>OZ007574.1:6855546-6858046 GCA_963931925.1 Onchidella celtica | reverse complement strand
TGTCTTACCCCCCCCCCCCCCACCTTTTTTTAAACCAGTGCCATCAAATGTCAAAATGAACTTAAGCGTGAGAGAATCCTAATAATTATTTAGATCACGAATCTAGAAAAGTGGAAAACTACTAACGACTGGAATTACTGTGCCGGGTACTAAGCGTAAATTTGGCCAATGTGACTCGTATGCCCTGTTCCTGCCAACCAACCATACAACACATGAATGTCAGGCTTCAAGGCGAGAGGAAACCCACAGAAGACGTGGATTAAGGACGTGAGAGAGACTTCGGAATCACACAGTGACCCGCCTCTCGAAGCCCTGCGACTCGCTCCTGGCCGTCAGCTCTTGTTCCTGGTGACACACCCGTCGGTACGAGCGGATAGATGATGATGGGGATAATGATGGTAATGATCACCATGATACAAGATCACTAGGCAGCCATACGTATGACAGCATGTACAAATAGCATCTTCGAGAAGCAGTATGCAGAACATTAACTCATTCGCTACGGAAAGCCGAATATTCGGCTCGAGTGAACACCGAATTGCCAACACTAATATCTAAGCCAGCTTCTCAAAATATTGAATCCTATCCGGGTTCCCTGATTTTCCATGTCTAATGTATTATGTCTTGTGTTTATACTGAGAGAAAGAAAAAACATCTTTGAACTGCGTCTAAATTTCAAACTGGACAGTGTTGCGAGTTCCCGTCCACACCCACACACGTTACTGTAGGCAATGAGTTAAAACACCCTCCTTCCCTCCAGCCAAGTCCTAATGAAGTTCTAAAACACGAAAATGCGCAGTACCGGTATGTTAGAAAACGAAAAGTTGCGAGGCCCTTAAACGTGAGTGAGCTACAGAACATGATAACGCACATGTTTCAAGAGTTTCAGACTGATTTTTTTTTTTTTCATCGAAATCTTCCCTGATTTTTCAAGTTTGTCCTCATTTTACGAAAATCAGAGGAAACTTCAAACGCACCTGTTTATTAACGTTTCTTTAGGTTTGTTTGTTTTTTCTATCTTAAAGACGGAAGTGAGTGCAAATATTTTTACGGTAGATCAGGTTAAAAAGACGTGGTTGTGAATGTGATGGATTAGAAGTTGGCCGCAAGACCGGAAGTTCAGCAACGTCCTTGGCCTGGGGGGAAATAAAATAGTACATGCGGGATATAATTATGTTATTTTAGGACGGTCATATAGGTCTAAATCTGAATGTTACCTGCCTGGTTTCTGCCTGGTTGAGGAAAGACACTCAAATAGAATTAAATTTCACACCAGTACCAGTTCAGCTTACTTTCTCTGCAGGTCTTAAATTCTTCAGTAAAACTAATAACAGAGCTCTTGTTTTATTCTATTGCTTAAAATGCTTTCGTAATCAGTGTCATGGTTTAAGTACTATAAATGCCGTGCTGGGTCACGACTTGCAAGGAGTTGATTTTTCACGGTCTCGTTGATTATAACCAGCGTAATTTGTCCTTGAACTGTTCTCGTGAACAGTTTGTTTTTGAAACACTTTTTCTTAGAGATGGAAAGAAAGTGGGGCGAGATAGAATAAATGGATAAGTTAGGAGTGACAGTGCAATTCTCGACCCCGTGATTTTGATGAACACTTAGAAGGGAAGAGAAGGGGCGAATAAGGATAGATAGTTTAAGACGCTTAGTCGCGTTCAGAAATTCGTACATAAAATGTAGAAAGCACGAGGGTTTAAAGATTTCAGTAATTGTTTTGACATTTTAAATTGACCTTGTCTGTTTTAGTACAAGGCCGTGACCAACTCCACTTCGAAAAGGCCTTCGACAGCATCCACAGAGAGAGTATATGGCGCATTCTTCGGCACTATGGGATTCCCAGCAAGCTTGTTGAACTCATCAAAGGCTTTTACAAGAACTTCAGTTGCAGTGTCGGAAACAGTGATGCATCCTTTGAAGTGAAAACTGGTGTACGGCAAGGATGTGTGATGTCAACAATTTTGTTTAACCTCGTAATCGACTGGATTATGCGGAAAAACTACAGAGGATGCACCAAGAGGCATCAGATGGACACTCTTCGACAACCTAGAGGATTTGGACTTTGCGGATGACCTTGCGCTATTGTCACATAGTCACCAACACATGCAAGATAAGACGCAGAGACTACATAATTTTGGATGCAAAGTAGGCCTTCGGATTAGCCAGAAGAAGACAGAGATTATGACCCTAAATGTAGACACTCCAGCACCAGTGCAAGTAGATGACAAGAACCTCACCACGACGGACAAATTTAAATACCTTGGTAGCATTATCAGACCAGAGGGTGGCACAAAGGAGGACATCCAAAGTAGGCTGGGAAATGCAAGGGCTGTCTTTCAAAGTATGAGCAACATCTGGAAATCGACACAATACGGCATCAACACCAAGATCAGACTGTACCAAAGCTGTGTCCTATCCACACTCCTGTATGGATCAGAGTGTTGGCGAATGACAGAAGGTGACCTCGCCAAGTTGTCTTCCTTCCACACCACA
>OZ007574.1:6523046-6850546 GCA_963931925.1 Onchidella celtica | reverse complement strand
AGCCTAGTGCGTCCAAAATGAGACATGTATTACTTTCTGTTATAAGGGAAATGTTAACTTTGGGTATTCAAATTTTTTTAAGTTCCAGCACAGCATTGGAGCAAGTGGGGGGGTTGGCGGGGGGCGTCCACTGAGTGTCTCAGAGCAATATACACACAAATGCACTGCCTAATGTTGTCTGCAATTGTATTGAACTGCGTTGTCATCAGTGTCTGGCCCAGAATGGTCATCAGTTTGGAACACACACGATAACTCAGATAATTACACATCTGACCTCTTTTATCTGAATTATAAATCTTGGGTGTGTCTTAACTGACATTGTGCAATTAAAATATTTAAAGTATGGAAACATTTTTTTAGACATCCTGTAGACTGTCAGCACCTGCTGAACTAGACCTCACGCATGACGCCCACAGAATGCAAGGCAAGACTTACCTAGCATCAGTGAACTTTTGGCTGAAGTTTACAATCATATCTCTGCACTTTGACCTTCTGCAGCCAATATCCTGCTCAATACCTGGGGAATGAAGTTCAGGCACTGCAGGAGGTCAGATGTATGTGCGTACGTATTCCCTGCCATAGGTTCCCTACTGTTGTCTGTCTATTTGTCTGTCTGCCCTGGTGGCGGAGCAAAGTGGAAGTGAACTGGGATAAGGTCAGCACATGTAACTTGCGATAACATCCTCACGAACAGGATATCTGTGCATGAGATCATTCATTACCTGTATTCACTGGGGCTACTCATACTTCTAACTCTTCTGAAAAGTTTTCAATAGAATTTTGACCGACGTTTCTTTGTCTTTAAACGTAAACTAAAACATCATCTATTCTCACATTGTTTCCAATAGGTGATAGAAAAAGAGGGAGTTCGTCAAGAATGACAGAGTCACAGAGTCGGGGAGAGAGAGAGAGAGAGAGAGAGAGAGAGGAGAGAGAGAGAGAGCGAGAGAGGAAGAGAGCCCACCACGCCATGTTTGTCTGATCAAAAAATGGTCGGTGTACTACCTACGCAAACAAAACTAAACACTGTGAATTTGCACCAATGCGCCTACTGAGCAATCCGTTTAGTGAGCTCGAAACCGGAAGAGGAAATGTTCAACATCTGCCCAAATAAACATGGCCGCCTATGTTTTCAAGTGAGACTGTCACGTGATCCTAGGTTGGGACATTACTGTCTGCAATCTGAACTGAACACACGAGGTCAGCCAGGTACACTTAAGCCTTCAGGGATGGCCAGTACAATTTAACCCAGGCCAGCCGGCCATCTGTTGCTGACACTGGTAGATAATTGGGGCTGATTAGTGCAGCGGCCGTGCAGTTAAGTGCATGGCCGACCAGAAACATTTCCCGGCACTCGGAAGGAAATGAGAAACACGCCACGACTGCTCACTTACAAAAAGTCATCGTGACCCCTCAAGTAAGGGGGACCCTTGGTCTAGAGGCAAAGTGCTCGCCTCTCATGCCGAAGGTACCGGATTCGATCCCCCCGGTCGATGCAGCCACGTTGCAATTTTTTTTTGGGGGGGGGGTATTCCTGTCCTTGATCCTAAAGTTGGTACGATCGAGCACCTAGTCTTCTCAGAAAAGGATGAAAACTCGGGGGGGGGGGGGGAGCGCGGTGTGCAAGTTGCTCACGTCAAAGATACCTTAGAAGTTGGAAATCGAGAAGAGCAGACCGAACAAGGCTGTTGCCCGCGCAAAATTTTTTTTAAAAAAAGAATAATCCCTACCACAAAAACTCACAAAACAAAATTAAGAAATATAAAAAGAAGAAAAGTGAGATGTAAATGCCAAGAACAACGCGAACCTCCTAAACTAAAGACCCAAAACACAAGTAAGTTACATTTTCTTGTTGTATCAAAGATAGTCGACTATCTTTGGTTGTATTAAAGGATCGGGCGGGTGCAACCTTGTAAACATAGTGCTTAAGTGGTGGATGAAGAAGCAGATCAGACTGGTAAATTGGGGAGAAGGTCCGGATTACAGGTAAACCGCCTCCTCATCGGCTGATCTCTGCCTATCCAGACTGCTTGTTGCTCACTCTTTGACGGTCTATGACTCTGTAAATACCCGGAAGCCAATCTGCATTCCCATAGTGAACAGAACTAGATCCAAGCCTTTAGCAGCAGCAGCATAATAGCCATCTCACCTTCCCAGGTCTTTCACACCAAGGTTCAAAACTCACAGAGTTATCACTTGACACCGAGTCTTCGTCAGGACTTCTGTTACCAAAGATGACACACGTGAGAAAGTTGAGATTCCACTCTCAAAATGTTGAAATATTAATTAAATGTTTATAGACATTGGTATTGACTTCATCCCGTGAGGTGGGTGGAGATGTCGAACACAGTCAGTTTTGCACCTGTTGCTGGTAGTTTCTACGGAAGAGGTCAACATGACACGACCCGCTGTGAAAATGTAAGACCTGCTGCTGCATGCATTGATAATGGGGATCTTTTTATGGATGTATATTGTTATTCTGAGTAGCGTATTATTTTCCTAAATAAGAGAAAGTTTTGTTGTTGTTGTTGTTGTTGTTGTTGGTGGTGGTGGTGGTGGTGGTGATGGTGGTTGTTGTGGTTTTTCTTTTTGTTGTTGTTGTTGTTAGTGGTGATGTTGCCGTTGTTGTTTCTGCCGCTGTTGTTGTTGTAGATTGTTGTTCTGGTGGTGGTGGTGGTAGTTTTTGTCGTCGTCGTCGTCCTCGTGTTAGTCGTTGTTGTCTTTACTTTTGAGGGACGAGAGGGGAGCTGGAGAGGAGGTAGAGAAACGAGAAGAACATGTTATCATGATAACCTCCCTCGCACTATGCTGTGATGAAAAATTTATAATACTAGTGTACTGTAAGAACTCGTTCAAAGAACGGTGGGATCGAGATAGAAAACACCACGCACAATCGGCACACAGAATATGTAGATCTAGGTAGAAAAAAACTCACAACTGGCACTGCAACACCTGCACGACCCGTGCATAAGGCAGACGGCACAGAAACTCATGCCTTCAAACTTTGAAACGCAACCGGAAGTTTAAAGTCGAAACAAAACAAAGGCAGGAGGGAGGCCATCATTGTTGAGGAGAAAGCACTATTCGATATTTTTAGGCCTATTTTCATTTATTACAAAATTACAATACCTCGCTTTCATGTCAAAGGAATAAACACAGTAGCAAAAAGAACTATCTTTCACATGTAATTTTTTTCAGATCTGGGCATTTCTTCCTCGCAACAGTGAATTTTTTTTCCTTGCTCTTTTTTTATACAGATTGTCCATTCCTGAAACGTAATATAGACACTAACACTTGCGCTTCCCCCCCCCCCCCCAACTCCGGCCCTCCTCCATACACACACAAACCCTCACCACAACGCTGGATAAATATCATGTCTGTGTACAAGACACGCTCGACCGCAGAAGGTTAAAGCCAGAACATGAATATTTATATCTGACGCAAGATACAGGCCACGCCCAGTTATCAGACTGTTTTTACCAGCGACTGGGAGGAAAGCGGAGAGGGAACTCAGAAAGTCAACTGACAGACAGACAAACTGACGAACACAGAAATGGAGAGACTGGCATCCAACAAAAAAAGAGGGGAAAAGAAGTGGAGAGACAGATAGATCGAGAGAAAGTAGTGATGAAGGGTTTTGTGCACCAAAACAAATTGGGCACTCGTTATTTCACGTGCGGACAAAGAGAGAGGACGAGATTGACGAGCACCAAAAGAAAGATAACTACGTAAAAATGATTCACCCCGGGAAGAGTTGCCTCCCATGTTGGTGGTTGTTATGTTCAGAAACTGATGCAACAATACATGTTTTACAGTAATGTGACAGCGTTCATTTTTTACAAAACTCCACTGAGTTTGACAAATTAATAATTTTATGCACAGCTCTTG
This sequence comes from Onchidella celtica, assembly GCA_963931925.1. Taxonomy (NCBI): domain Eukaryota; kingdom Metazoa; phylum Mollusca; class Gastropoda; order Systellommatophora; family Onchidiidae; genus Onchidella; species Onchidella celtica. Next base: position 6,846,658 of record OZ007574.1, on the reverse strand, counting down.
CTGTTGATCCACTTGACATACAGCGAGAAAGAGAGACAGAGACAAAGAGAAACAGACAGGCAGACACTGAGACAGACAGACAAACAGAAAGAAAAAAACAAGGATACAGACAGACATACAGACGGACGGACGGAGAGACAGACAGAGGGAGAGACAGGCACACAGAGAAAAACACAGAGAGAGAAAGAGCTTAATATGTAACGAGTGAACAGAACTTGATTATCAACACTTAAGCAACCTGGGCAAAGACCAAACAACCGACCAATTTGAAATGGATTATTTTAGAAGAAGCGAATTGAAGATATCCCTTTTGATGGTAAAAGGCGAGGCTGTTGAGGTCACAAAGTCTTACAAGTACTCTGGGATGACACTAGACCACAAAGTATCTTATAGCTGCCATGTTGATTACATTTTTTAAATAGCAACCCGTAGGTTGTACTATCTTAGAAAACTGAATAAATTCAATGCAAGTAGAGATACTGCCGAATCATCAAAGAGCAACAGAATAATACACATCAAAGCAAACCATACTAGCTGTGGCTGTGAACAACAAATTTGTCATATTACAATTAAGTGCAGCTTTTCTTACACCTGTGGAAAATTTTAGACATTCCATCAATGTGTGAATTTCCTGCGATTGGGAAGAATCGTCGGTAAATCTAGCTTGAGATGAACTCTATCAGTATTGAAACTTTCGTATCTCTACGACCTACGACGTGAAGGAGTTCGCGGTGAACATCTGGCAAGTCCAGCTTTATGCATGAAACATGTAAGAGATAATGTTGGTGCACTGAATGGCAACCATGGACAGGAAAAAGGACAAGAGGACGGCCAGGAAGAAGATGGCAAGACGGCATTAATATGATTTAAAAGAGAGGGGGAACAACATTGATGAGGAAGACATGAGACAGAAGGGAATGGAAAAGTGGAACTGGGCTGGACATGTGGGAAGGAAGAATAATAATAGATGGTCAAAACGCTGCACCGAATGGCAACCAAGGACGGGAAGAATTAGGAACAAGAGGACGACCAGGGAGAAGATGGCAAGACGGCATAAAAAAGAGAGGGGGGGGGGGAACAACATGGATGAGGAAAATATCAGACAGTAAGGAATGATTATATACATCAATAAGAACTGGGGGCCAACAGCACTAGGCTGATGCCCCCCAGAAACCAAAGGACCTCAGATAAGTCATTGTCTGAGGGCTACATCCTGCAGTGGATGGACAATGACTAGATGAAAGGTGAAAGCCAGATAATGAATAGATCTGCATCCACAAACATACACATTGTGATATCTAATGCGAGCAGGCACGCACTCACACCACCTATATAGAATACGCGCATTCCATACACCATTGACAAATATTATTTTTTTTAAAAGCAACACCAGAGCTTGAGTTGTCTTTCCTTTTCTTTGGCGCTTTATTGTATCGGTTCTGTATTATTTCTTGTGCAAAGGTTTTGCTACATACAACTTTTTCTTATAGCCATATTTTGGCTTGGCGTACCACGCACAAGTGCATATCCACACACGCATGCACAGACAAAAACAAAAACGCATACAAACACAAACACACACACACACACATGCACACACTTTTTAACTGACACAAAGGTGACCTCATTAAGTTGGCAAATATTTCACAGACCTGGACATGGGGCGCGCATGTGTGTGTGTGTTTATGTATGCGTGTGTGTGTATGCGTGTCTGTGGGAGGGCAAGGGGACACGAAAAAAGATTTGAGTGACAGGTAGGACGTTAACAAGGAGGCGGGGGGTGGGAACAGGTATGGAATTACAGCAGGTCCTGATGATAATTGGGAGAGGGGGGAGCGCCGCAGGGGGGTCGCCCCTGACAACCGTGTCTGTCATGACAGTTACAGTCAACATTTCACCACACGGAGAACGAATGTGTTTTCTTCTCTGGACCACAAATATAGTATGACAAGAGACAATGAATAAGAACGACATTTAATTATAAAGAACTAGTTTTTTTAATAGGAAACTTAATCTGTTGGGGGTTCTCTCGGCAACAAAGACAGTAGGTGTTGTAGTGGTGGTGGTAAACAGTGGTGTAGTGTGGCTTGCCAACGCCCGGGGCAAGGCAAGTATTGCGCCCCCTGATTCGTGGACCTTTGGGTCCCCCCCCCCCGAGTCCCTTCCACCAGTCCAGTATTGAATCCCTTATCCCCCCCCCCACACACCTAAAAAAAAGCACGAAAATACTGATGTAATTAAGGTAACGTGCATTTAATGCTATTAATAATGTCCTAACATTTATTTACTTGGCGCGCTATTTTGAATTAATATTACTTTTTTTTTTTCTTTTGAAATTTTGCGCCCCCAAGAATGTTGCTCCCGTGGCAACCACCCCTATGGCCCCCGCCCACGATACGCCACTGATGGCTAAGATGAGTGCAGTGACGATAGTGATGATGAAAGACAAGCAGACAGACAGGCTGAGTTAAGTGCTGAATACCGAGTCCGCTGGTCTTACATGTTTTCAGAATGGTCTATCCTGTCAAGCTGGTCCTACAAACCCCTTGGCTGTCGGCTCATCTGTCTGGTGACTCAGGATGGACCATTTTTTAAAATCTTTTAGAACGTTGTGGGGGGGGGGGGGGGGAGAATGAGGAAGGGGTGAGGAAATAAAGTAATCAGGTTGCTGTACTTCCGTAATATGAACGTTCGATGGGAAAAATCAAGAATCACCGCCGTCAAGTCTGTTTTACGTCGGTTTTGACTCAGATTTGAACTGCCTTTGAATCAGCCAGAGACGCAGGTTTGTTCGCAATCTCGCCAGTGAGCGAACTCCCTTACACTTCCATAGCTCCCATGTGAGACTGGACTCAGTATGCTGGGACCCTGAGAAAAACTCTGCAGCCAGGTGTCAGCTGAGTATTCCCACCTCAAGTTGCTGTCCGGCATGTGTTTGTGATGTAAGTGATTTGTCTTACCTTTACTTTTGCATTTTACTGTTGTTTGATTTCTAGCCCGAGGCTTTGCAATAATACAACTTTTTCCTTTCTGCCACAGTTTGACTTTGCTTCAAGCCTTGCTGCGACCTCATAGTTTTACTGTGTTATTTTTCTTTTTTATAATATCTTGCGATGTAGATACGTAGATGTTTGTACTGAAGTGGAGAGTTCCCAGTATGTGTACCCTGGCCAGAGGGTATAATTTGAACACATTATTTTGTGGACTCAACAAACAGGATAACGAAGAAAAAAAATTCCTCAATCCATCATCCCACCCCTCCCCCCCCCCCTTCTGAAGACTGCTACTAAGATGTAGATTGTTGGACACACACCCACCTCCCCCAGGTTAAGTGCAAGTTCCAACCCCACCCACCCCCACTCTCTTTCCAATTATGTCTACATTATATTTCCACAACTGGATCTTCCATAATAACAATGAATTTTTAATGTCTTTTCTGACGGTGCACTATCACGTTGTGGATCTAGAGTTTCACGATTTAAAAAATCCAGTAATCCCTTACTTGCAAAAGCCTTAATGCAGTATTGTGAGCCAGGCATTGTGAAGGTAAACAATACATGCAACTGGGAAAGAGATATGCTGGGAGAGGCAAGCATGTACAAAAGGCTTGTGCACAGTTTTGTAAATTATCTTTTTTGAGTGTGGGGCGGTTGGGAGCTGTGTGCAGGTGTTTCTGTAGCTATGGTCTCTTTACTGCACAAGTATGAAAAGACGAAAAGAGAGAAATGTGACTCGTTAGCTGGCGGAAGACAATGCAATATATAATAAGAAAGGTTAGTTCATGTATAAAAGTATGACATCTACGTTTGCTGAGGCCTGTGTATTGGGCTTGTCTGTTCCTTTTATTTTGATAGTTGTGTTCGATTGTTTTCTCTGTTCCATTTTTTTTCTTGATAAAGGCGAAAGCCCGAAAATTTGTGTATTTTCTGTCTTCTCTTTAGTTTGCTTTCTATCGTTTCGGTTTTATTTCTCACTCAGGGTTTCGCTACATACAACTTTTTCTTTTTTACCCGATTTTAACATTGCTTATACTATAGCCCTGCTGCGACTCCACCGTTTTTCTGTGGTTTTTATAATATTTCGCCAATTGCCGAGGCCTGCATTTCTGTCTTACTTTGCAGGCAGTGGCGGAGGTGGGATAAGGTATTTGGGGGGTTTCGGGGCGTGGACTTGCGGGCATGAACAGGTGGGCTGGTCACACAGTAAAGTCTTGTGATCCAAGTATTGGTTCTTCAAGCATTCTTTCTCATTCTGGCTACAGATTTGGGGTAGAAACTATTTGGACAATATAGCCAAAATACAGTGGGATTTTTGTAACGTGTACCAACTGCTACCGCTGTAAGTAAAACGGACGAATATTGCCCTACGCTGTGAAATCTTCACTTTAAACTTGTAGACCATCTCCAGGAACGTTATTGTGATTATGTCGCCCACGAAAGTGATCTTGTGGGTATTTAGCTAAACCCAATCCTAACCCTAACATAAAAGTTTTACCTTCACTTTTCGAAAAAAAATCCACTGTGGGAACAAACCCGGCCACAATCAGTCAACAGTCTCTCTGTTAATGTTATGATTGCTATTGCTCTAAGGTGTATTTCTTGATGTCAGATAGTAGGTCTACGTAATTACATGTATCATCATTATCTTCATCGATGTCATGTTTGTCCCTGCCTCTCTATCACCACCCACCCCACCCCCCTCTCCCTCTCTCCTTACAGTTCTATGACATAACTAGCCCGGTCTCTGCCCTGTGTTATCTGGTCACACTGACAAACACTCCCGTACGTCAAACATCTGACGGTGCAGAAAGGAGCACAAGGGATTTTACTGACGTACATTAAGTGTGCAGGTTTAGATCACTTTAGCTCAGCTCATTTGCATAGGTAACAACCATGATCACTGTCACCCCCCCCCCCACCCCCGGGGATTTGTGTGGCTGTTGTAAGGGGAAACAAGTTACCGTGATGACGTCACAGCCAGTCTGACCTGCAGATCCAGTGAGTGATAAACGATGACAACCTGGTGCAGAGACAGCCTGTAGTTGTCGCCCCTTCTCTCAGCTCGAGTTGCGGCCCGTGCGAGTTTGAGAAACTATCTGGCTTGAGACAGAGTGACAGAGCGACTGTGGACGCTGCAGACCATTCATTTTGTTCTCTACCACAGGCTGTTCTCTCTGTGTCATAGACGCTGCTGTGATGTGTTTGCCGAGGATGAAGATTTCATGAACACAATAATCTGTTTTCTAACGGAAGGCAGTATTCTTTGTTTGTGGCAGTGGTCGTGAATTTAGTAGGAAGTCTGACCGAGTGTAGAATCATTGGATATTTGATGCAAAAATTGTGACCATTTCGGGGACAAAACTTTTGCAGGTAGGACGGTTTGGTTGTATGATATGTTTTATTACTATCTACTTTATAAGTGAATATCATAATTGTGAGTTCATGGAGAAAGAAATATGATGTGAAGGCAATATATGTCATTTGTAATTACTTTGATACAGAGGAGGAGGTCTTTTGGCTTCTTCGGGGCGCCCAAGGCAGTTAGTGATTCTTGATCTGGGTTGGACGCGTTTTGTCTTATATGTTTTCTTGATTTCTATTGCCATGGTAACTGCTACATTAATACTGTTATATTACTTTCAAATGTATAAAGTGAGCGCATTAGAGAGGATGCTTACTTGGCTGGACAAAAAGCAGTGTCCAGGGACATTATCTATGTTACACAATAGTCATCTGCTTATAAGAGACGAGAAAGCGATTTCTAGCCACTTAGATTTATTTGAATCAGATGACCCTTCCTACTCCTGTGCATTATGTCAGTTGGGTGAGCGCTCTCAACTGACAGCCTTGGTACCGTCACGCGGCAGAAAGAAAGGACTGGCTTGGTGGTATCACATTCCCGGTCGCTGTGTCCTAATTTAGGACATTAATAATAATTCGAAATTTTGTATGTAAATTTCTTTGACTTAAATCAAGAACAGCCGTGGAGCTTTTTCAAGTGCTGTATTCTCTGTCGTGTGTTCCATCTGCAAGAACAAAGTCATCCAAATTTCTGAATGTAAAATTTTAAGAAAATTTTGTCGAGATCGAAAAAAAGAAATGAGATTCATGAAGAGCGATACCATCTCAAGTAAAGAGTGTCAAGAACAGAATTGATTCATAAATGTTTCCACTGAGTAAATTTTTGTGAGAGAGCAGTGAGTAATTTTTACAAACGTAATTATTGTGCGAGCCAGCATAACTTGGTCTCGTAAACAATTTGTTTTGAACAGTTTATTTCCTAATAGATAGACAGAAGGTGTGGGGAAGGATAGACGGACAGCGTAGGTGTGCATGACTGAGCACTTTTTATATCTCGTGTTTTGAACTAGGTTTAGTAGAGAGGGAAGGGGTGAGTAGGAATTAAATGTTATTGAGACGTCTGTTGACGTACAGAAAATCCGTGATCCAGAGTAAAAGCTCGGGGTTTTGAACATGTTAAGAATTTATTGCTATAAAATTACATTTTATTGTCTTGAGTGATTCGATCTTTGATGTCGACCCAAGGTCGTTGCGTAGGGCTGTTACTTAAAATGACTCGGTTCGGCAGCTGAGCTAGAGGTGGTTGCACCAATCAAATGTATGAATCTGGACGGAAGGTCGAGACATAGCTTTAGTATTTAAACCCGTGCAGAGCTTAGATAGATGCCACATGTAGACAATCCATTTACGAGGTGGACGGCGATAATCCTCAGCCAGATGAGAGACATAAGAGACGCAGTTGAGCAGTCCATATTGTGAGGAGCGCCATGAGTTAAAGCTCCAGAGCCTAAGCTACTTGGTTTGATATAAACCCACAGCGTTTACATCCAGCGCTCTCACTCCCAGTGAGGGCCGCATGGTGAGAGTCCATACTAATTTGTAATGATGAAAGTGAACCGTTCTACTTACTTTTGAAGACATTTTCAGAGCTACCGCCAGACAACGCATGGTTGTACAAGCATTCTCCATGGCGTGTCTAGAGGAAATGTCCATATCATAACATGTCTCATTGAATTAATAGAATTTAAACTGTTATATCCGTCGCCACGTGCGCGGATTCTATTTGGCATATAACTCATATGATCTGCAAGTAGTTAGAGTGAATAAGTTAGTCTTTATAGAAAGCTGTAGTTTCATTAGTTAGATTCAGTTGCCTTTGAATTGATATTTATATTTATAATTATATTTGTTACATTAATTCCTGTAATTAAACTGCCATACAGTTCTGCTAAAAATCAAAGCAATTGATTTATTTAGTTTTTAGAGTGCAAGTATTTTTTTGTGTTCGTCGATTGTGGGAGCGGACCTCGAAAGAGTGTCAGTCGAATTCTCCCCATCTAACCCACATCGCGACACTGGAGGGGACACCAAATTTCTTAATCCTTAATTTCTTAAATTCGTTAGATTATAATCACCTTTTCTCTTTGTTTGCATTACATTTTTGTTCTTTTCATGATCCGTCGCTCACGGGGTGTCGCACGTGAGCTAGTTTAAAATTATTTATTATTTAGTTTTGTATACTGCTTTGTTATTTTTACTTCCACATATGTCGCTGCTCTCCCATTGACCCGATGACCGAGGCCAGGGAGACTACAGAACAGAACTTGGAACGGTGAAAGACAAAAAAGACTGACTGTGGTGTACGCAAGGGCTAAAGGAATTACCACCCAGTTCCTTGAAAGTTAAGTGATTCCATCCTAAAATTTTGTCTGCGTCTGGGGAGTTGAGTGTTCCTCCTCGTGTTTTACAGGCTTTTTATACTTTTCTTCTTTGTCAGAAATGCGGGAGGTCGGCGAGGGTTCTTACGTGTGCGTGTCCTCTGTGCCAAAGTGGTGGCTTGGTCGCCGATTTTGCCGTTTCGACGACAACGTCTGCGGTCTCGCAACAACCAGAGGTGATTAAAACAGTGAGGATTCGCATTCGTGAGAATAGTCTTTGTTAGGGACCTGTATATTTGTTTAGATTGTGGCGTTCACATCTTCCTCGTCTCTTTGGGAAGACGTCTCTCTTGTTCTCTTCTCACCTATCTGTAATTATATTCAGTCTGTAGGGTCTGTTATCGTTCGTCTTTTCTTGTTTGTCTAGCGTCGTGTTTGGTGTATTTTTTTTCATTAGACCTTTATCATTATCGTGTTGGTACATTATGTCAGATAACATCACCAGCATGAAAAGAGTGTTGCACAGAGTGGATGAAGCGGGCAAGACAGCAGGCCTACACCTAAATGCTAAGAAAACGAAAGTCATGCATACTGGAACAGGGCACCATGAACACCAGGAGATACTAGTAAACAAAACAGCACTAGAAAAAGTGACTGATTTCAAATACCTAGGATCACATAAATCGCAAGATGGAAGCTGCTCAAAGGACATAAAAACAAGGATAGGAATGGCAAAACACAAAATGGTTCAACTCAACAACATTTGGAAGGATAGAGGCACACCAACGGACCTCAAAGTGAACATACTTAAGTGCTTGATCTGGCCAGTCCTACTATAATATGGTTGTGAAGCCTGGACACTCAAAAAGGCAGACATAACAAGATTGGAGGCAGCTGAAATGTGGCTTTACAGAAGGCTACTCAGAATAAGTTGGACAGAAAGGAGAACAAATACAAGCATCTTAGAACAGCTTGGCACCACCAGAAGAATAACACCTGAAATAAATAAAAGAAGACTTGCATACATCGGCCACGCGGCCCGAAACAAAAGCACGGCCCTTATGATATCAATCCTTCAAGGAAAGACAGAAACAAAGAGAAAACAAGGAAGACCACCCATTACATATCACGATAACATCAAGAAAGTCAGCCAGCTGGAAATAAGTGAACTAACTAGGAAAGCTAAGGACAGGATTGGGTGGAGGAGATTTTGTCGTGACATCCACTGTAGCAGCTAACATCGATGACGATGAAGCCGACAGGTGACAGGTGACATTCCTTTGTTTCTTATTTTACCTAAGTAACTCATGTGTCTACATTGACACATTGATTGAGTAATTTGATCTGGTTATTGAGAGTAACGATTTTATTGAATTGTTGGAACCCGTGCAGTTAGCACACTGCCAGTTCTATGGAGCTTATTAAGCGTCATGTATAACCGATCTCGTCTTTATATTGACGAGCTCCCGAGAGGGCAGTATTAGACTGTTTAGGGAGGTGACTTTTTTTTGAGTAGAGATATGTGGTGAATATTGGCGTTATTGTCGGCTGGTGCCGCCGCCCGAAGAGCAATGAATTTGTCTCATGGGAAGAGTCTGTATCAGTATCGAGGTGATGTCGATATATTTTTTTTTTTAAGAGCTATGTGAATTATATATATTGAGTATACTTTTTTTAGTCGTCTGCGTATGACGTCGACCCGAGGAGAGCAATAATGAGATTGCCTCATGGGATGGATGATATTGGTATTTTTCGATTATTTGAGAGATGTTTGGCAGTGCTAACGTAGCACACTGCGTATCCGCGTATTCGCGTGTTATTGTTGAACCTTCTTACAGGCATTGTAAGCCCCACAGGGCAGTGTAAGGCCTCTGGGCAGTGTAAGGCCACAGGCAGTGTAAGACGCCGAGATGCAGTGTAAGACCTCTGGGCAGTGTAAGGCCGCAGGCAGTGTAAGACCGACGGGCAGTGTAAGACCGACTAGTTATGTAAGGAAGGGAGTATTCGCGTTTTGAGATATTTTGCAGTGGTAACAGAGGACACTGCGTGTTCGCGTTTTTGAGTTTTTTGCGGTGGTAACAGAGGACACTGCGTGGTCGCGTTTTAAGAAGTTGTGAAGTAGAGTGGTGTTGTTTTTTTTATACAACCGATTATGTCTATGGTTTTCCGCGTTTCGTGGACCATCTAACGTAATACTAGATATGACAAGTAAGAATACTGATTATGATTGTGACTCTCCATGCGGTCAAATTTTGTCGAGATCGAAAAAAAGAAATGAGATTCGTGAAGAGCGATACCATCTCAAGTAAAGAGTATCACCCTCAGACAAGTGTTTCGGCTCTAGAGAGTATAATTTAGTGCAACAAAGAAACTGTATGGTGTAGGCAAGAGGATTTGGAGAAGGGACACATTGACATCGAACGTCGTAAAGTTTACATGTATGATGCTGTCTGCATGCATATATATATATGTTGTTTAGTGGGCATACACGTTAGTTCCATGTGAGGACAGGTGGAATTCTTTCTCTAAAAAGATCAGGAATGTGTTTAGCCTTCTAATTCAGTTAAACTGAAGCTGTATGCAAGGGCGTGAAGGCGAGGGGAACAGCATAAAGATCTCGAGTTGTCTGCTCGCGTTAGTGCTTTCTGAATGTCACGTGGGTTTTATATCTCCCACCTGAACTTTCTCTAAGTTCATCTAAACTGTGGACAATTGTATAAATATTTCAGTGTTTACAAACAAAGACATGGAAGAAGATTAAGTGGACAGATCCATCATTGTGACACCTGATGGTGAACGTACCTGGTCCTTCTATTATAACTAATTATCATGTTGTTCTCACTGACCTGGGTTGGAGAAGTCATGTTTGTCTTGACAGTCGGCAGTGTACCTTTCTCTGTGTGTGTTATGACCAGAACATCCCGGGATTCAGGAGTCATTTAGCAACACCTCATCTGCTTCGGGTCAAAGATGACGCGGTTTGAATTGAGATGGTAATTACATGTATGTACATGTATCTCCCCGACCCTGCAAACCGTGGCATATTTTTTTCTCCCCTGCAACATACACAACACCGTTAGGTGAGAAAACCTAAGGCCGTTGTCAGTCTGTCAGATGATAAATTATGATCTTGGTTGTCTCCAGAACGCAGGTGAAGTCCCTGGTTGAGTGGCTTTGGGGCCATTAAAATTTGAGACGTGCTGTACATTGCTGTGCTAGACAAGGTGTTTTGATGAAGCTCTGTTGTCAGAGCCGTCTTATTGCGTGGGCACATGGGGCAGTTACCCAGGGGCCCCATGGATTTAGGGGGCCCCATGCATGCAATTTTACAATGATTTTTGAGACGCGGGACCGCAGTCTATTGCTTTTCCCAGGGCCCCATGATGATGCTAAACCGGCCCTGTCTGTTGTTCAGAGTTAATTAATACTGCACACACAGCTGAGCTTCTGCGCTGTTAAGAATTAAATTTAGCTTAATGTTTTGTTGTTGCTTTTTTTTTTTTCAGTATCAAAGTCTGAGAGCAGTAAAACTATAACAAGTTTCATGCTCAGATCTAGACTATAAATGCCGGTTTTCTGACAGTAATTAGCAAGAAATAGTCTTTTATTATCCCTCTGCAACGTCCTAGTCTCCCCCCCCCCCCCCCCATAAAATCTCAATGTCAAGACGAACCCATTAGTCAGGCTAAGTATCCAGCAGCAACACTACTAGAGACAGGCCCAAGTCGAGCATGAGTCGAGGTTTTACATAATTGTCAGTGTGTGACAGATTTAGGAAGTTCCTGATACATTGGTCGTTTCTGATACATTTCTTCCCGAAAGGTTACATTCGTACTTTCTCTCAATACAGATTTTCTCTCTCTCTTTCTCTCTTTTTCTCTCTCTCTGTCTCTCTATCTATCTATCTCTCTATCTCGCTCTTGTTCTCACCTTTCTCTCTTTTTCTATGTCTGTTCTCTCTTTCCGTCTTTCCGTCTTTCCTTCTCTTTTCTTTTTCTTTCTCTCTCTCTCTGTCTCTTTCTCATCTCTTTTCTCTTGTTCTTTCTCTCTTTTTTCTGTTTCTGTCTCTCTCTCTCTCTCTTTCTATCTCTATTTCTCCCCTGCCTCTCCCATTTTCTCTCTCACTCTTTCTATCTCTCTTTATCCCCCCCCCCCTCTCTTTTTCTTTATATCTTTCTCTCTTTCTACGTTCTCTCGTTCTTTCTCTCTCTCTTTCTCTTTTCTGTTTCTTTGTTTCTCTCTCTCTCTCTCTCTTCCTGCTCTCTCTGTTTCTCTCCGTCTGTCGACTCTCTCTCTCTCTCTCTCTTTCTCTCTCTCTCTCTCTCTCTCTCTCTGTCTCTGTCTCTCTCTCTCTCTCTTGTGCGAAAAAAAAAAACGCCAGAAAAAACAACAAGGGTAGGCCTATACAATAAATAAAAATCAGCTGGTGCGAGCTTTCCTTAACCATGGACCATTAGTATTGTTCTCTCTAATAAGCCGTGGATGTGAGCGCAAATGATCACTTGAATATGTCAATACAATCTCATTAGCCGCCAGAGACTGGCTATGCCAAAAACGTCTTGAAATAATCTCAGGTTTATACATGTACATATACGCACATGCATTCAGTGCACACACGTTTTCATAACAAGAAGGGGAAAAAATGTGCACAATGTCAGATTTTTGTATACAATGTCAATTAAAAACTCGAGAGAACAATGTTATCCGGCTAAAGGCTTTACTGAATTTTCTACTTTAGAATTCATTGCATAGTTTTATTTGTGTTTTTAAAGTGGGACTTCGTGAAATACACCCCCAGCCCCACCCACTCCACATACACAGGCATCAACATCATGCCAAGCCCTGCCTGCGACCCCACAATGTGTTTTTTTAGATTTGCTCACACTACAGAGCGGAGGGCCGGAACACAAAGCAACAGAGGCACAAAATACACACGAGAGTGATGGAACGCAGTACACAAACCGAAAAGGACGCTCAAAATTGTTTAGACAAATGCTAAAATAGGATACCACAGTCAATACCTCTACTCCACGTTTAGCTATTCTCACCAGATTGTGATGTTTTGTGAATAATGAAATGTGGTCAGAAATAAAGGTTTTAACGGAAGCTGCACGTGAGCTACAACTTTGCCCCAAACTTTACTACTGCGACAGCACAGATTTCTCATGGTACGTGTACATTTAATTTGCCATAATGAAACATCTGCCTGTGCATTGTATAGGAGAGCGGATTCTTTATCTCTGTCTTTGTTGTTTATGATTGCCGCAAATTTTGGTTATGATTGTAGTGGTATCTGTGTTGCTGTTTGCTGTGTCTGATTTTGATACTACTGGTTTGTTATTGTTGTCGTCTTTGTTGTTTGTGTTGACATTGCTGGTGTCGAAGTTTTTGTTACTAATCCCTCAAGAATGGTTATGTTGATTTTTGTTTCGTGATGATGCTGTGGTAATTTTGAGATCGTCTGTGTGTGTGTGTGCGTGCGTATGTATTTGTGTGGGAATTTATGTGTTTTCGTGAATGTGCCACAGGTGTCGACAAGTGTTTCTCAACCCTTTCTGTCCAATGCCACACTCCAGTTAAAAAAAAAAAAAATGCGCCCCCACGATCGGACAAAAAAGTTAGTACATATACAATATAATATTCCTACCCCTTATTCTGAAGTCCCACGCCCCACCGCTAGGGCGGGAGCCTCATATTAAGAAACACTGGCTTAGGTCGGGATGTCAGTCCAAAGTATTGAACATATCAACTTATGTTTGGTACAACTACTAACTAAGCTGGTGAGACACCCCGTCATATTTGGTCCCATCACTGGAGATCGTGCACTTTCTGTAACTGTTTGATACGTGATATGCGCGCTGGACATTTACTTTTGTGAGAGTTGCAGTTTTGAACACCATGTGCAACAAAAAGACTGACAGGAAAAGATAAGAATGTCAGACAAAAACCGCAGGGTGGAAAAAGTGGAGCTCAACTTTGAAGAATTGCCCTCTCTGAGCTCGATTCAAGTTACATCCATATTTTTTTGTCCTCCATTACAAAAGACATTGATTTTAAAGAATTTAGGTGAAAATGGCACATTTCCAAGTTGCTGGTTTTGTGTGTGTGTGTGTGTGTGTGAGTGTGTGTGTGTGTGTTTGTTGTTGTTGTTGTTAATATCCGGAGTTCCCAGCATAAGTTGTGCAACTCGCTTTCGTATTGAAATAAGAGAAAAAACAAAGCCTATTCCAAATAATATCACTATAAATAGGTCTCCAGCGCTGTCCTGCATTCTTAATGTGAAAGATTTACGAGGAATTTCACATTAGAAGACGTGTCCTCTTACTGTAGGCAATGATGTTGTTAAACAGTGGAGAAAAACTGCTTTCTTTGCTAATTCGCTGATTTGTGATTGGTCGAGGGCTTGTCATTGCGGAAACTATTTGTGCTATAAGTGGGGACCATTTTTTTGGCATGCGAAGTTGTCCAATGTGACACAAAGATGGTCCTAGATCAGGTACCCAAGGGTACAGAAGGTCTGTAATTCGGGGGGAAAAGTGAGGAGTTTTGTTGTTGTTGTTGTTGTTTGGGGGGGGGGGGGCTAAGCTACATAGCCATACCACAAATAAAATTTTATCCCGAGGGCTATCGCAGCATGATTGTTTCGAAACTAGTAAACTGATGCATCGTATAACTAGCTGAATTACCCCGTGTTGTACGTTGTTGTTGTTTTTTTGTTGTTGTTGTTGTTGGGAGGAAGGAGGGGGGAGGCTTCTTCTGCTGTGCATTTACCTAAACGCGTACGTGTCTATGATAACATATTAAGGCGGTTCGATTTTTTTTTGTTTAATACAGAGAAGTCAATGGCACCATTTTAACTTTTATCTCTACCCACGTCCAGGGCCTATGCGAACATGTTTTCACCTGACCTAGAAAATCTAGCTGGAGAATGGGGAAAACACTTTCAAAAAAAAAAAGTCTAGTCTAGAACCGCACCAGGTTGAACGCACTTTAAATGCAGCCGTTTTGCAGATGACGCGACACTTGGTGCTCTACTCCATTTGGCAATTATCGTTTTCTCAGTGACCAAAAATTTCTACCGGTTCTACCAAGTTTTTGGATATCAAAGTCTCCATGATGCATTGCTGTTCGTCCGTCTAGCTCGACTAAGACCATCTAGACATCAAGGGGGCGGGGAAGTGGTCGACTGTAGGCGTGCAGGTGGCTGATCAGTTCCAATCTGTGCACGGCATGGGAGGACCTTTGGCAGTAAGGGCAGGGACTGATGGTTGCCGGATGAAGGTGAAGGTCAACGGCCCGGGATTTCTTTGCCTGTCGCCGCTATTCCTGTTGGCCTCACGCAGCACAGCGCCTTGTGGGATACATGGCGATCAACAGTCTGTCTGTTACAAAGACACTGATAGTCATACCTGCTTACACTATGGCGCTTTTCACCAGCATTCTTGTAGAGATACGATTCCAGTTTCATAACTACTCGGTTTTCGACGTCTATGCCAGTCGGAGGCACTGGTTATCACTGAAGGCGATAGAATGCTAGACTTCTTCCGACTTAGGGGTTATCCAGAACGTCCTAAACCAAGCCTGGTCAAGGGCCAAAGATACAGATTGTATGGACGCTCTCAGTGCTCACTCCCGACCAGGGGAGTGGGAAAATCGTTTCAAACTTGTAGATCTAGTTACTTATCGCCTTCAGTCTTTGCCTATCAAACAAGACAGTTAGTCCTCCATAGACATTTTTCAACCTTGAAGGCTGACCAGAACCTCGGCGGCATGCTTGACGCGGCACCATCACTGCTCGTGTGTGTGAGACATTCGAAAAACTGGAGGGACATTCTGATCCGGAGTCGGCTTTCAAACGCTGGACGTTGTGGTACCAAACCATTTGGCAACTCTCGTTGTAAGACATGCAAACATGTCCTTCAGTATACTTCCAACCAGTGCCCAATGTCGACATTCAGTATCAAGGAAAGTTTTCTTGTTATAGACTAAGTAAATGTCGTGGAGTATACCATATCCGCGGTGCCAGATATCATTTAGTGTACACTGGTGAAACGGAAACAGTTAATGATTAACTCCTTACTCCGTTTAGTGAGCACATACGTGACACTGAGAACCAAAATGGAAAGCCTGTTTGAGTGTTTCGGTCCATTTCAATCAGCCGGACCACCAGGCATTCAGTGACATTCAGGTTTTCGGATCATGTCACTCGGGGTCTGAGATGCACTTTGTTGAGACTGATTAGCGTGCAATTTTTCAGCTTGGTACTGTGACTCCCCGTGGCACCAGTGTACAACATTGCCTCAGATGATTCAATTGGTGTGACTGTGAGTTGTTATTGTTGTTGTTGTTGTTGTTGTTAAAGTTTCTAATTTTCTTTCCTTTTTTTTTCCTTCTTTTTCTGCGACTCTCCATGCTGCGCATCAAAACTGTCTTGTGATCTGAGGCACCATTTTGCGCCTTTGTCTTGGTACCTAACTAAAGCGACACTTCGAGTCACCGTGCACTGACAGGTGGGCTGAGTTTTTCTTGGAGTCCGAACCATGTCTATGCGATGTGTCACTTGTAATTTTAGTGCAGTTGAACGCAACCCCCTGTGTGGACCTCGACTTCTCACCACTGCCATTTTTCTAAAGATACCTTTCTTTTCTCTCAAAGTTTTCGCCTGCGACAACCGAGGAGGCCAAGGATAGATCTAGATAAATTCTGTATTGTCGACAGAACTGATGACCTCATTCCCGTTATTCCCAAAGACAAAAGTGAGGAAAATCCAGCAGATTCCCCCTTGCGTTCACCCTTGAAGGTATAAATTGCTAAGCTTAAAGTGATACCGTCCGAGTGGTAGAATTTGAAGAACATTCTGGTAGTGTGGCAATGTTACGTAATCACTTAACAATAATACTAGCAAGAAAGCTGTTACTGTACCAAACCATCTCGTAACCCTAAAACTGGATACATAGGCCTCAGACCTACAGACAAGATCTTGCATTTCTACCACCGAGTGCCCATCAGCAACTTCAATGTCAAGTTTCTCTTGCAATAGTCGTAAGCTTGTTTACGCCATATATTGCACCAGGTGCATCGATAGAGCGATACACGTGGGAGAAACTTGTCTCCAGTCCCATCTACGTTTTAGCGAGCACTTGCGTGATACTGACAGCCAAAATGGAGAGCCAATTTCTCTAACGCAGTTCATTTTAGCCAACCAGGCAATGTGGAGCTTAATTAATGACGTTCAACACGTTGTTGGGCTCGCGTCATGTCACCCAGGGCCGGAAGTGCGTTTTGAAACCAAGCAGCGCTTGATTTTTGAAGCTTGGGACTACGGTCCTCCGTGGCATTAATAATGACTTGTGTAATACTGAAGTTTTTCAGATAATCCAGTAAAAATCAGTTTTCTCCTCTAGTTGTCTTTCTGATTCAATCTCTCCTCCTTCGTGTTCCTTTTCTTTATGTTTTAAATATCATTTGATCTAATTTTCATTTGCCAGTTTATGTTCTTGATTTGGCAAATTTATTTTAAAAATGAAATGTATATTTATTACAGGCTGGATTTTTAACCTGGCCAAGGAATTGTCTTCCTAAAATTTGCACATTTTCTTCATTTTTGTTCCGTCAGAATTTAAAATTTAATGTCTGGCTTTCTTGTTTTGTGCCAAACGCCGTGTTTCTTTAAATTAATGCACTCTTTTGTCTTAACGACACTGAGTAGCCTTTGTCAATGAGTTTGATCTTTTATTTTTTAAGCCTGAAGAATTCAAGGTTCTCGTGCCTGAGTGAAAGCTTGCTTGTTGGCAACCCAGAGTATAGTTCAAACAGTTGGTTTTTTTTAATTTCTTTTCCATTTCTGTTAACTTAAAGAACTGTGTGGGTTTGTTTTAGGCTTGAGGGTTAGCTGCATTCTTCTTAATTTATGAACTGGAACGTTCTGTCATAGGTGTGGACAGGTTTGAAGGAGCTCTCCACTGTTCAGGCACGCGAGAAAAATGGATATTGCTGTGACAGGGCAGTTCTTCTCTTCACACGGTACACAGATTAGTATCCACCACACTCTAGTCTATGGGGGACACATTTTATTAATCGTTGTTGTAGGTGGAGTTGGTCGATTGAAAGTGTTAATGTCAATAAAATATATAACAGCATGACAATTGTTATCCAGTTATTCTCAAAGCTTTTTTTTTTTTTGGTTTTGCTTTTCATTTAGCTTTACATTATGACATTTTTTGTTATTATTTTAACAGCACCCAAGACAGTCTAGCTGGCCACCAGATTCATTGTTTGTTGGAAAATTCGAGGAAAATACGCACAAGCTGGCTCTTGTGAAGGCCCAGTATTTTATATTCAGCTCCGAAAGTCTTAACTGCTCAGCGTTAGAGAACAAGAAGAGGACAGTCAGTTGTGAAAGCTGTCAGAACTAGCTTGTACTTTGTCATCCGTAGGATATACAGATAATACACGAACTTGCTGTGCATCACTGACTCCTACATTGGCGACTGCGGCTAGAGAACAAAGCCTGACCATTGCAAACCAATAAACTACGCTTGAGATCAGCAGAGCACTCGGCTACCACAGATAGAACTATTCCACTGGGTCAGCAGGTAGCTCAACACATGAGTGAGGACTTCACGAGCAAGTGACAGCTTTATTTAGTGACAGTGTCAGGGCAGCGGTTGCCATCGGTCGGATCATGCGGAAGAAAGGCGGTAAGTCAGGTACTGCTATAACTGTCCTGTTCAATTGTTGAACTTGTTGTTGTAGTCCTCTGTGTGCTATTCTTTATCTTAATTTGTCTTGTTTGTTTATTTTGGTAATTCCCTGAAATAATGCATACACATAGCCTGCCTGCCTGCCTGCCTCGTCTGTCTGTATGTCTCTCTCTCTCTCTCTCCCTCTCTCCACCCGACCCCTCCCCTTCACTACTCACTTGGCGCCATAACAAGCCTGCAGTCGGAATGAAACTATCCATCCCATACGATTTCCGATGTTGTCTCAAAGTTCATAGACATTCACTTAATGACTGAAGATGCAGTAACACAACAACAAAAAAAGTCTAGATCTAACAAAACAAAGCCAGTGACAGTACAGTCAGATTACTCTCTGTTGTCAAAATACCGTAGGCTACTGGAAGTGAGTCCAGATACACAATGCAGACCAGGGGAACTTCAAATCTGGGGGCATAATTATCCATCCATTGTATAAGGGTGGGAGTACCATAATCATGAGGAACACGGCTTTAGTTTCATGTCGTGAGTGTTAAGCCCCGGGCCGAGCGTTAACTATGAAAACATCACTCTAGAGCAGGGGTCACCAAACTACGGCCCGCGACGTCAGTTCATCCGGCCCGCCATGGCGTCTGATAAAACTCAGGGATATCTACTATCTAGAGCTACGGGATGGACAATATTGCCTATGCGGCCCGCGCTTGTAAGTCTGTCAGTTATCCGGCCCTCTGTGAAAAAAGTTTGATGACCCCTGCTCTAGAGGTTCAATTCTCCAGGGGGGGGGGGGGATTGAGTGGGGTGGGGGTGGGGGGCTCTGCCGCACTGCAACCTCTCGCTTCTGAAGTTGCGTCTTTGAAATGGCCATACTGTTTGCTTCAACTGCAGCTCCTCCCAATGCAAGAAATCAGGCGGCGTGACGAGTGTCCACTTGTATTCTTTCAGCTGTTGGTCAAATAGAAAGGATAATGCTGGCAATGTTTTCATGCACGTTGCTAAGACAACACCTAATGGTAGAGTGGATGGGTAGTTTCAATGGTAATCTAAGAGAGTTTTGGCCAAGAAAGGAAGGCTAGCTGATTTATAAAGAACTAGCTGAGGTCGCCGGTCCTGCCCGGGATAAATCGGTTTGAATATTGGTTTCAGTTCTGGGTGATTATTATGGACCGGCTTCATCTTGCCTGTTCCTATTTGTTTATTATTTTTATTTTTGTTCGTTTGTTTTTAAATAAGTCTTACTGCTCTGCCTTTGTGAGTTGACACACTGCGCATCCCGTACAACAGCATGATTTGCGCACGGGTTAGAGTGTTTGATAGTGAACACATCGCAGGAAGTGATAACGAAACCTTAAAATGGCGAACCATGACTCGAAATAGATTTAAATCATGGCGAAACAATAAATTTCCAATAAAAACAACAACACTGATTTGAGACTTCTATTAAAAACTGTGCACCCTTACATCCATTCTGATGTACCATATAAAATTTGAAGTCTGAGTGTTGAGTGGTTCAGAAGCCTTTTGCAACGAAAAATCTCAAGTCCACAAATATATATTACTAGATGAGCTACTGGGCATTGCCCAGAATAAACAATGATGTGATCCCCCCCCCCCCTCTAGTATAATAAAAGTAATAAACTACAGTAGTCTTGCTTCAGAACTCATGCGCACCACAACATTACGCACCAAACTGAACGCTTGATACGGTTACTTTTTATGACATGCACGGAACTATATATTACGAAACAAACATGCAAAAATACAGATGTTACATAGCAATAAAAATTATTTTTTTAAAAATACATGCTTGAAGTAAACAACTTTTAATTATAGCCATCATCTTCCTTATCTCAATTGCCACCTTCCTGCCAAATTTAAGGCCTGAAGAGTGCATAGTTTGGTCAGTCAGTCATGCCAAAGGTTGCAAGTTACTGAAATATATAATAGATGTTGAAAATGGTGTTTTAAAAAGATGATTGGAACTGGTAACAAAACAAATGACTTCATAAATTCAGTTTGTACATTTCCACACATTATATCTTCAAAATGAATGTGTAAAAACCTAGTAGATTTTTTAACTAATGAGCACAGAAAGTTTGAACTTTCTACGTTTAGCCGTTTTTCTATGCATAGGGAAGGACCGCTCCAAGTTGTCCAAATATATATATAGATAATGTAATTTCAGTGTTTGACAAAGATTACTGTAGGTCTACACTGCATGGCCAGATGGCATGGGTGAGATACCCTACCGTAAACAAACCAGGGGAGAGGGAGCAAGAGGAGGCGGGGAAGAGGGTGGCAGGGATTAACTCCAGTTATTTAAACAATGTCACCTGTCTCAAGTAAAATACTCTTCTCAAGCCCAAACCAGCCCGGGGTCTTAATATCGTTTCATAATTTTCAGGTGCAAAACACATTGTAATAAATAATGTCTCCGCTGTCCCGCAGCCACTGCTGGAATGTTTGCGAGTCAAATAACTTCTTTCATTATTCTACACAAGGAATACGGCCCAAGTGAATTGGTGCACACCGTCGAGTCGCAGCGACAGTGATGATGTCTGCAGAGAGTTTAGGGCCTCGCAAGACAGAGCTTTAACCCTGTGTTATTTTTGGGTTCTGTGTCAACGAGATACATGTACTGCTTTTCAAAACCACCATGATCTATGGTAGACAAGCAGAATAGTTCAGCCAACGCCCAGGATTACAAATATGCTTCCCTCGGCGTATCTTCATTCGCATTATACTATACATCGTGGTTATTACATTAATGCTGCACCGGAAAGTGCCGCCTCACTAAGAAAGATGGCACCGTAAGAAGAAAATATTTTTGCAAAAAACGGACAGGAAAAGTTAGGAATGTAAGACTATAAAATGTAACATGGAAAAGGCAGGGCTCAACTAAACTTCGAAACTTGTCATGGCTGAGCATAAGAAGAATATTATGTACCTACAATTTCATTTGTTCATCTCAGAGTCAGACCATATTCGTTTTGCATTGAAATTTGGTGAAAACCTCGTGTTTGTAGGTTTTGTGGTTGTCTCGGAGTTGTGGGCATAAGTTTTGGAGCTTGCTGTAAATTATATTGGTTTGGTTTACTTACGTCACCCAGAATTGTGATGTTGACCGCGCGGCTCCTCCCCCTCCCCCCCCCCCCACCACCACCACCAGTGCACGGCAGTTGAGCAAGCTGTAATCCACAAAGAAGAATTGAAACTCCCAGGAGAACGACACACAATATGGCCCTGGAACTGCTGACAAAAGACGAAACAAAATTCGAAATTTCATAGATCGAAAGTTCAAGGTCAAGTGTTACTGTAACAAACTATCAGTTGTCATTGATCATGTTACTTGTGATCAGATGAAATCATTGTGTCCGTCAGTCACTTGTGCCTGCCACTTCTTGGACATAGTGCCTTGCGTCCACAGCCAGTCGAGATACCCTAAACCTGTCCCTAACCCAAAAACCTTTGTTTTCTGGTTGAAAGGGTAACGAAAGGGGTTAGGGATAAGGACAGTTTTATGGATAGGTTCAGGGTATCTTGACTAATTGGTGAAGACGCACGGAATTATTTCCAAGACCATATGATGATTTTTTCATTGTCTTGGTCTCGCCCCCCCCCCCCCCTTCACCAGACACCTCTACCAGCCGTGGTGCCAACATCGGAACGACGTACTTCTCCTACAGCGGGCCCAGCACTACCGCCGACAACAGCTTCATCACCGCAGACAACGACCGACTACCCAGGCGAGATCCCCACAGCCGTGACCTGGACTCGATACATTCATCTCCCAGGTAGGTCGGGGGGTCAAGCAGGAACAGCTTATACAAACAAATATTGTGTAAAACTCGACATGAGCTTCATAATCTTTCTAGGACAGGACCATCTGATGTAATCAAGGCGCCACTCCTGTTAGCATCTTTGCATGGCTCAGATGTGTTAAATGTTATGTATCCAAACCCCAGTTACAGGGGTATTTTTGTTTGTTTGTTTAATAAAAGTCGTTTGTTTGTTTTTTATTAAGAATCAATCTGTTGAATCTTTTTTTAATCCAACAACAATAGGGAATATTTTTATTTTATTTTTTTGGTACAAAGACTGTGGAAATTATAGAACCATCGCCCTCATCAGTCACACCAGCAAAATCCTGCTCATCATCATACTCAACAGAATGAAATCTAAGGTAGAAGAGGAACTATCAGAATGTCAAGCTGGTTACAGGACCAACAGAGGAACCGCTGACATGCTCTTCATACTACAAATAATGATTGAACAGATAAGAAGCAATGGAAACGAAGCCTTCATCACGTTCATAGACTACAGCAAAGCGTTCGACAGCGTTAGGCACCATCACCTGTTCGATATAATGATTAAGATGGGATTCCCGAAACACCTTGTGACCCTCATCGCTGCACTATACCACGAACAAAAGGCAACGATTAGATGGAACAATGAGAACTGTCCATATTTCAACATCGAGAAAGGAGTCAGACAGGGTTGCATACTTTCACCTCATCTTTTCAATATTTATACTGAGCAGATCATGAGAAACGCAGACATAGAAGATATGGGAATAAAGATCGGAGGCCGAAACATCACAAACCTTCGCTACACTGATGACACAGCTCTTATGTCAGATAACATCACCAGCATGAAAAGAGTGTTGCACAGAGTGGATGAAGCGGGCAAGACAGCAGGCCTACACCAAAATGCTAAGAAAACGAAAGTCATGCATACTGGAACAGGGCACCATGAACACCAGGAGATACTAGTAAACAAAACAGCACTAGAAAAAGTGACTGATTTCAAATACCTAGGATCACATAAATCGCAAGATGGAAGCTGCTCAAAGGACATAAAAACAAGGATAGGAATGGCAAAACACAAAATGGTTCAACTCAACAACATTTGGAAGGATAGAGGCACACCAACGGACCTCAAAGTGAACATACTTAAGTGCTTGATCTGGCCAGTCCTACTATATGGTTGTGAAGCCTGGACACTCAAAAAGGCAAGACATAACAAGATTGGAGGCAGCTGAAATGTGGCTTTACAGAAGGCTACTCAGAATAAGTTGGACAGAAAGGAGAACAAATACAAGCATCTTAGAACAGCTTGGCACCACCAGAAGAATAACACCTGAAATAAATAAAAGAAGACTTGCATACATCGGCCACGCGGCCCGAAACAAAAGCACGGCCCTTATGATATCAATCCTTCAAGGAAAGACAGAAACAAAGAGAAAACAAGGAAGACCACCCATTACATATCACGATAACATCAAGAAAGTCAGCCAGCTGGAAATAAGTGAACTAACTAGGAAAGCTAAGGACAGGATTGGGTGGAGGAGATTTTGTCGTGACATCCACTGTAGCAGCTAACATCGATGACGATGAAGCCGACAGGTGACAGGTGAGGAGGTGACATTTATTTAATTAACAGAAATACTGGCGGATAAACCCGGGCCGATATTGTTGGTGGATAAACCTGGACCTACATGATTGTAGTGTGCGCGATAATGTTGGCGGATAATGGCAGCCTTTTTTAAATGGTGTGATTGGCTAATTGCATGCTTTGATTGTGGAGTAAACTTAGACGCACGCTAGCCTATTTTGATGTACCGACTTGTTGGATGATGACGTCACGACATTGACTTTCCGTGGGATCCAACTGGTCGGCTGATGGGCGAGGTTTCATTCATGCCAGAGAGTATAGATGTATAGAGAGATCTCATTTCCGCCAAATCGCGAAACTGGGTCACTGCGGTAAACAAGAAATTGAAGAATTGAGACCTTCTTCACCAAAGATAGTGTGCACATCTGTTTACTGTGGTTTGTTCATATTTTTGGGCTGATTGAAACTATTTACAACCGTCTTTAAGCTCCCACGCCCCGTGGAAATGCACAAACGGATATTGTTTACAGCAGCGACCTACTTTCCGCTCCATGCTAACAGTGGTTTCGCAGAGCCTCCCGTGTCTCGCAGTGCAGATCGACCAATAGTGAACTCTGTCTCTATATCTCTGGTTTCATTCATGCTCAATGTCGTGACGTCACATCCAATTCGTCGGCAGATCAGACTCGGCTGGTGTGTGCCCAGGCTAAAGCCATGATGGATGATGTTTGAAAAAAATGAAAGACTGGAAACAGTCAGAGTCGATGGACGGATTGCCCCAGAAACAGAAACTGCCTGTGCGTCTGGACTGTGTTACATGTACAGTGTATTATGTTGCTGACCACTAACTCTAAAAAATGCTGTGCATTAATGTATACATGTACTATTGCCTCTCTTCAGCGACCATGCCGACCTGTCCACAATACCCATCAGACCACGCCCACTGCGAGACACACACAGTCTGGTGCTGATAGCTCCGCCCTACGCAAGCCCCGCCTACCCGGGTTATGTGCCATTGGCACCGCCTCCTGCCCCATTCGATCCACTGACATCCACGGCATCAGACGAATCGGTGGTGAGATGAAATTTTGTCACTTTATTATTCTATTCCATGTGACTATTCCAGGCCAGTTGGCCAAACTATGATAAATTTATCTGCACCATCAGGTTTTTGGAAAATGACTGGGCTTGGGGCAGATTAGGGGTACTTTTGGCCATTCTTCGTTGGCGAAGTATACCCACTGCGATTTTGGCCCATTTGTACAGCTGCATGCCCACTGCTTGTGTTGTCTGTGTGAATAATTCTACGTAATTTTAATTGGACTAGCTGAGTTACCCGGCCCTGCCCGGGAGAAATATCTTTATCTACAAAACAACACGCACAATTGGCACACAGATTATGTAGATCTAGGTAGAAAACAACTCACAACTGGCACAGTAACACCCGCATGGCATAAGGCAGACGGCACAGAAACTCATGCCTTCAAACTTTGAAACGCAACCGGAAGTTTAAAGTCGAAACAAAACAAAGGCAGGAAGGAGGTCATCATTGTTGAGGAGAAAGCATTATTCCATATTTTTAGGCCTATTTTCATTTATTACAAAACTACGATACTTCGCTTTCATGTCGAAGGAATAGACATAGTAGCAAAAAGAACTATCTTTCACATGTAATTTTTTCAGGTCTGGGCATTTCTTCCTCGCAGCAGTGAATTTTTTTTCCTTGCTGTTTTTTTATATAGATGTAATTTTCACAACGAAATTTTGGGGTTATGTCCAGTAAAATTACATAAGACTTCCCCTACATAACATCTGCCTTTGATTCCATTATCATCATCATTATCATCATTAAGTGCCCTGCCGCCAGGCGTTGGCGATCATGACCCTCCATCTCTCACGATCTTCCGTAGCCCTGATGACGTCGTTGGTGGTGTGCATTCCCAGCCAGGCCTTTAGGTCGTCCTGCATCTTTATGCGTTGTCGCCCCCGGCTTCTTCTTCCGTTAAGTTTCCCTGTTGTTACTAAATGTTCATTATACATGTACCATTATCCTGACACCAAAGTGAAATCTGACCACTCTCTTAGTCTTGAACTTTCTTTTGCTCTACGATAAGTTCCCTCTAATAAAACTCGAACATATTCATTGCTCTTCTGTTTAAGCCCCCCCCCCCCCCCGTTTCCCCAACGATGCAACTCTTACACACCTCCTCCCCCCCCCCCTTTCTCTCTCTATTCCAGCGTCACCGTCGCAGAAAGAATCCCTACCAGAACTTGCAGTGTCTGACACTGAGGCAGCTGGTCATTTTCATGGCTTCCCTCTTCATCGTTGCTTTCATCGCCGTTATCTTCACGGCCGTCTACTTCGGACACAACATCGACTCAAACTCCAAAGTTTAACCACATTGCAAGATAATACCCACTCATCTCAGTGTGTGTGTTGACAGACTGTAGTGGTAGTTAATAGTCTTTGCCCTACAACCAGGACTGTGTCTTGGAAGACGAGACACCCTTTTGAGTTGGACGTTGCAATCTGGTGTACATGTATTTCACCTGATCTACACCAGACCAGCGTCCACAGTTGTTGAATCTTGACTTTGTTGTTACCTAACTTATGATATCATCCCATGTAACCCTGTATCATTATGAACATGTACGTATTTGCTCTTTATTATTACATAATACTAGATGTAGATAATGCAATTTACTATTAAAATTTCCAATATCTGCTATACAAAATTTCATTGAATTTTATTTTTTGTTTCTCTTTTGTACTGCACTAAAAAAAATTGTTATTGTTGTGGTCGTTGTTGTTTTGAAATAAATTTGTCTAAAACCGATCACGGCGGTTCCTGGATTCTGTTGGCAAGGGGAGTTCACAACCCAACCGTGACGTCGCCAACTCTGATCTCATCGATTTTGAAAGACAAAAAAGTTGTTGGAATATTCTATCAGAAGATATACAATTATTATGTACATGTATAATAAACGTACGTGTATGTACCATATTACCACTCATACCAGACGCTTTTTGTTGAAAATGTGACTGTCAATTTTTTTGTATCAAAATAAACTTCTACCAGTGACGTCCGCAACACAACTTGGCACATTTGCACATGTACCTGGTTCTCAAACCGTTACCAACGCACTACAGAGAGCACCTACCCACCTTCAAAAAAAGTGAAGTGCGAGACAACAACCCTTTTTCCACACGGGTCAAGGGCACCTGCACTGGCGTTATTGATGTTGCAGAATATGCAGAAACTTGCACGTAAAGTATACACTTAAAACAAAAATAAATCTCATGAATAGACCGCTAATTCAGTAATTGTGCTGTCCCAAACACGCAGCGGAATTAAATCAGCTTTTTGACAAATAAAGCCTTATCCTGTCATCATAGGATAACCTGCTGGACTGGAACATTATTGCCTTTATTGCTTCTTCACCTTCACCCCCCCCCCCCTCCCCTCACCCATGTACATGACTGTATTCTTTGTGGAATAGTCGTAACATTTTCAGTGCCATTCATGACACATATTCTTGCTCATTTCCTAAGTGAAAAAAAACATTATTTTACATATCAGATGCAATTACTGAATTAGCGACACCGGTCGGTCTCACTCAACTGTCGCTCAACAAGACAGGACAAGGGCAAACGACCAGAGGGAGGGAGGGGGAATCAGTGGATAAAATAATGGAATGTTAAAATGATGGTAAACTTAAATTTAAATTATATTTTTAAAATGTTGATGTCCTACGTCTATACCGTATTACTATTAAGCAGTAAACTGCAGGGA
The DNA here is from genome assembly GCA_963931925.1 of Onchidella celtica. Lineage (NCBI taxonomy): Eukaryota > Metazoa > Mollusca > Gastropoda > Systellommatophora > Onchidiidae > Onchidella > Onchidella celtica. The sequence continues at coordinate 6,819,077 of OZ007574.1, read as the reverse complement.
TGGACGAGCGGACTGGGACTACGTGGCAAGATATGGTGGAGGACACGTAGTGATAAAAGGCAAGATTGGTCCGGGGAGGTGGAGGTGTGGATGGACAGAGCGCAACAATTTGTATCTGTCAGGGATTTGAACAAAACGCGAGAAAAATTGCTTTCCTGAGGGCGACAAGAAACACGGCCATTGTCTCCCTACTGACACTTGTGACAGGTACAAGGCGAAGGGAAGATGACACAGTCATTGTTTCAACCATGATCTCATTGGTGTACCTTGTCTGACGTTGACAGGGAAATAGGCCAGTACATAATGGTAGGAAAACCGATGAATGGCAGAATCTTATCATTATTAATAAAGGGAAAATCTTTCCTTCAGTGTAGTGCTAGTTTACATACGTGCAGGTGTAACCATCAGCAGAGTGTAGATTCTCCTTGTGGATGGCCGCCTTCGCGCGGGACACATTTGCAGGAAACTGATATTCGGACATGTAAACCCTTTGCTTGCGTTGGACTTAAAAAGGGATCCCCAACCCTAATGACAAAGGCTTCATTTTAATATTACTAAATTGCCGCCATCTAGGAAAACGGTGTATGTCAAAATCACTACACATGTACTTTGCAGGAGAAGCAAAAAACCATTTTATTCCTGCTGCGTGTGTCCCACAAAAAAGCTACATGTATTTTTATTGCAAACTATTCCAAACTCTAAAAATAGGAAACAGCGTCATGTATCACCTTGAACCCAGTTGCTGTAGTTTGACTGGCGAGGTAAAAAAATGTAATTATAATCAAAACCAACCCAAAAAAAATAACATTTTATCCACTGCTCAATGTTTGGAAAATCTGACATACGACATTTTTCCCTGGATGGCAATGAAATTATGTCCTTTTCTCCTGACAGTGACACGGATTATACAAATGGCACAATGTTCAACAATACATGTATAATGTGCGCTGTCACAATGAAGACGTGAACCTGGAAACAAATCTCATGATGTGTTCTCAAGACATACACACCACACAGTGTCAAAGGTTCTACCAGTATTGAGATTATTTTCATTTTGTGTAATATTTATAGGGCTCACTCCAGAACAAACATTACACACGTCTAGATGGAAAAGAAACGGAGAGAGTGAAAGCGACAAAAAGAGTGACTTGGGAGGAATGCTGAAAGAACATAATGAGGTCATGAGGTGGTTCCTAATCTAAGTGGTAGTACATGTATTCATGAATGTGAGCACACCATCCAATAAGACAATCAAACTTAGTGGAAGTCAGACACACAGATAAGCATGGAGAAGTCAGACAAAGGAGAGAAAGAAATAGACAAACAACACACTGGTCTTAATGCATGATAGTTGGTAACATGTACTTTTTTATTACTATTATTATATTTCTGTTTCACCAAGCAGGAAGTTCACAACAGGAAGGAAGATTAAAAACTTGAGACATTCAATATAAGCTGTCCCAAGTGCAGATATTATGAGAATGTTATACTGCAGGTGAAGTTTGCATGAGACTAATCATATACATGCACCTAAGGCCCCTTCCCACAGGTATGAACAGGTCTCTGGATGTAAATGTTCTGACCATTTAGATTAGAATCAACACTGAGCCACATTTGACACTATGAGACATTTCAACCTTTATTCTCCACATTCATGTATACATATCTATTCATCTGTCTCTGTGTCCTGGCTGAACTACACACAACCAGTCAGCTGTCGGTCACCTATAACACACAAATAAACCGTCTTTTCATTGGCTACATAAAAAAAAAGATATTTTAAACATTCAAATAATATATATGTACTTTATACCCTGACTTTCTCAAGCATTCATTTAATATTATACTGATTGGAGTTTTTTGCCTGGCTGTAGGAAACCACAGATTCACTAGCATAAATTCTGTGTTTAATTACATACATGTATTTGATTACATACACACAATATAGTGAGAATACATCTCCTCCTACAACCTTTCCATCTCACTGACATGTCCTCCACTCAATACAAAGAAAAAAAACAACAACAAAAAGTTGGCATCATTAATTCCTGTAAGTCTGTGCAATCCAGATGTGATTATCATGGGCAACATGAAAATTGAGGTATGTTGAAAGAAATATGTTCAGTTATATGGCAAACTCTGACAGAGGTAAAATTTTAAACCATCTTCCCCCATGCCTGTGACACAGGGTTCATACAAAGTCTTAAAAACTAATTTTAAGGACTTTATAAAGGACTCACAGTAAACAAATTATAAGGACCTGTGTGCCTGTGACCAAGTAATCTTACAGCTATATTTATAAGTCGTGTGCAGCACTCATCAAAACAGAATGTTTCTGTATCCAGAGTTCAAACATTGTAAATTCACTCTGAAAAGTTCAGCCATTTCAAAGTGCAAATTATCCAGTGTGCAATTGGAAGATTTGAATCTCAAATGTTTCAACTGAAACACAAATTTCAAGGACTTTTTAAGGACTTTGGCAACGTTTTCAGAATTTAATGACATTTTGAGTACTTATTTTTTCTTTTATGAAAATTAAGGACTTTAAGGAGTTTTAAGGACCTGTGTGAACCCTGGTGACATTCTGAACTATCTTACTAATGTTATACACTCATGGCTAAAATGACACACAAAATGGAGGCAATTCAAGGTTATTTCCATGGGAAGACAACCAGTTTCCACTTTTACAATGCCACTTGCCAGACAAAATTTGGTGACAGAGTTTTGAGTTCACTAATGTACCTATGACGAGCTACAGTTCCATGATTTAGTAGTTTACATTTCCCTATACATGGGCAGCAAAAAAGTTGAAGGCAAATTGTACAGATACAGTTTTGCCCTAAAAAGTGGTTGAACTAAACTACCACGTGTACTAGACTTGATTTGTTGGCCATGTCTGTACTGTCTGCAAGATGGTTAAAACCAAGAGTAATCCAGACCTGTCAGTGAAATGAACATTTCAATAAGGGACCCTAAAAGTGGTATGTATAACCTTGCCTTTCAAAGGCAAACTGAAACTGTCATAAGTTATGATTTCCAAAAAAAAAAAACAGTACAAATACAAAAACATTGTAACACACTTCACAGATTACATAATGTCATCTATGTGTATTACTGCCTACTGTAATCACTATCTTGCACTTTACTGCAGGAGTCTTATCCTCAAACCTGGCAGAAACTTCTCCTTTGTAAAAAAAATTTTATTATTTCTCATACCCTATTGATATCCTAAATGCAGGACAGTCCTGTAAAATAAGGCACAGTTGGTAGGTCTTGTAATTTCCCCTGTAATGTTTTCAAAACTGTTCCTGCACAAAGGGTCTTGCTGCCATTGGAGTGAAAATTTAATTCCAGCAGCTTTGTGATGTAAGTAATATGTGAGCAGGACACTTGCATCCTTTGCCTATACAGTCCTGAAAGCAAATGTTGAACACAGTATGATGTCCTATCTGCAAAGGTTCTGCAGTCTTTGGATCCTCTTCAGGTCATCAGTTTGCATGAGGGGAGCACAATTCATGTCTCCTTGTCTTGTATCACTGTGCCAATTTATAGTGAGTCTGAAAACATCACAATCACCAGTTCCCCGGCCAATTCTGTCAAAAGTTGTGTCACAAGCTGCCGATATGGCAGACCCTCTGCCATGGTCAATCAATCTCCTCCTTCAGAAAAAGTCTTGTCTGTTCTTCACAATCTGAAATAAAGAATATGTGAACTAATCATAATACAAGGCCACTCCAGAAAACATGTTCACTCTCTCCCCACCAACATGTCTTTCTTTGTCTTGTGACTGATGTTTCATTCTTAGTCAGTGTGGATCCACAATGCCGATCCTCTCCACTCATTTGCACACTGAGTCTCTCTTGAATGCCATTAAAAGGGAAATATTTCAAAAAGTGTACAATAAAATACGGATTTGGAATCCTTTTGCTTTTGTGAAATTCTCATTATTTCCGAGGCCATTATAAATGAATCCCACATTACTAATTTGTCCGTCTCTACAAAACTGGAAATCATCCGCTACCAGTCATGCTCTAGAATTAGAACTCACCTTTGAGCAAGTCCAACAGTTTAGGGACTTCCTCTGTCCATGCCTCCTGCAGATCATCAAAGTGGGAGTACTCACTGTCCAGCAGATGCTCCAGGTAGTACACTCTCATGTGGTAACTGAACCTGAGTTAAGGCACACATACAGCTAGCTAAGCTACAGAGTAGAAGCTAGCTATACAACATATCACAGACTCCTGGTCACATTACCATGACATACTGGAAAAACTCAGTTACAGTTATTATAATTATATTTTCAGCCCGAAGTGCTTCAGTAGGGACAGTTGTTCTTGGGGGTTTTCTTGTCCCTACATGTTAGGCTCAGCATTAGGGTTAAGGAAGGTTAGAGTAGTGTTGTCTACATTAATGCCTTGAGGTCCTTTGTTTCTCAGGGGCCTCAGCCTAGTGCTGTTGGCCCCGACCTACATTAATGCCTGAAAACTGCTCCTTTTTTACTTGCTTGAGGCAAATAAGGACAATCAGAAAGAGACAAATGAAATTCCTGGGACACATATGTAGGAAGAATGGAATCGAGAAACAAATGCTATGTGGTAAAATAGAGGGGCGGAGAAGCAGAGGACGACAAAGAATGACATACATTGACAGCCTCAACAACTATGCCACCAAAAAGTCAATTAGTAACACTGAGCTGATAAGAATGACTGACAACAGAGAAGCCTGGAGTGCCATGGTCGTCGATGTCTGCTCCAGACCTGACACATGAAGAAGAAGAGGGGGGGGGGGGGGGGGGGTGTTGCTGCCTTACCAATGCATTTTAATGCATCACAACTTTTTTCTAGCATCAACCTAGACAACATTACCCTAAGCTTAACTGTGAAAACCCATGGAGACAACTGTCTCTATCAAAGCATTTCCTAAATCAGTTTCCACCTTGTATTTCAACTAATAATGTAACATTGTCTACAGATATGATCATAAGGGTGCACAGACAACACTGCTAACATGTGGGAGGAATGAAGACAGAAAGGACTGCACCTTGCAAATCCCAACATCAGACAACAAACAACAAAGAAACTATACTATAAATTACAAAACAATTAAAAATGTAAAGAGGGATTTGTATTGTTGTACTTTGTGTGCTTCTTTAATACCATTTGGTAAATTTGCCTTAGTGTCATTGCAGCCCAGTTACAACTGAATACATTGTTGTCACCACAGTGCAGCGCCAGCATGTGGGTAGGGGGGGGGGGATAAATTTTATTTAATTTTGCGCGGGTAGTAGTCTGTTCTTCTCAATTTCAAACTGCCAAGGTATCTTTAACATGCGCAAACATGCACACGGACCTTCCGAGTTTTTTGTCTTTATCCGAGAAAACTAAGTGCTCGATGCTACCTACCATAGGATCAGGGACAGGAAAATATGTGAACAATCCAAAAATTCCAACATGCCTGCATAACCTTTTCTCCTTTTTTTTTTCTGCCACTTACAACAAGTTTGTTCCAAGCCCTGTTTGTGACCCAACAGATTTCCTGTTGTTGCTGTTTTTTTAAACATTTACACAAAACACAGACAATGTGACAGTGACAACAACAGCTATGACAACAAAGCCACCAACTACAAACTTTAGCAAATATAAGGATACATCTCTCGCAGCTGTTTCTCTGCTTCAGTCATCCACATCAACATGGTGCTATAGGGTGGGATGGTAGGTTGTCCCTGGATCATGGCACTGGTGTCCAGTTCATTTGAATGTTTTCTGCAGTAGTCAATCACCAGAGACCTGGCCTTGTCCACAGCACTGTGATGTTCTCTGTATGGGTCTCTGGTTCAGACACAGACAGGTTATGGCTCAAATAAACAGTATTTTTCCATATTTTTCACTAAAATGTGACACAAAAAAATACTAAGTTGTGGTTGCAAAGACCCACATCAGAAATGATAGAGGAACTACATGTGTACTTTTTTCCCCCATATTCCAAGCCCTACTGCGACCGTAAAGATTTTCTGTTTTTTTTTGTTTTTCAAAAATAATTTTTCCACCCTACAGTCAATTGAAGGCTACTCAGAATAAGTTGGACAGAAAGGAGAACAAATACAAGCATCTTAGAACAGCTTGGCACCACCAGAAGAATAACACCTGAAATAAATAAAAGAAGACTTGCATACATCGGCCACGCGGCCCGAAACAAAAGCACGGCCCTTATGATATCAATCCTTCAAGGAAAGAGAAAACAAGGAAGACCACCCATTACATATCACGATAACATCAAGAAAGTCAGCCAGCTGGAAATAAGTGAACTAACTAGGAAAGCTAAGGACAGGATTGGGTGGAGGAGATTTTGTCGTGACATCCACTGTAGCAGCTAACATCGATGACGATGAAGCCGACAGGTGACAGGTGACAGGTGAGGTGACAGTCAATTGATTGTCTATGGTTTTTACAGTATTTTTCCTATCCTTTGAATTTGTGCATTCCTTGACTTTCTCTAAACCACTTTAATGGAACCTTCTAATATTTTGTGCAACAAATTCTGTCATTTTAAAGCTGCCCTTTTTCTTCTTCTTCTTCCCATGTAGTTGACTCGTCTATATAATCTGACGATTCCTCAACTGCACTATGTGCGACTCGACGCCCATGCTCTGAGGCTAAAACAGGCTAAAACAGCATATATTAAGACCATTTAAAATATATCGTTGTGTAATTTCTTTGTATATGTATATCTCTGGTTAAAAATATCTCCTGGTACCTAGATTGTGCACAGAAATAGACCCACACTTTAAATACAATGGTAGCTGCAACGGATAATTATGTTCTTCAATTCATTGCCAAAAGCCGTTGCAGACGATATTTTTTGGACTTCTGCCGGGAGGTTGTTCCACATCCTGATGACACTAGGGTAAAAAGAGTAAAGATGGCTGTTAATCCGTGAGTTGGGGATGTTATATTTTATGTTATTCTTTCTGTTGCCTCTGGTGTTAATGCTGAGGTGGTTCAGTGGGATATCGGTATTTCCTTCCCTGCCCTTATAAAATAGTTTTACTTTGTTTTTTGCTCTTCTTTCTTCTAGTGGTGTCCACTCGAGGTCTCTCATCATTGTATTGACACTACTGCTTCTAGCATAATCATTTGTCACAAAGCGAGCAGCTCTCCTCTGGACCCTTTCCAGTTGTTCTATGTTTATCCGACAGTGGGGGTCCCAGACACTGCAGCCATACTCTAGGGAGGGCCTCACGAAGGTGTTATAGCATTTTTCTTTTACTTTCCCATCACAGTTAGAGATGTTCCTTTTCAGAAATGCTAGTATACTGTTTGCTTTGTTACATGTGCTATTAATATGTTGGTTCCATGTAAGTTTTCTGTCTAATGTAATTCCTAAATATTTAGCCTCATCTGTTTCACTCAATTTCTCGCCATGTATAAAGTAGTCCGAGGTGATGTTGCGATGTTTATTTGAAATTCTCAGGACTTGGCATTTATTGGGGTGGAATTCCATACGCCAGTCCCTCTCCCATTCTTGTAGACTGTCCAAATCTTTCTGTAAAATTTCCGTATCTTCTTTTGAATTTATTGATCTATAGAGGAGGCTATCATCGGCGAACAGTCGTAATTTAGTGCCTGGAGAGATCTTACTCGGCATATCGTTAATGTAAACTAAAAATAGTGATGATGTGATTGTGAGTACAATATGCAAATAGACGAATAGATACATTCAGACACACAAGCATGTACATACATTAATGTCTTTAATACTTCAGCTTTGGCATGAATTTCCTCTGACAGTTTAACATTCAGTCTCCCCTTCAGGTCTGGGAACTGGCACATCAAGCTGATCTCCTCTGGTTTTGCAGTTGTCACCGAGTGTTTCTGTTCCAGCAAGTTGGCCATCGAAGCCACTTCTTCTTTACTGTGAGTTTCCACTTCTTCTAACTGAGGGAGTACTGTGAAAATTATGCAAATATTTTGTCTGAGGGAAATTTCAACTGAGTCAAAACAGATGTTTGAATCTATAAAAGATCACATTTAGCACTGGCTTGTGTCAAAACAATTTATTCGTGTCTCCATTGAAATTTTCCTAAGCTTAACTGAAACTTTTATTTTCAAACTCTGGGAGCAGTCCTGAGCAACGGACACACCGAACTTCTACACGCAGATCCAATAATTTTCCTAATTATCATTTTACAATAATTTGACCTGTACTACACAGAATGGACAATTATATTTCAAAATCTCATTGACTCAACAATCATAAATATACCCTATATTCCACAGTCTCATTGCCTTTTGGATAATTAATTAATCATTTGTACACAGGAAGATAGACATAGGATTTTCTTTGATGGGAAATTCATATTGGAAAAAGGAATATTTAAGAAGGAAGAAATGAAAAGAAAAAAAGCACCTATTGAACTTCTATTAATAATAATAGTATTAGCGCAGCTAGATGTTTTCACATTATGACATAATCTTTACCAGAGGAGATGAATAGTATAAAACAATTATGTTTGTACACACAGAGGCCAAATAACAAGAACATGCAGATCTTGCCTGGACATAATATAATCTCCTTTTTTTCTCTCCCTCATAAAGATGATCTGTGAATGTTAGAAGTAAAAAGCTACCTGCCTCACAGTTCGTTCTTCCAGGGCTGATAATTTATACAGAGTTAAAGAAATATTTTTGGATAATTTTCTACACTGGACATTCTAGGGGTACAAAGAAAAGATGAAAAATGCTGGAATTTTATTTAACCATTATCCAGGTCTAACTGCAATATAAACTGCCCAATCATACATTCCAATGCTAAAAATGTTCTTGACTCTGTTTTCGAAATTTACTACTTCCAAAGTTAAAATGATCTATGACACAGTATGTATAACAGATTACAACTCGCACCAATCAGTTCATTTCATAACTTATTACAGATCCGGTTTTGCTTGAGGTCAATATAATATTACATTAATTAAGATTAGGGTGGAGAAAACTAGAATAGTTCTCTCACCTGACACAAGTTTTCTCATACAATTCTGCATCATGCGTTTGATGGCTGCACACAGTTCTTTGTTTTTGACTTCTGACATGTTTCCTCGTGAGAAAATGTAGCGAGAGAGACAATTTCCACCAATGGGTGTCAGGAATCTGATGTTTCAGGCGTGATGTCCTCACTATCAGTGATCAATATTAGAGTGCACATGTCCTGAAAACTGTATAAAACATACAAATCAAATAGCACTGCAAATTATTCTTTTGATGCAAATTCAGTAGGATCTGACTAACTGAAAATTTATATTATCTAAATTACAGGGATACTGATAAAATGAAACTTCATTATATGAAACTTGCATTTAAATTTGAAATTCTTTTTTTGAATACCTTTCAAATTTTATCTGTAAGGAAAGGGTTCCATATGTCCCAACCACTTTGAACTTTTTCTTTTAGGGGTAAGGTTATCATTTTCTAAGGGTTAGGGGCCTAGATCTAAATTAGCACAATGTAAATTGTTCAGAATGAATAGATTACACCTTTCAAATGCAGAAAGTACAGTTCCATTGATCTGATCTTAGTTCTTACTAATTAATACTATTACTAAGGAGAAAAGAAAAATCATTAAACCATTAATGAAAAACCTAACGGCAACACAGGCTTGTAGCTAAATAGATCTACTTGTTATGATAAAAAGTTGCGTATTTCTTCATCGATTAACTGATCTGTCAACATGTAACCTAAATCTAGATCTATCTGTCAACTGCGTACGTACTGTAGTCATGAAGTATGTTCCAACATTCCATTCACCATTGCTGATTACAGATTAGCCTACTCAATAACAACACTTTTGTTCCATTGACCATAGATAAGAATAATCCTAATAACTCCAATTCTGCCTAAAACTGCACAACCGACTCCAAATTAGCATTATAATACGCCCGATAATGAATGGGACTAGATCTAACCCTAAACTATAAACTAAAGGCATTTTAAAAAGGCAGACGAATATTAATTGTTCTTTCCCCTTGCTTTTCCTTCTTCCTGCAAATATTACAGATGTGTTAGGAAAACTCCAGATTAAACTAGATTTGATCTGGACTCTAGACGCCTATTACCTGGGAGAAAAGATCAGGACTGGCATTTTTTTTTATGGCCTTCTCGTGATAAAAACTGTGTAGCATCCCATTCCGCTGAAGTCATGCTGCTGGAAGAAGGGAAGATTGTTATTGCTGGAAACAAATTTATTTCTGGCAGTTTGATGTTGCAAATTATCATCTTTATTTGTCCATGGGTAAATATTTTCATTATTTACATGAATTCGTCATACCTAAATGTATACTCCTATATCAAATATTATGGTGATGTAAAAAGCACTTAATGTCTTCTTATAGATCTAATTGATGTTGGTATTCTTCGGATCACGTCGTAAAATCTTCACACCTGTCTTCATTGATAATAACAAATCCATACCTTCCGGAAGCTGAACACCTGTGAAAGTGTCACCGAGATAGGGTCGTGATGTACCACATCTGTGGAAATTGTATTTGTATGGCAAATTTTTTATTTGCATCCGAGCAAAGAATATGCGTGAATGCATGAAGGAAAGCAGACAGGTAAGATCTGGTCGGTCGTGAGCCTTCTATCGCTTAGGCTATAAATGCCTCCTGTGCTTGAGATGTAGAACTACGCTTATACTTTATAGTACATGGTATTACTTTTTTGGGTAAAAGTGCAGTTTAGCCCCCCAAACTGTGTTGGGCATTTTTATTACGTAGTAATGACTAGATCTAGTATCGATTACTGTAGATGATTTTAACAAAGGGGTAGGGGTGCATTTAGTAATCGATACTAAGTTACTAAAATGCCTAACACCCTTTTTTGGTACTTCTGTGCTTCCTGCTGTTTCCAGCAATAACAATCATTCCTTCTTCCAGCCGCATGTCTCGAGCGCAATGGGATGCTACAGTTTTTATCATGACAAACAGAACCGCACATTGATTTTATTCTGGAGTGTTTGATACACGGCAGTCATGTCAGTTCAGATTGGTGTAACTGTATGTTCGATGTGGGATGGAACATGTACCACTATCAGTTTCAACTCAGAAAAATGTTTAGATCTGTACAAGTGTTGAAATATTGGATATCTTTGTCTGACAAAAAACCTATATGAGACCATAATGACCTGTTTAGATTGGGGAGAAAAAGTTTTTGGGATGAGTAGGGCCTACCATATGAGTTACTCAGCTTCATTCAGGCACATATTTCATGTATTGAGTGTTAATCACCGAGCCGCGCATTTACTACAAAAACATCCACCTAGAGGACTAACTCAGCAGGTGACCCCCCACCCTCCCACCCGCCTCACGGACGCTCCTAAAGTCACGTCCATTTGTTATATCCTTATCAATATCATGTGAATCATATGAAACTCCTCCCAAGTTTGGCAGATTAGAAGTAGTCGTAATTGCTCAGATGAGACTAGCCTGAGAGATTCAAGTAGATGGCTTTCTTTGCCTGGCTGTTGAGATCCAAGATATGATATCACGCCAGGGGAAAATTACTGAATCCAATTATCCCAATCATGACTTTAGTTCTTCCTTGTTCCAACTCCACTTTTTGCTCAACAGAGAAATTTAACGTTAAACGTTTTGTGGTTTTGGTATTATCATCAGGAGTTAGAATAACTTGGGGACAAGATGGTCTAGAGGCAAGGTGCTCGCCTCTCATGCCAAGGGGCCCGGGTTCAAAACCCGGCCAGTGCAGGCATGTTGGAAGTTGAGATTTTTCATATTTTCGTGTCCCTGATCCTATTGAGGGGTAGGATCGAGTACCTAGTCTTCTCGGATAAGTACGAAAAAATTCGGAGGGCCCATGTGCACGTTGCGCACGTTAAAGATACCTTGGCAGTTGGAAATCGAAAAGAGCAGGCCGAACAGGCCGCTGCCCAGGCAAAAATCAAATAAAATTCATCCACTCCCTCCCCCTCCAAAAAAAAAAAGACGCGAACCGGCGCTGCACTGTGGCAACGATGTGCCTGCTCCAGTTGTCACTGGGTGCAATGACACAAAGTTGACAAAGGCAAATTTCCCAAACGGGATTAAAGTAGTATACAAATACAAATAAATGAGAACTGTGAAGCAGCTTGCTATGTGCCAAAATGCGTTTATTTGAAACAACTGTCAAAATGTGCATTTGTTATACCTATTTTGCACTCTAAACGATCTGCAGTTTTTCAAATTTCAGGAAAGGGAGATAAAAGAAATAAGAACTAATGTCATGCTATAGTTACACAAGGATGCCACTAAGGAACGTCTGGTGCACAGAGTTAGTTACTCCACTAGGTGGATTCTTTATAGTAACACACAGGTTGACGATTAACACTTTGAACATAAAGTAAACCCTCATTAGAATGGAACTCAGGTTTGTTGTCTGGAGATGACTGGATTTTGTTTACATAATCTTTCTCAAGCCAGCAATAATGAATGTCTGAACTAAAAGTCACAGTACTGATCCTAGCTGTTTTTGATTGTGATTTTTCAGTGTTCAGTGACCAGTTGTGGCATCTGTGGGGCATGACCTCTCGCGCCGCAACTTCCATGATAAACAATCTAGATTCAGAGGTCAGGTTCGTACAATGTCAGGCACCTTTGACAAATTCAGCGGGGAGAACACTGATGTAGTTACGACAACAGATGCAGGAAGGATACTGACAGTCCTGACTACCACACCAGCAGACAGCGGTCCTAACATCCGACCAGAACACAAGGGTGAAGATGACAGTAACACAGTTACAGATACTGTCGCAGCAATTGTGTCAGCTGTTCTGGCACTTGTTTTCATAATAGTACTGGTGTGTATCATTCGTGTCATCAGGAAACGTAGACGAGAGCGACAAGGCCAACGACTCAGTCAGCCTGTGGTCCAGACCATTGCTCCAGGAGCTTTTGGTGCAAGTGAGTATTTTCTAGTTTGTGTAGTTGTTTTTTTTTGTTGTTTGTTTGTTTTGGAGGGAAGCAAATATTTATTTGTGGTGAAAGCCTGGATGTGGCAGACTTAAATGCTGACTTTACTTAATCCCATGAAATGAATGTCTGTTGAGATTCAAAATCCATTTCTGCAATCATAACAAAGATTTGGGTTGTTTTTTTTTTCTTTAAACCTGATGGTCCATTATAAAATTGAAATTTGATATTAGGCCTTTTACTTAGGCAAAAATAGTGCTGGGCGAGAGTCCACATAAAGATTTGGATATTCAAGTAAAATGAATCAATCCAGTTATCCCGCTTGCAACCCACTTCTGACTTGCATTTAGAAATCCACAGTTTGTCTCTCCTGTCTCCACCCTAAAATTAAGCCCCCCCCCCCTTTATGGGGGCACTTAAAGTTGCATATGGGCCTGGAACCCCTGGAAAAAAAAAAAGAAAGAAAATGAGATCAAAGAGATGGAATTAATCTGGCGACCCTATTTTGAACTGGGTCTACTAACAGAACAAAACCAAGTGTATCAACTGGTGGCAGATGATTGAGTTTGTAAGCTACAAAAATCTCTTCTGTCTTTGTAGCAAACCAATTTTCTTAACTGGCCTAAAATTTGGATCATCATCCAAATTATATCTAGATCCACTCAATGGCCATCCACTCCATGATGTTTCACAAACTGGATGATCCAAATATCCAGATCACTCAAAATGACAAAAGCAAGTCTGTGCCCAGCACTACCAAAAAAAAACATAAAGAATAGCTCACTTCACTTAGTGATATTTTAATATCAGAGAGTTCTATAAGCTGTTAATATTCCTTATTGTATTGAGAGCTGTTGCAGGTGCTGTAATTTATTGTTTATTATTTTTAAAATTATGAATTATGTTTTTAACGTTTAATTTTCTTTATTCCAAAGTCAAGGTTGGTTGAACTCCATTCTGTTAAATTACATAAATTTTGTTCTCACAGTCACTGTCAAGCTTTTAGATCATGGAAGCTAGTTCAAGATTAACAAATCAAAATGTTTATGTTGAATATAATTCTAGATACATTTGTGATCTGGGTGTTTATCAGTGTTTATGTCTTGACACTGTGTTTCAGATGCAGCAGCTTACAGAAATGTGGCCATGTCAGCAGCAAGCCAGGTTCCTATTTCTGGCAGTTTAAGTTGGGAAAGTGTAGCCACTAGTCAAGCACCTGTCCCACGATCCCAAGCTTTGGAAGAGTCATTGTCTACGATATTACCATCAGAGGAGGCAAGCACATCTTCATCAAATACACCAGTGACGCTTTCAGCTACAGCTCTCATCCATTCCCCACCGTCCTCAGAAATCATCGCGGGATGTGTTTCCAATACTCAAGCCGCATCTGCATCTCACATGACGTCTACTTCATCGTCATCATCACATCCAAGCACAGTAACAAAGACACTACCAACATCATCATCTGAAGCAGCATCTGCAGCTACCACAGGTCCTAATCAGACATTATTGACTGATTCTACAAACATGAGTGATTCACAGCAATACACAGGGATCAGCATACGTCCATCCTGACATGAGTAGCTCACTAACCACCAGCCATTTTTCCTAGTGTCATCCCCCACGGACCAGCGTTTACAAGGGTATTTAAAAAATCACTGTACCTTTATTAATTAATATGGACACATGAAATTTGGAGAATGGTTTTGCAGTATAATGAACAATGTCCCAATCTTTAAAGAAACTTTTAATATCTGAGTTACATTCAGCATTGAATTTGTCAAACAAGGTGCAAACCACCATAATGGATATTTACAGTCGCATTCGTAGTTTCGGTGGTTTTGATTTAATTATCAAAACTTGCTTCCTATTCATTCTGTTACGACTTTGCAACATTATACATGATGAGAAATTAACAGACTTTTAAAAAGGTGAACTTATACCACCACTGCACCGTTATTAATGTGAGAGAAAAATAAAATTATGAATGTGGAAACTGCAAGGCTTGTGATAAAAGAGGGTTATCATAGTAAAGATTTTTACTGCAACTGTCACAGTAAAAGTAGTTAGTGAGGTAGATATACTAATACACTGACCAGCACATATCATCCATCCTGACACAGGTGATGTCCTACATAGAGAGAGCAGTACACATGTGTCCCAAGATAATTATGGTATACTCCAATATGACATAATATAGAAAGATCACTACTCATTTACAGAGGCATAATTAACATACCCTAGCCCACTGGGATCTCAGGAAATATCCATTGTCTCATTACTAACACACAAAGTCTAGGTCACACCCATCACATATGGATGACACCACACACAGAGATAACTGTACATTCATCGAGACAAGACTGATATCACATGTGCAGACAGGTGGAATATATCGGTGCAGCTATCAAATTTACACTCATTTCTGTAGCAAACAACAATAAATGGCCATCCACTCCATGATGTTTTGAAAAAATGTTGCCTAGGAGAAAAATCATACTCCATTCCTATACCTCTTGTTGACCTCGGGCAGTTTGGTTTATAAATTCTGGCAATATGCTGTAAGTAACTCTGTAGTCACAAGCTGATCTTTTAATGAGGTCATGAATTTCCAGTCTTTCCATGGCCATGTCATTTACAGAAATGAGTGTGATTTTATAATTTTGTCTTTTTTTGGTATATGTTATTACAATACAATGGAATGAAATTTTATGAGTTGTTCACTTGTGCTTGGGACCAAATATTTATGTTCCACCCAGCTGTTGGTGCAGTTACACCGGTCCTGAAGGAGATACCTTTACTATGACTGACCCTATCGTCTTGTTCATTTTTCCACATGAAAGTGAGTCGCTGTTATATAAAATGTGAGTTTCGTGGGTACCTTGTTTCGCCATGTACCTTGGCTTCATACTGTCCTGTCTACTTCAGCAATTAGCTGTGGGAATTCTCAGACAGTTGTAACTGGTATCTGCAAGATTTTCCCAAGTCTGCAAAAGGAAAGATAGGAAAGGAAAACGTCTAACCTGCCCTGGCTGTTTTCACAGGCCATCGAATATAGATTATGAAATTTTTTGCATGGTTCGACCATTGTTTCTTTGAGTGTGATGTCTCCTGTACAGTGAGTCTTGCCCAATACCATATATCGGTATCTTCCTGTCATGGTCACATCTGTCCACTTCTATCTGTGATAACACAGTGATACACATACCTTCACCATGTACTCACGTACTTTCTGTGGTTCACTAGTCAGGATCACAGATGGGACTCAGTTATTTATACTCACAAGTGTTTGCTCACAGATGTATCAATTATGATATTATCGGACTGTATTTGCATGCAGTGTTAATAGCTACCCACTGAGATGAAGGATATTCACTTTATGGGCTGTCATAACATTATAGAATGACCTATTGTGTACAGGACAGATTTTTATTTTAGAACCATATTTGCTTCTACATGTCAAAAGTTCTTAGTAAAACCTTTTAATTAACCCTTTTTCACTTTCATAGGTGGCTTGTTTTAATCATGAAGATCTGATTTGTAATTGTATGGAATGTGTGGTCATTGCTCTTTAATTATGAAAATTGTTGTCTTTTCAAGATGTGTCACTCTTGTTGGATTATTATCCCAATGTAATTTTCTGTGTTATCGCCCCTTCAACATTTATGCAAAACCTCTTTATGATTGTGATCTTTTCAAGGGCAATTACTGTGTAAGACAACATTTGTTGAAAGGAATTTCCCAGATATTGTTCATGTGTACTTTCTGGACACATTACTGGACATGTTTGTTTACATCTCTTTACAAGCCATGTTCAGAACCGAGTATAAGAAGAATTCGTTGGTTGGTTAGAATGGAATAACAGAAAAAATACCCA
Source organism: Onchidella celtica (assembly GCA_963931925.1). Taxonomy (NCBI): domain Eukaryota; kingdom Metazoa; phylum Mollusca; class Gastropoda; order Systellommatophora; family Onchidiidae; genus Onchidella; species Onchidella celtica. The sequence continues at coordinate 6,802,248 of OZ007574.1, read as the reverse complement.
TGGAATAATAGAAGATCATGTTCAGAATTGAGCAAAAGGAATACATTTATGTTCTGCTTCAAAGGACATTTCCAACATTGAACAAAATTACAACAAAGAAAAGATCTATGGAATACAATTCGAACAAAGAGTGAAAATATTCATGGACAAGTTCAAGATCATGTCCAGGATTGAACAGTGCTTTAAAAAAACATCTAATTCATGTGATACTGTAGTGTATAAAGATACTCCAGTCTCTTAATTCAGTAAGTCCATAATAATTTCATTTGTGTGGACAGAGGTTGCTCAGCCGTTAGGTCTTTCTTTTATCTATACATTTCAAGTGTTTGTGCAATGAAAATATTTTATTGTCTTACCCTTTTCCATGTGATTCTGACTGATCATCTGTTAAGTATGAGTGGTGAACAAATTTAAAAACTGTCATAGCAAAGCTGTGGGGCAGGGTTTCAAGTTGAGATGGAATGTTTTTAAAAAAGTAGAAGAAGAAGAAATGGTTGTATTTTGCGAACTTTAATTCATTCACTACGGTAAGCCAAATGATCGGCTCATGGATTTTCGCTTCGTTACAAATGGACACCAATTTTTCAATATTAATACCAAAGCCAGCTTTTCGAGATATTGAACCCCGTCCTGGTTCATTGATTTTCCTTTACTTTAATGTCTAATGTATTATGCCTTGTGTTTATAATGAGTGAAAGAAAAACATTTTTGAATTACCCCTAGATTTCAGACTGTATTAGTGTATGGTGCTGAGAGTTCCCGTGCACATCCACAAAAGTTACCGAATGAGTTAAGTTAGCAACAAATAACAGAAAAATAATAATTCATTTAATGTCCCAAATTAAAATAAGTCATAAGAGTTGTTGCTTACGAAGGGCTTTGCAGAATACATCAAAGACATTCTTCTTTTTTTTTTCAAAGGGGACGGTGTTGCATGTCAGCCAAGTTTGAACGCTGTTTATTGCATTCAGGGGGGAAATCTCAGTGCTTGTAGATGTGAACCAGGTAGGAAAAAACAGAGACATGTATTTTTAATCCATGATGGTCTTTGACAATTATAAAATTGTTGTCTTTTTTTACTGCTGAATCAGCGGCAGCCTCTGGTACAAAAACGTCAGTGGAGCAAAAACACGCAGATGTTTCTGACATGAGCTGTCTGATGTTTGTGCCATGGGTGTATCCATTGCTCCAGCATGGACAATCCCCAAATGCTTAGTTTATACATGATACTCCCTATCCACTGGTGTGTCTATTGACAAATGTTTGTACATGTAGTTGTTACGTTCAGGGGTACGCCTATCTGCACTTTAGACATTTTCATATTTTTGCAACCACTGCATCCATGAAGTGTGTTACTCCCAGTCAAAATGTTGTTCTGTTGATAGCTGTGAAAACTGTTCGGGATCAACCCTTGCCATTTTAACTGTCGTTCCGTCATCAGTTAACACCCCCACCTTCCACACTTTTTAAGGTTTTTTCGTTGTTGTTGTTGTTGTTGTTTTCAGATTCTACAACCCCGGCTTTAAAGAAACCCTGTTACTGACATCCATATTCCTGTATGTGACTTTTCGCCTTTTCCCCAGATGTGTAGCAGAGCCAAAAGCCAGTACATGTATAAATATATAGTACTTACCTCAGCTCACATTTATTTTCTGATGCAGGCACCATAGAGTCCATGTAATACATTAACACTGCAGAGCCCCAATGTGCCACATTCAATAAATTATTAAGGCATAGAAATAGGCCTTTGTCTGACTTTGAACATACAGCACCATATTACATGGCCACACATTAAATTAGACATAAATTTTCTATATGTACTTATGTGAGTAATGGTGTAAGGGAATGATAATACACTGACACTGCTGTTCAAATTTGTTTCAGACATTTAATAAAATTGTCCCTCTTTTTACACTCCGGGAGCCAAGACATTTTTCCTGCGTAGACACAACAGTCAAAGCATTTTGGCCTACTCATGTACAGCACACAGCTCTTTAATTTTAGTGATCCAATAACCCCATCAAGGCATGATCGTTGGTACTGTGGAGTAAGTCATTCCATAGCTCAGACGTCCAGCTGTTTCTACTTGATATGCATTTACTGCCAAGCTATGGCAAAATACCATATTCACCAAAAATGAAATTTCACAGGAAATATTAAGAAAACACTTAGCATTGCCCTCTGCTTTAATATGTGTGTGGCGCTCCAGGAAAACCCGTCGGATGACGCACAGGCTGCTTTTGAGATACAGGCCTACAAAGTCATTTTTCTCAGTTTCCCCAGTTACTACATCTGACACTTTGGCCATATCTCAAAAACTATTTGAGATATTGACCAAATAATAAGCAAAATACACAAAAAATGTCCCTCTTTCATAATAGTTGTATATCTCAAAATGTGAAATTTGACCCATGCGACGGGTTTTCCTAGAGCACCACACATTTGTTCAGTTTCCATTTTGTCGTGGTCAAAAGAAACTGCGGATATTAGATGTACAAAATTATAACTCAGATAGTGAAATAGAGCACATTTCAAGTTCTAGTATGATGTTTACTTGTTAAGAGTGAATTTGGCCTTGTATGATGCATAAACGGAACAGCAGTTCACTTCATTCCATTTATATTACTATTGCATTCGATTTAAAATGCCTTGTACAAGAAAGTCAAAGGAAAGTTTTATTAAAGAATTTTTCTTTTATTGTTGTTTACAATATGAAGGTGTAAGTGATTTATATACATGTAACTGTCTGGCTATAATTGATCCATTGATGTTGGTTCAGGTGGTGATACACAAGTAATTCAAGAAATTTACATGTACTTATCTAATAGCTCACTTTTGTTTTATTTATGACATGATTTCACATGTGTGAATTGTACGCACAAGTGCAGCTCAATTTTCTTATTTATATTACTTAATACGCATAACTATGAAATCTATGAAACTTAATTCACGACTCAACTTTGTCACCAAGAGCTTATTTTCTGTCCATCATTGTGTTCAACTAAGTGCAAGTTAGTGTAAATGGTATTGGAAATGATGTGGCGAGGTAAAAATGTTAAATGAGAGAATGAAGATCTATCCGAGGGAGTTAAACTGGATGAGGTGAAGTAAGCCCTCTTGACACCTTCGGCCTCAGGCAGTTTGTGTCTCATGTGACAGTTGCACACAGATTTCCTGCATAGCCCTGGAAATCGAGGGAGGTTTGGGAAAGTGCTGGAATTTAAACAATTGAGAAAAAAACAACTGGAAATTGTGGATCAGTCCTGGAATAGCCCTGGAATTCTCCTGGTTTTTGAAAATCATTTTTTAAAGTTAGGGAGAAATGCAAACAAAAATACATGTAATTGAATAAATTTTCTCCCATTTAAGTTGCCGTGGAATTTAACATTTTAGTGTGGAAAAACCCTGGAAAAATCTTCCTCAAAGATGTGCAGGACCCCTGTAACCAATGTACAGTGTACTCATTAGATTGTGTGTACACAAATACATGGTTCAGGTTAGATTGTCTGTCGAATCAGTGATCATTATGGCATTTTACTTTTAGAATAAAAGTTCTGGAAACGTCTACCAGTTTTTCATCATACAGACCATTGTTTTCATAATGTATGGATGCCCCTCTTTCTCACCCCACCAACATGGCATCACCCACTTACTTACTAACAGCAACATTTGAGACACTCTCCCAAAGGAAATATCGTGAGATGCTTAAGAATGTCCGTCATTCTAATGTTGTATGAGGGAGAGGGGGGCACGGTACTATGACAACCGTAATTTAGTTCCACTTTGGGCAGGGTAATCTGACATGATTGGGTCTGGTTGTAACTGTGCTGAGTGGAAAAGTAAGCGAGGTTAGTATAATTACGTGCAGTATCAAGAAGTTTTCATGTCAACATAATATACATGTTTTTATATCGTAATTTACTGACTTACTGTGGTCATGACCTGACCACTGTCCGCATACATAAGCCTCACTGCTCACTTCTCTCTGAACCTGCGTTACTTTGGTCCATGTACCACGCCTCTGTATGTTTCGGATAAAGGTGGGAGTGGAAGAGACCATTCTTATACAGTTGCTGTGGAAGGGTCATTTCTTATACAGTTGCTGTGGAAGAACCCATTGTTGTACACTTGTTGTGGAAGAGTCCATTCTTATACACTTGTTGTGGAAGAGTCCATTCTTATACACGTGGTGCGTGGTGTATTGCGATGTACGTGTATTTATGTTGTTCTTGGCACCTGAAAGATATAGGGCTACTTATTATGAACCTGAACTATTACCAGAAAAATGACACGGGCTATCCGGTGATATTTTCCAATTTTTATTGTGTTTTACAATAAACGAAAACAGGCGTAATCAATAACGGGATTCTCTTATCTATGTGATTTCCCGCCACTAGTGCATAAATTTGTGGAGCCATTGATTCTGGTTGCTCAAGAGCGCCGAAAGATACACAATACGATTGCACAATATTATGTTCTAGAACTCTGAACATTCACGGTGCTGAGTCCACTATGAACCAAGAAGCCCCATTCTTCTGGGTGCGGTTCGGCCTTTCGATGAGCAAAACAGCGCTTGAAAGTAAACACTATACAAACGCCCGGGCTTTGTTTGAGGAACTAATGAGTGAATGGGTACGCTATTGCAACCTGTCCACGCCAACTGAGGGTCGCGGAACGCATCGTGCTCTCTCCAAAAGCCCAGACAAAAGTGCAGGGTTAAATAAGTCTCCGGCAAAAATCGTTTGAAGTTTGCAGAAAAGAAAACAAAACAAGCTCAGGTACACCGGACCGTCAGTCGCAATCGGACGTACGCACCCGGATGACTGGAATCATTCCCTTTTTCGGCTTTATAGTAAGTGAAAATGCCACGACTGCAGTCGGACCGCACCCGCAGTCGGAAGACTGGGATTCTTCTAGCATTACGGTCGGTTTTGCCACATAACGTAAAGCAGGTTGTTGGTTGGGTTATGTTAGTGTGTCGGAAGTTGATGTGCATGTATATGTGGTTGTAAAGTTATGGTGCCGATGCCCTGTTAAACCCAAACCCAAAGTCAAAAGACGTTGTAAATGTGGCATCACGCGTATCAATTAAATACATTTGTTCACGGTATGGTTGAAGACCTACTTACCGTTGAGAGTACTACTAGGACTATTTAGTCGGAAAGTGACACAGGCTGGACGGTAATGTTTTTGGGAGCCATGTTATGTACAAGGTGTCTAACAAAATGTTTACACGCTTCGAATACATTGTATTTATTGATATAAGGCTGTTTGTATTTATTATATACACTATGGTTATATTTATCAATACAGTGTCAGTTAAGATACATAAAAATACATGGAATTAATTCAAAGAAGACGTGTAATTATTTGATTAATCGCATATGTTGAAACTGACGGCTGTCCTGAGCCAGACACTGATGTCAATAGAATTGCCAATAATTTTAGAGCCATTTATTTGTGTATACATTTTTCTAGACACCCTGTACGTGTAGTAAATGGTATGTGATTGGCAATCATTTTGATCTGATTATATATTGTTTATAGTGGAGGGGACGGGGACATGTGACTCTGTAGGCGTTGGTTGGTGCTTTGTTCTCAGTGTTCATCAGATGGTAAGAAATGTGTGCCGTAAGCACATGTGTGGCCATGTTGTGGTTTGAACAGCAATAGATTACTGTTGATGATACATGTATGTATACTTTCATTTGGTTCAAAATGAAGTACTTATCGATCTAATAAATTGACATTCCATCCATTCAACAACTGAGTACTTGTCTTTAATTCTGCTGCTGCCAGTGGAGAATTACTTTGTCCTGTCAAAGGACTCCTACTCCTAGTTCCAATTCGTCACTGCTCTATGCTAATGGAATAAGTCATTTTTGACACTTTTGAGATACATGTATTACGAGAAAAAAAAACCGTTTATTTTCCTGCCATTTGGTGACTTGGACCATTAAGATTCTATTGGATTACCGGTATTATTAAATTTTTCCTAGTGGCGTATTTCTTTTTCTATATCATCTGATAACCCTCATGCTCAGAAATGCACTAAACCGCCAGTCGCCTTTTGGCATATTTAAGTCCTACATACAAATGCATCTTTTTATATGCCATTACTGTAGATCAGTAAAGAATTGGTAGTCTTATCAATAGGTATTCGGAGCTTGTTATATGGACTTTGCATGGACTTGGAAACCCCGACAGAGTGAACATTTATTTTCAGAACAGTTGATTTCAATGGCTCCGGCAGCGCAGGGTTGAAAAACTTGGCAGATTTAATGGGCTAAAAATAGTGATAGCATTACGTGAGATGGAAAATTGCCAACTGTTTGATTGTGGATTGTGACCGAAACTATACAAGTCTATTTTTGCCTCTGCATTCCGTCAGTATGTATCTCATCCGCATTCCATATTCTTAAGTCTTCATTCTTGTCGCGTCTTCTTTGAGATCCTAAACAATTTTTTGTCTAAAAAAATTTTTTTTTAATTCATTTCAATGAAGGGCTGTTGTTGGGGGCGTTGCTAAACAATCAACACGACTCAGAAATTTCTCTATTAAAGACTGAGCGCCCACAACAACATTCTTCATGTGAGAGGATGAACGACTTTTTATTTTTAATGTGCTTTCATGGTAGCTCTAGTGCGTGAGTGAGGGACGGCCACTCATAGTAGTTTATGGACACTTGGCCGAGTACCATTAATTGGATTATTTCCCTTGTAATACTAGCGCGGGACCCGTTATTCACATCACGGTGAAAAGCGCGCATTTTGATTGGTCAGTTGGAAATGTTGACCACGGGGCTTCCAACTCTTATATCATGGCTTTAAGTTTCTTACAACTCGCTCCTTCGTTGTTATCCACCGACAGAAAGACGGGAACCCGAATTCATTTTTGAGAGTAGACAATACCCTATCGGTACAAAATAGGTACTCATGATAACGTTTGTTATCAATGGAGATACGTCGTATTAATGGACGAAAGTATCCCGCACAAAATTGTCGAATGTTGTTAGTCCTGACACTTTGAAAATTTATATTAAAACTATTACCGGGTTTCTGGTAAAAGTAGTCCGTTAGAATTTTAGCAGCAAGTTTCCAATTTATAATGGTACCAATTTTGTTGTACTTTGATGCACATATCCTATTGAAATAATTAATAAGAGGGTCTCGGATTTAAAGCAAACTATGAGTTAGACACATGTTATCCCCGATAAATCCAACCTGGGTCAAATTTATTCAATTATTGCTGGAGGGGTCGTTAGAGTAATTTCTGCAGTTTACTGGGATACCTAATTGACTTTTGTGTGCACCCTTTTAACCGTACTGTAAATTCGATTGTGTTAGGACCCTAACCGGTTATGTTGTCGGGCTGGACTCCATGTCCGAGCCTTTCACTTGTGCAACACGGGCTACGTACTAGCTCTCCCGGACGTCCGCGCGGGCTCATAAATAAGATGCGAGTTCGCGTGGTCAGCACACTCCATCATAGACGCAGAGACAAGAGCCGACAGCACAGTGAACCCAGCCCAGCAACCCGGGCCCGTAGCAGCTCAGAGGCTTGCCGACGCTTGCCATCGCCACCCCGCCCAATAAGGCATGGAGCGGTAGCGCAGGACCCGGAGAGACTTTGGGTAAGTTGGAGACTATTATATTAGAAGTGACTTTAATTTGCGCACCCCCCCCCCCTTTTTCTTGGATGCCGCGTAGAGAATGCTGATCTACCCAGAGACCATTATGAGTCCGGCTCAACGGTAATTGCCATTGTCATTATTCGTGTAAGATGCGCTTTGCAGTACAGTGTCTTGATATTGTGACTTTATTGTCAAAGTTAACGTTTGCGGTGCTAGATGATAATGATGGCTCCCTAACCAAGCTATCACGATTTGCTTGTGTGCCTATATATAGTGTATGTGTGGCATTGCCTTGTTGTGGTAGGCAGTGAGGATTTCCTGACATGTTGATGTGGATGGCTTATGTTATAGCGAGCGGCACTATACACTTGATTGTATTACGGGTATTTGTGTACCTTGCCAGTACCACTATGCTATAGAGAGCAGTGTGATTGTGATTGCGTGTTTAGTGTTTAAGATGTGTAATTAATTACATGTATTGGAGATGTATAATATTAGTTGGGCCTCACATGGGTGAGCCCCAGGATTGTTCTATGTGCGGCGGTGGATGAACAATGTTTCAGTGAGTCTACACATGTTGCAATGAGTCTCGCCGATATATATATATATATATCATGTGCATGTATTATGGTTATCCAGATGTATTATGCTTCTATGAGTTTCGTAAGTGTGTGAAGGACAGTTTCATTTTAAGGAATGTACACATTACTTTATGTATCTAGTGGTGTGTCATACGCATGTTAGCCTGGCGGCATAGCTCCGCGGCTAAGGTCAAAGGGCATGACCCTTCAGTATCGATTGGGAAGGGAAGTAACCAATACAATAGCCCTGGGGCGGGTTAGTACTAATAATGGGAGTGGGCCTATGAGGATGGCCTGCATTGGGATGCAGCGTCTGTGTTATGGACGGTCAGTGGGCCATGTTGGCCACTGCGTTATTATTAAATGGAATGGCCACTCTGGATGTGCTGTACACCGGCTCAGTGGAACGAAACTATTGTGTTCTTGCCCCTTCATTTGTTATGTCCTTCATACTTTGATTAGTACATTAGTTTATGTTGCCAGTGTACTAGGAAACTCCTTGTGTGTATGATATAGCCACTTGTAGTTGTTATTCATTAACCTTAGCGCTATTTTATTCCATGCATACATATCCAGTTGGTTATTGCTTAAATTCTATATTATGTTGTTGTTGCCTGATTTAATACTTAATACTATTAATATGTATGTCCACCATTGATTGCCTGATTAATGTTGTCATTATATCCTAATCATATTTTCGTCTTTTTCTCTTGTTCCAGCTTATGGCTGGTTGGGCTTTTTTTGTTTGGTAGTGATACCGTTGTTAGGCTTTTTGAATAAATAAGATTGCCAGCAGAACCCTGTGTTTGTTAATCCTGTGTATCCTTAAGGGAGTTACTATTGAACCCACGCAGTAACCACATTACCCACTCGTAGTTCATCCAACATTTTCTGGTGTCAGAAGTGGGATACACAGAAGGGTTAGTTTGTAGTGTAGAAAACCCAGCCGTGGAAATTTTTAGTTTGAAGCCCAGCCAGCCAGCCAACCCCTGCCCCACCCCATAGGAACCATGGAGCCACGAAGACCAACGCCCTCCAACGTGAACTCAAGATTCAGGACCTGGATCCCAGTCCTGTGTACACCACCCATCCCACTGCAGTCAACGGAGACCTCTTGCGGTTGTTTCACCCCCCAGTGGTCAACACACACCCACAGCACCCGCCTCCACTGCCTGTGTCGACCGATGTCTGGTACTTCCCGGCTCACCACCCTTGCCAGCCACCTGCAGCCCGACCGGACCCTCAACCTGGGATGACAACTTCCCAGCGCCTACCTCCTGTGCGACGGTCCAGCCGCCCACACAGACAACCCCAGAGATTGGACCTCTGACTCTTATTAGTGATTAACATTAGACATTGACTGTGAGTGCAGAAAGAGCAGGGGAGCACACCCATCAAGACCCCCCCCGAGTTTCCATCAGGCCAGATGATAGACCACCGAATCCAAGGGAGCTCCGCCTCAAGATTTTAAGTTAGAGAGTATGCCCATGCTGGCTTTCTCCACAGCTTAGTTACAATGACTTTTAATGCCTATGTTGACCTTACCTTTTTCATTGCACTAGTGCCCTTATAGCATATTGTCTTTTTTTGAACTGTTCGATCCTACGTTAACCCTGATAGTGGTCTGGGACCACCGTTGCAGGTCTGGGACCTGTTGTTTTGTCCATATGATGTAACTTGCTACAGCCAGAGCTGAGACTGTTGTGTACATCTTCAGGATGCCAGTAGTAACTTAGCCGGTTCACGCCACCTGTTAGTAGTTATAAAGAGGATGGACCATTGTTGTACTTCGGTTCACCGTGTGTAATTTGCAATTGTTCTACTCTAAGTGATGGTATCATAGCCCCTTAGAGTTTGTTTATACCTTCAGTGGTCTTTTGTAAACCTTTGAATTGATGTATGTGTCACGTAAGGGACTACGTGACTTAGCAGGGGAGAATGTGAGAGGATGAACGACTTTTTATTTTTAATGTGCTTTCATGGTAGCTCTAGTGCGTGAGTGAGGGACGGCCACTCATAGTAGTTTATGGACACTTGGCCGAGTACCATTAATTGGATTATTTCCCTTGTAATACTAGCGCGGGACCCGTTATTCACATCACGGTGAAAAGCGCGCATTTTGATTGGTCAGTTGGAAATGTTGACCACGGGGCTTCCAACTCTTATATCATGGCTTTAAGTTTCTTACAACTCGCTCCTTCGTTGTTATCCACCGACAGAAAGACGGGAACCCGAATTCATTTTTGAGAGTAGACAATACCCTATCGGTACAAAATAGGTACTCATGATAACGTTTGTTATCAATGGAGATACGTCGTATTAATGGACGAAAGTATCCCGCACAAAATTGTCGAATGTTGTTAGTCCTGACACTTTGAAAATTTATATTAAAACTATTACCGGGTTTCTGGTAAAAGTAGTCCGTTAGAATTTTAGCAGCAAGTTTCCAATTTATAATGGTACCAATTTTGTTGTACTTTGATGCACATATCCTATTGAAATAATTAATAAGAGGGTCTCGGATTTAAAGCAAACTATGAGTTAGACACATGTTATCCCCGATAAATCCAACCTGGGTCAAATTTATTCAATTATTGCTGGAGGGGTCGTTAGAGTAATTTCTGCAGTTTACTGGGATACCTAATTGACTTTTGTGTGCACCCTTTTAACCGTACTGTAAATTCGAATGTGTTAGGACCCTAACCGGTTATGTTGTCGGGCTGGACTCCATGTCCGAGCCTTTCACTTGTGCAACACGGGCTACGTACTAGCTCTCCCGGACGTCCGCGCGGGCTCATAAATAAGATGCGAGTTCGCGTGGTCAGCACACTCCATCATAGACGCAGAGACAAGAGCCGACAGCACAGTGAACCCAGCCCAGCAACCCGGGCCCGTAGCAGCTCAGAGGCTTGCCGACGCTTGCCATCGCCACCCCGCCCCATAAGGCATGGAGCGGTAGCGCAGGACCCGGAGAGACTTTGGGTAAGTTGGAGACTATTATATTAGAAGTGACTTTAATTTGCGCACCCCCCCCCCCCCTTTTTCTTGGATGCCGCGTAGAGAATGCTGATCTACAGAGACCATTATGAGTCCGGCTCAACGGTAATTGCCATTGTCATTATTCGTGTAAGATGCGCTTTGCAGTACAGTGTCTCGATATTGTGACTTTATTGTCAAAGTTAACGTTTGCGGTGCTAGATGATAATGATGGCTCCCTAACCAAGCTATCACGATTTGCTTGTGTGCCTATATATAGTGTATGTGTGGCATTGCCTTGTTGTGGTAGGCAGTGAGGATTTCCTGACATGTTGATGTGGATGGCTTATGTTACAGCGAGCGGCACTATACGCTTGATTGTATTACAGGTATTTGTGTACCTTGCCAGTACCACTATGCTATAGAGAGCAGTGTGATTGTGATTGCGTGTTTAGTGTTTAAGATGTGTAATTAATTACATGTATTGGAGATGTATAATATTAGTTGGGCCTCACATGGGTGAGCCCCAGGATTGTTCTATGTGCGGCGGTGGATGAACAATGTTTCAGTGAGTCTACACATGTTGCAATGAGTCTCGCCGATATATATATATATATATCATGTGCATGTATTATGGTTATCCAGATGTATTATGCTTCTATGAGTTTCGTAAGTGTGTGAAGGACAGTTTCATTTTAAGGAATGTACACATTACTTTATGTATCTAGTGGTGTGTCATACGCATGTTAGCCTGGCGGCATAGCTCCGCGGCTAAGGTCAAAGGGCATGACCCTTCAGTATCGATTGGGAAGGGAAGTAACCAATACAATAGCCCTGGGGCGGGTTAGTACTAATAATGGGAGTGGGCCTATGAGGATGGCCTGCATTGGGATGCAGCGTCTGTGTTATGGACGGTCAGTGGGCCATGTTGGCCACTGCGTTATTATTAAATGGAATGGCCACTCTGGATGTGCTGTACACCGGCTCAGTGGAACGAAACTATTGTGTTCTTGCCCCTTCATTTGTTATGTCCTTCATACTTTGATTAGTACATTAGTTTATGTTGCCAGTGTACTAGGAAACTCCTTGTGTGTATGATATAGCCACTTGTAGTTGTTATTCATTAACCTTAGCGCTATTTTATTCCATGCATACATATCCAGTTGGTTATTGCTTAAATTCTATATTATGTTGTTGTTGCCTGATTTAATACTTAATACTATTAATATGTATGTCCACCATTGATTGCCTGATTAATGTTGTCATTATATCCTAATCATATTTTCGTCTTTTTCTCTTGTTCCAGCTTATGGCTGGTTGGGCTTTTTTTGTTTGGTAGTGATACCGTTGTTAGGCTTTTTGAATAAATAAGATTGCCAGCAGAACCCTGTGTTTGTTAATCCTGTGTATCCTTAAGGGAGTTACTATTGAACCCACGCAGTAACCACATTACCCACTCGTAGTTCATCCAACATTCAGATTAAACTTCTTTCTGTTCTACTTTTCTGGCTGCACTGCCGTGTATGTGACACTTGGATAGTTTGTAGAGTTTGAGATAAATTGTACACGCCATGGAATTTTCGTTTTCGACAGACACCCATGATCCAGTCAGAGATACAGACAAAAATAGCGAACACTAAAGATGTAGCTGCCTTTTTTTTTACCCAGGTTCATACACTGTCATGGTGGGTTTATAAAGAAAATGTAAAGACTGAAATAGATAGGTAGTGTTTCATGAAGCGACGCCGAGCCACGTATGAGCGCTGTGTGTCTACTTCATTCAAAATATTATTATTATATTGATCGCGACCTGTTTTGGGAATTCCCGGTGCATGTTTCCTCCACGTCCTACTAACTTTATCGTGGGGCGGCGAAGGCAGCAGAGCTGGACTTTTGGAATCAATTCTTTGGACCAGGGGGATTATTTTCCAAGACACATACATCAAAAAGCTCTTTATCGGTCACAGTCCGATCCACCCCCCCCCCCCAACCCAAACCAAAGCCCCAAGCCCTATTTCCCCCATTATTTCCGAACTAATGTCATTCTACATATTTATTATAATATAATAAAAATAATATAGGCTATATAATTATTTTCTAAAACTTTCAGTTATCAAGACATTACCTAAGCCAAGGCTGTATGTAACAAACCCACAGCCTGCAGTTAACATATACTTTTCCATGTGAGTACAAACTGTGTGTTTTGTCGTTTGGTTGGTATTATTGGCAAGGTTTTATTACTTTTATAAATGAAAATAAAATGAATGTGTAAGTGAGCTTTAGGTAAATAACACAGGCTGTTGCAAAATAAATACGTCTTGTCTCACGTTCGAGTGTCGGGAAAACCCGAATAAATATGAATGCATTTCCTATCCGAGTGAGCTGGTCTGACGTGAGGGCGTGAGCCAAGTCTGTGTTCACTGCCAGGCACCGGAAAAATCCACATCGAGCACATCATTGTCTAATTTCTCGTCTTTTTAGACGAATCTGGCTCTGAGCTCTCCTGGCGTGGTAATGCATGGTTGTCTTGACGTTGAAAGGAGCTGGTTCACCCACATGCCGTCTTGCGGGAAGATCTTTCTTTACAGCTTTTGTTTGCCTGTGCAACATATGGCCTATAAATGCAGTCACTCTTTAGTTAACATTATCACTGACAACAAAGACACGATACAAGAACAGCAGCAACAGTAGATCTGACTGTAACGCCCCAGTTTACAGCTAGTCGAGGAAGTGTGAAGAACTTTAAACGCAAACCACTAATGTAAGTTTACAGCAAGAGCTTTTTGGTTTTTGTGTTTTGTTGTTGTTGTTGTTGTTGTTGTTGTTTCAGTTGTTATTGTTTTTGGGTTTGTTTGTTTTTCTTTATTCTGTTTTTTTTGTTGTCGTTGTTGTTGTTGTTGTTTTGTATTTATTTGTCACTGTTGTCACTGCTACTACTGCTGTATAGGCCTATACAGCTACCGGTAGGAAGATTGGTGTTTATCTTTACAAATGTTGTAGGGCATTTGGCATTGTTTAACTTCAGTCACTTTTGACTTGTCATTGTCTCTCTGATCGTCTTATCAGACTTATCTACAGGTTTAACTTTTATCTCTAATGACACTGGACTTCTCGGGGTTTTTTTCAACCCAGCTGTTAATGTGTTTCTTACTTCCTTCAAACTGCGAATGATGCTTCCAACAAGTTCATCTTAATGGCATATAATAATGATCTCTCGATTTATTTGATCAATAGTTTTGTTCATTTTCTAAAAAACTTTTTTAATTTGTCCAAAGTAGTTCTGTTCTGCTTCGCAATAAGGTTGGTGGAGCACTACACCGCGCCAGGGCCGTCTTAAGGCATGAGCACACCGGACAGTTGCCCATGGGGCCCCAAGGGTTTAGGGACCCCCATGCATGCAAATTTACATTGGTTTTTGAAACGGGGAATTAAAATCCCCTGCATTACAAATCCCTTGGCCTAGAGCCCATAATGAAGTTAAGTGGGCCCTGAACCGGCGCCTGTTTGGACTCAGTGCGCAAGGGTTCTCTTTCCACAGGCTGACTTAGGACAGTTTTGTTGCGCGCCCGTAATTATTATAGTGAGAGAGAATTGTTTCAGTCTGGCCAATGAGCGAGTCTCACACTAAAACCGAGAACCAAACTGACTCAGCTCGGTGTACCACCAACCACAAGCTGACCCATGCGCGCACTGCCACAACTTTTACTGGTGCGCAAAGGCTTTGTTACACATAATTATAATTTATTATATATGCACCATAAAATGCATTTGCAATTATTGGTTCCGGTATAGATCTGTATCACACTCATAAAACAATTTCCGGTCAGGACTGGTTTGAATAACGCCTTGCTGTTAGTGTTTCATTCATTGCTGAAGAGCCAGGGGAAATTTAGTTTGCACTATGACCCCGTGCAGCCGAGCGCCTATCGGTCAGTTGGTTTCAGATTAAAGTTTCTACATCAGTACATGTATACATTTTCTATAAACTCTTTTTTTTTTTACTTTCATCATAGAAACGAACATCACTTAGCTCTAGTTAGTGAGTTTGTCAGTACAGCCGTGATATGATAAAATGGCAGTATAATACCGGTAATTGTCAAGTTATCTTCACCCTGCCCCCTAGTTTGCACTGTAAACGTGTCATTTGCGTTCGCCACCGGTGTCATACCAAAATCACTCTGATGAAGTTTTAACACTTGATGCTGTGCATTTCTTGCAGTGCACGCAACCTTCTGTCGCAAACTGAAAGGATGAAGCTCAAAACTATCACGAGAAGGCGAACTGGAAAAAATGACGGAATGGACGCTAACGGGGTTGCCAAGGTAACTGCGTCAGAGCAGACAAGTGATAGCAAGAGGACCGACAACAATGGTGTGATGAGTTACAACTCCTGGCAGATGCCAGTTATCTGTCCAAGTAAGTGTTTCGACTGAATTGAATTGGAAATAAGTGTTCAATGTTGAACTGTGACCTTAGGTATGCTCTAATATGGACATATTGAAGTAAAGTAACATTTGTGTGGCAGCCTGAGGAACCTCGTCAGGTTTTGAAAATTGTAGTATTGAATAATCAGCTGTCAAAAGTCATCTGGGTGATCCTGAGTCTAAATTCAGCCAAGGTCAGAACCTATTTCTACATCCATTCCTACATCGTATGTATAAATTCTGGCTTGAAATAAAGCTTCTAAGTATTTTAATTTTGCATTTTAAATGTAATGGACCAAATTCGTTTACATTACTTAATTACAGGTATCGTGGTGAACAACTTTGTCCTCTTTTGGACGGGCACATATATTTTCCCACTCTATTACATCTATACTCTCTGATTACACCATATATCAACGGAAAGGGAAAATCCACAGCTTTTCATTCATAGCTAGTATACACGAATACTTTGCCTCTGTAGTATTTTGTACGAGGTGCGCATCTTCGTAAACAAAAGAACGTCGTCTGCTGGAAAAGGCCTACCTTACAGTAGGCTATTGGTTTTTCAATTGATTTTAATTGCAATTCTATATTTAAATCTTTTAGCTGGCAAATTTGCTTTGTGCAGGAAAATTTTCTTTTAATAATATATATTATTCTAAGTGCCGAAGAATTTTATTTTTATTAATACCTGCACACAAAAAAAAAAATTGTGGTTGCTATCAACAAGATGGCGGACAGAGAGATAGATCTAGATCTAGCAAAACATCTGTTTTGACTTGACTTTAAGCGAAAAAAAAAAAAAAAAAAGTCTTGGATTGCTTGACATGTCGATCTCTACTCAATATTTGAGTTTTGTGATGGTTATAAACTCAAATAATGGCATTATTTTGCTTTCCTGCTGAGAAAAATACCTCAAAATGTATGAAAATAAATATATCAACTTTAGATGCGATTTTCTCAATTTGTAACATCTGTTTGTTTTGTACATTTAAAATGTCATAACTTTGGTTCTAGTGAAGATGTTTTAAAAATTTAAACAGCAAAATGCTCTGCAATACATCTGCTACACGATGGTGCAAATAACTCCAATTGTGGAATTTTGGCATCATGACTGGTTTTCTTAGGTTGCCTCATATTTTGTGACATCGTCAATCATGCACATGAGCAATTTGCCGAACTCAGAGTTAGGCAATAATTAGCATTTCTTTGTTGTTATTGTCAGCCCCCCGAAGCGCAATTAGGTTACATTGAATAGGAACCCTTCCCCACTAACGACGGCTGATCTACAAAAAGGTGGGATACCAATGAAAACTGGCTGCGCTAAAACTGAGACAGGTGTAGGCCTAGGCTTACTGGGTTTCCTACAGTGCAAATGGCCAATCATACATCTTTGACCACGTACCATGAAATATTTTTTTCTCTCTCTTGTAAAGTGATCATAAAATGAGTTGCGTAGTTTGCTTACGAGCATGATGACATAGTACATACGTTGTGTTGCCCAAAAGCTCTAAATACCGCCCTGTTCACAGCAAACACGCTATAAAGCAATGCAGTTGTGTTGTTCTGTCAGATGTCCTTACAAGTAAATAAAAAGAGCAAACTAAAATTTCATGAACTATTAGTATTACACAAGTCGGGTTGACCAGTGCCTCGTCTTGCGATGCCGTGTACCCGACGGAAGGGGCAACATTTTTTATTTAGCCTATGTTTAGAGACGAAGGACAGTGGTAAAAAAAAATGGAGAGAGGATGTCATCTATCATAAACACTACGTATGACTGACACTGATCACATGTATTAATATTATAACGTTTTTAAATAATAGTATTGTTATTAATATTATTATTATTATTATTATTACGATTATTATGATTTTCAGATTTTGCCGCACCCTTTAGACTCGTCGCCACCCAGAGACCCAAACTCGGTGTGGTGACGTCAAAGTGACCACGCCGTCCCCATCGATGAATGAATGGTCCTCTCGTGACGTCACACTACCTGCGTCATCTCCATCGATAAATGAATGGTCCTCTCGTGACGTCACACTACCTGCGTCATCCCTATCGATGATTGAATGTCTTCTCATGACGTCACACTGCCATACTATATCGTCATCATAGATGCTGAGTTAGATGCCATGTCATCTCTCCATTTTATGTCTCCCCCGGCCAATATTCTAGATATCTTGTTAATATACTAGAAAAGAGATAAAATGCGGACTAGACTGATCAAGTTTCCTTAACAGAACCTCAAAGTCTATCATTATACATATATTGTCAAGTTTTTTTTTTGCCTTGAGGCTGAATCTGTGAAGTTTGGGTCAGCGACACGCCATGCAAGGGTGGCTAATTTATAATATTACAGGTTTTGAGAATACTGGACAGACGATATGCTATCTTCCGATAATACGGTGGCGTTCCCCGATGCAGCGTTAAAATTATCACCATCTTCATAATTATAATAATAAAAAATAAAAAATAAAAAGATAGTGACGTGAGTATTTCATTGTCAGGTGCAATTTGGCCTATTTTTATTTTTTTTTTGGCCTGAATGACACTTTCAAAAAATTGTAAACTTAATTTTCTTAAGTATCAACTAATCAAACCCAGTCTCCTTTGTATTGATTTATTGCGTGTATTCAAGTTTTCAGGCAATCTTGTAACATTGTTGTTTTGACGTTAAAATGCAATGATTTTTGATTATGTTTTTTTTTTGTCCTATTGATAATCCCAGTGCATGGGAGACTGTATTTGACACGCGTTCAATTTGGGGCACACATATTGGATCTGTCGCAAGACGGACGATTATCATGTGACATTTTCTAGATCTGAGAGAGAGAGAGGGAGAGAGAGAGAGAGAGAGAGAGAGAGAGAGAGGTGGGAGCAAGGCTTATCCTGAACAATACTGAGTACCTCATCCATTAGTCTATTAAATTTAATGCGAATCAAGACGTCGAAGACAAGCCATTATTATTAACACATTTTAATTTTAACTTACCGGCAAGAACAAGCTTTGCCGGCAGAGAAGCTTTTCATATTGTACCGGTATTCACTTTATACTCAAGATTGTTGGTTGTGAATGTAGTGAGAGCAAGGGAACGGGTGTTCCGATGGAGTGTCTAGGGCTGCCTGGAAAACTATCGTAACTCAATTTTTACAAATTTTTTCAAGATAAACAAGAAACGAATTAACTTTCTTTATGAGATAATTGTTGTAATCTTCAAAAAATGGTTATTTAATCCTTAGTTTTCACGATATAACCCCCAATTTATAACCCAACCTACGGGCTGTGTAAGGGCTACAAGCATGTCAGATATCGCGTGTTTTCTTCGTAGTCGAGTTACGACAGGTTACCATACGGCCCGCGATGTGAGGACAAGTTTTTAGGTTTTGTGTGCGTGTTTGCGTGTTAAATATCATGTGTATCAGTGAGTGAAAAGAGTTGCCAGGATTCTCTCCGCGGTCAAGTGATTGGTGGCTACAACGGCATGAAACTTTGAGAATCCAGTAAAGAAACCAAAATTGCCGGCGCTGTTCAGAAAAGGACAGCGCGCGTGTGAACATGAAAACTGTGACTCACCCAACAGTCACTTGACCAGGTGGACGGAGATTCCTAGCAACTCCTTTATAATGGTGCTTAATAATTAATTATACATGTGTACACAGATATATATCAGTGTGGTCCGATTGATTCACTGCAGGGCAGGCTTTGACTAATGAAATATTGGTATATCCTATCGAGGGCCACATGCCAAACTATCGTAACTTAACTTTTGTTTTTTTTGGGGGGGGGGGAAACTGAAATATTTGGCATGCTATTAACCTCGACAGTCTGCAGGGTTTGTTATTGTCGGCCTATTGGGGGATTAAATTCTAAATTCTGAGGTTTAACTGGCTTTTATTTATGATTATTATTATTAATCTAATCTCTTTTAAAAAATATTTTTGAGGGAGGTAATCCGGGTTTTTTTTTTTCTTCTACTGAAAAATTGATAAAATTAGATTTACGATAGTTTACAACTCGGCCTTAGATATAATAATGAATAGTATCATCAATATATTATCCACGTAAGATTTTACTGTTCATATGGTGCATTTTAAATTTATTCTGCGATCATTTTTTTTTTTATGCATTGCCGCTGATCTGTATACATGCATTACAGTAATGAATAGTACATTATGGCGGTCTTTGTTATCTACTGAAGACTATCAATGATAATAACAATTGTATTAAACATCTGTTTCATACCAAGTTTAGTATTCTCTTCTCATCATTACCTTCATCAACTTTTGTTCATAGTAAACCACGCAGTCATTGCCACGGTTATTAACACCAATCTGTTGGCAAACTGCCCTTCATCTTATGTCCGTATTCTTGGTTGTCTGAAGGTCTATTGTTAACAATGGGATCTTCTCTCTTTCTCTCTGTCACCCCTCCCCTCTCTCTTTCTCTCTCTCTCTCTCTCTCTCTCTCACACACACACACACACACATACGCACATACGCACATCACACAAAGGCAGATACCTAGGTTTACATAGAGCTTTACAAAAAGTGCAGTGTAAAACTGTAGAGTGAGCGATGAAAAGCTGCTGTAGTTTACAGTGATTTGTGGTTTTGGTGGTGGTGGTCGTAGTGATAGTGATAGTCATTTGTGGCCACGACGGTGGTGGTGGTGATGATATATAAATTCTAATGGCGCTGGTGATGATGATGATGATGGTAAAAGATAATGATGATGATGATGATGATCGTTATTAGCAACGTATAGTGGTTGTGGTGGTGACGTTGATAATTATTTATGGTGATGGTGATGCTAACGGTGATAATGATATAAATTTCTAGCGGAGGTGTCAGTGCTGATGATGAGGAGGAGGATGATGACGATAGTCATTTGTTGAGACGGTGATAGTCATTATTTGTGAAAACGCTACCAGTGATAATGATTTGTGGTATCGGGAGATGTCGTTAGTGACAGTGATTTATGGTAGCAGTTGCAAGCGGTAATGGTGGTGGTTGTGGTGGTGATGGTAACAACGTCAATGGTGTGCAGGTGTTTTGGTGATGGTAATGATGGTAAGGTGTTGTGGTGGTAGTGATTACGTTGCAGGCCATTGTAGAAATTTTTATTCTTAGTTATAATTTGTTTGATCTGAGTCAAATTAATGATGTCCTCCAAGCATGACTTGAGAGTCAAATTAATGATGTCCTCCAAGCAGGACTTCCGAGTCAAATTAATGATGTCCTCAAAGCAGGACTTCCTAGTCAAATTAATGATGTCCTCAAAGCCAGACTTGCGAGTCAAATTAATGATGTCCTCCAAGCAGGACTTGCGAGTCAAATTAATGATGTCCTGCAAGCAGGACTTGCGAGTCAATTAATTACTGATGTCCTCCAAGCAGGACTTGCGAGTCAAATTAATGATGTCCTCCAAGCAGGACTTGCGAGTCAAATTAATGATGTCCTGCAAGCAGGACTTGCGAGTCAATTAATTAATGATGTCCTCCAAGCAGGACTTGCGAGTCAAATTAATGATGTCCTCCAAGCAGGACTTGCGAGTCAAATTAATGATGTCCTCCAAGCAGGACTTGCGAGTCAAATTAATGATGTCCTGCAAGCAGGACTTGCGAGTCAATTAATTAATGATGTCCTTCAAGCAGGACTTGCGAGTCAAATTAATGATGATGACAACCACGAAGATAATGAGGAGGGTAATGATGGTGGTGATGCTGGTGGTTTTACTGAAAACAAAAGTAACTTTAACATTAATGGTAGTGATGACGGTAGTGGTGTGGTTGTTTTGCATACGCCGATTTGATGTGATGAAGGATGGTGGCGTAACTACCTTGATAAAAATAAATCATTAACATATATATATATATATATTATGTAGTTATCGCCTCTACAATACTTATCTTTTGTTATCAAGTCCTTTATCATGATACCTGCAAATAAAACAGATAAAGAATACCCTACGAAATTCTAGTGGTAGATCCTGATCGATTCTGAACCAAAAAGTTATGGAGACTTTTTACTATAAGGAGACAAATTAAAGAAAAATTTCTTATACACTGGGTGTAAATAGGGAGATGAACAGGGTTCAAGCCAGTCAGCAACCCTACGTCAAGCCGACGTAGAAATCGTAGGCAGTATTGGCCTGGTTTGCTCAATATATCAGATATGACATCGTTCCAACGAAGAAACCCCACACAGGAATGAAAGTTTGCTCATAACAATAAAGTCTTTCCGAAGTAGAGAATCTGATCAAAATACTACATTGTTCCTACTAAAATCCCACGTAGGATTGATGTCCACAACCACTGAGCCTATTAATTTTCATCAAGACATTCTCATTACCGGTATCCAAAGACAATGGTATCTTCAATATTTTATATTCTTTGTATAATATTAAGTCCTTCATCAAACGTCGATATCATCATTATTCTCATCATTTGTGAACCTTGTCATTTTCACCTGGGCATCAAATCAGTAGACTTTTACATCAGTATTGCTATTTTCATCAAATTTTACCTTCATCAGTCATCCATCTTCATCCTGTCATTCTGGCATCAGAAAGTAGAGGCATGTTAGCATTGCCGTCTCTAATACCCACTCCTATCTTGACTGACTAAGTGACCACAATAATGTTAACATTATCAGTAATGTATGGTAACATCTACATGGGTGATACCTTCAAAGGAAACCGACAGGCGGTGAGTCGCAGTAGGGCTAGGGATAGGTAGGAGGAAAGTAGGCAACAAAAACAACAACAAACAAACGTTTTTGCAGAGCCCTACGGGTGTGGACAAACTGACTGATTGCAATGTAACTATATCTTATCTTTTATATTTCCACCGTTACCGCTTTCGGCCAGCAATTCGTTGTGCTGGACCTCGTTTGAGGCTCTGCAAAATACAACGTTTTTTGTTTTTTGTTTGTTTGCCTACTTTCCATGGGTGATACCTGCATGATTATACATGTAATAACCCTGGACAAAAGAACTCCTGCCACAGAGAAAATGAAATCTGAGAACGAGACAGGGAGGAAGTGCGTAAGAATTATGTGGAAAATGATAACGAAAGAAGTAATGGCGCGCCCTTTCTAAATTTGTTTTGGGTGCCACAGTTCATGTTAGCTTACATGCTTGAAGGTGGGGCAGTATTGTGTTTAAAACAATTCCCAGCACGAGGAAAAGTTTCAAAATTTGATAAACACCACAGAGTTTCCATTACCAACTTTTGTCTTGCCCTTGAACTATAATTTTGTTCAAGTGTTGAAGCATTTCTATTTACGGCCCTGTTATTGTTATCGCAGCAGGTTTGTGAGGTTGTTTAGTCCTTGTTTGTGACAATGCTGTTTATGATTGATGGTGCAATGAAGGAAGAGATCTGTTGACCCGTTAACTGCGTAGTCAAAGGAAGGCTAAAGCGTCACTTAATGTTAGGCTGAGTTTGTTCGATGAACATAAACACACGTAGATGGTGGTACACACATGTATTAATCTGAAGGAGTGAACCCATACGGAAAATCTGGATATTACATAAAGACCAAGACAAACTCATACAAACTGTCAGCTATAACAACTCAGTGTCCCATCATAGTTTTGATGTAAAATCTAGTTTTCCCGCATTGGTTCACCCTGGCAGAGCTCACCAAACACTTGACTGGGTTGGCAGACGAGAGTGGCTACGTTCGGGAAAACCCAGTATTGCCCGCTGTCTTTGCATGACTGAAGAAACGTCAAGTTGATCAAGTTGTGCACATTCTCTTTTTTGACGACAAAATGTGGGGTAAGTAGGCCTGCTTTTGTTTATCTATTTATTTTGATGTGCTATTTTCTTAAAGAAATATGTATTTATTTTCACCCAGTTTCTCGAAGTAGTAAATGACTATTCTTTACTAGATTACAATATATAGTTAAATTTATCGAAATCTGCACATCCCTAGGTTAGAATGTATTACAAAGGGGAAATAGCTTGACTCACACTCACTCCCCTCCATCACCTTGCTGCAGCTGGAAACATTAGGCTTTTTCTCAAACGACTAGAATGGACTGATTGGCTTCAAGCACAATTAGTGTGCAAACATGTTTCCCTTCATTTTTACACACTATTCGAGAGATAAAAAATTGGTTTGTGTGATACAGCAGCTGGCGAAAGACAAATCTTGCAATTTTGTTTGATAACCAAATCAATCTGTAATCTACACGCATTGTTAATGATGACACGGTTTTGTTTCAATGTCTGATCGCCCCCTCCTCCTCCTCCTCCCCTCCCCCCCCCCCCTTCCGCTTGCAAAGACTACAAAAGCAACGCACGTTATCACCAAATGTTATATCATATATTTACATGTCAAAGCGAGACTTGCAGCCTCAAAAAAATTATTATTATAGCCTAGACTGGCTGCGCACGGCAACAAAACCTTACAAACGATGTTGGCGAACGTCATGTGGCACCATAAAGGCAAGAATATTCTCTTCATTGACTAATCTCTACAAGCTGATTTCGTGAATTTGAAGGAGTTGTTTAAGTACTTTTAATAACTATCAGTCCAGCCAACGACTACTTCTGCCAGTCAACTAAAGAGAGAGTCACACTTGCTAAGACTGGGATGATCAGTGTGGTCCACTGTTTACCTGATGAAAAGGCATTGGGGGGGGGGGTGACCTCAGCTGATTGCCACCCACTTGATATTCTCTGCTGGATCTGTTGTGGAAAAAAAACCTGTGGAAATAGCACCATTGTACATCAGGGTTCTGCTCGATACCTGCACTTTCCCACCCCACCTATAGGCTACCCCCTCCCCCTCCCCATCCCCGGGCCTTAAAAAAACAAAAAAAACAAAAGGTGAATCCAGTGATTCTTTCACAGTTTGAAATTAATTAATTTTTGCAACTTTTTTTTCTTAACAGACCAAAATATCAGAGAGGAAATGAATATGAATGAGCAAGCCTCGCAAACTGCAACCAGAGAGGGACAACTAGATCTAGAACAGTACAGCACCGAGGTGGTGTTTGTGCTAGGGAGTGTGGTAACGTTTGTGGTGATGCTGCTGTTCGTTGTCCTGTGTCTTCACCTGTGCTCATCTCGCCGGCAAGCTCGTGCAAGACCCAGTGACGTGGGCCAGCCTGGCAAGCTCCCTCGTCACCCGTACCATGTTCTGGGACAGGGCACCATTGGGGCCAGTGAGTCAGTTTATTGCATATTTAAGTTTGATATACACTCATTTTCCTGAACATCTAAGTAGGCCTACCCTGGACTAATTAGATAAAGCCCATGCAGAAGCTTGGGAGTATTGGAAAATTATTTCTAGAGAAAGGCGACGCGTTCAGAAGTGTATGCTTTGTCAGCACCAAGAAAAGCGGGAGTGAAAGAAAGAAATAAGGCAAATGGCTCGCACTAAACTAATTGTTATTTTCAGCGCCCAGAGCTTGTCATCGACGGGGTTGGGCGCTATATAAATGCAATATATTATTATTATTATTATTATCTGTTACTAGATCTAGTTGGGTTGTTTTGTTTTTTTTTAGAATTATTAAAATTTCGATAAAGAAATCCAGTGGTGGTGTCCGTGCCCAAGCCCAACTGTGAAGTGCCATACTTTTTTTTTGGGGGGGGGGGGGGTGTCAGTGGGATCGATCCTAGTTTTAGTAAGGATCCCTGAGTGCAGTTGCCTGCACCCTTTGCATTGCATTACGTGCAGCATTTTCTCTTAGTTTTGACCACCCAGCCAGCAACCCTACGCAGATCCGATGCCTGGGATTGAGCTCATGTTTGCTCCATAGGAATGACAATTGACATCATTTCTACTTAGATCCGCTAGGTGTGACATCGTACTGACGTCAGTTTGATGTAGGCATTAAGCCCTTAAGCTAAACCTAGCAACTCTACGGATGTTCTGTAGATACAAATCTATGTCGAATTGGTGTAGGAGTGCTGGGAGGGGAAGTCTTTTATTCTATGTCTGACGGGATAGAAAGAGGGAATCTTCACAGCACAATTAGGTCTAATCTTCTGTGGCGATCATAGAATGTGATTTGTATTTCAGATTTTCAACATCCTCTAGTGTGTGAGACAGCGCCTGGCTTGACTTCCAAGATCATGTACAAATCGCCAGTCTGATACTTTGTTCCAAGGCCGTGGTGGGCTGTGACCAGGAGACGGGAGTGCCCCCCCCCCCCCACCTATTGACTTCAACAGCTTCAGTCATTCTTTCGAACAAATAACAACGGTTGAATGGCGTGCTGTCATGTGGGGTCCAAGCTTAGAAATGTCAGCTGATGTTGCGAGGATGTACCGCTACTTAAGTTAACTTTTTGCTTTGAACAGTGGTAAAATAGTATTACTTGGTTGGTCATGTCCAAATTAGAAACATACCTTACTGTAGTAACTAACAAGTTTAATCCAGAATCCCCCTAGGGCAATGACGAGGGACTCGGAGCTTTACAGTGAAAGTTACATTTCAAAAAGAGTTCAGCGAATGAAAACAGTTGATGACCGAATTCCGGCCCGAGGTGTAAAGGTTAAATAAAGCACTTTTTGTCCCATGACATTATTGCATACAGCAATTACCTGTCTCGCAAATAATGTTGATTGCATAGGAAATGAATCTCAGCACTTTGAATTTGGGCACTTGATTCTCACTTTACGATACTGTAATGTTGTTGTTGTTGTTGTTGTTGTTGTTGTTTTTCATGATATAATTTTCACTTGCATCTGAGAACAGATGAACCCAGACAGATATGAGTGACAGTTTATATCCAAACATAGTATTATGCGACTGTAACTGACTTTCCTAGAAATACCTTTGACATAATTATTGTCTCGAGACATTTATTGCCAGCACACTTCTGTCACCATACAGTCAAGTACTGCAGCAAGCACGGTGTGCCCTGCAATCAAATATGACTTGAGTGGGATTGAATTGCATTTTTTCCCCAACTGATTTGACTTAATTTTGTGGAGTGTGAAAGGATATAATTAGACGTGATTTTCATAGCACATGTTTTTGTTTGATGTATGACAGTGCCTGCCCTGGAATGGATTTCCTATACTTTCGTGCATAAAAGCCTATATACCTGGGATGGCCAAACCGTGGCTCTTTGACCTTCGATATGTGGCTCGTCGAATTATGTTGTCTGAGCTCTTTTTCATCACAATTAAAATATCAGTCAAGTTTTTGAAAATATTGGGTTTATATGTGTCTGTTGTGATTACTGAATTAATTCAAATTAACACTTTAAAAAAAACTGCATGCATGAGTAAATGTTGTTTCATACATGTATTATTTAATATTTATATAAAATTTTCATATCTTGTAGCTCTCAAACATCTCATGTTTATTGTGCTTGGCTCTTATATTAAGCACGTTTAGCCACCACTGCTCTATAAATATATACAATGCAGTGGCATTTTTGCTTGCGTGCAGGCCACTAAAATATTCACTCTATAATACAGGTACCACTTTGACAATATAAATCCACAGTGAGATTTGGATCAACTTTGTCTTTGAACATCTTGCAGTGTTAGAGTTATTTATTTATATATTGTATTTTAAGTGGAATTGTAAATAGTTGTATGGTGTTATTCTGGTTGGTTAAACACAATAAAACAAATAGTTTTATAATGAACGAGAGCAGTTGGAAGAATTCTTTACTAGGCAAACTGTATTTGTAAACGTTCATAAGTTTGATAAGTCTGTTTGTCTAAGGATAGAGCGGGATCGGGAAAAAGGGTGTGAGAGAGGACGAGAGAGAGTGAGAGAAAGGATACCAGAGAATGTGTGTGTTTGTGTGTACACGTGTGTGTGTGTGTGTGCGAGAGAGAGAGAGAGAGAGAGAGAGAAGGAGGGAGAATCAGAGTATGTGTTAGAGAGAGCGGGGGGGGGGGGGAGAGAACACGAGACGGACAGACAAGCAAAAAGGAAGGAGAGAGAAAGAGGTGGCGGGAAAGAGAGAATAATAGATGGGCAGGTTAGACAGACAGAAGTTTAAGTGAGAGTATGAGAGAAGAGGCAAGTGTTTATAGACTATATGGCAGAAATATGTCCGGAGTGAAAAAGCTGAAGAGATGCAGAGAAAATGCTATAGTTAGACTAGTGTTGGATGAGAGGGCTAGTATATGCAGTAGATAAGCTTTGATATAGTGAAATAGAAAGGAATTGAAGCGTAGATGAAATTGAGGGGTGCCTGAGCAAACACTGTAACTCGAAAATTTTCGATTTTTGCATGGGCCCATTATTGTTTCACCTTGGTAAGTACCACATTTTGACATGATGCGAATTCCATTATCGCATCAATTTGCTCACTTATTGATGAGGATTTAAAGGTCTGAACAGACATTTGTTACTTCATGTCAAACTTTCAAATCGCTCCCCTGGAAAATGTACAAAACTGGCGATACGGTTTTTGGGCAGGCACCCCTGGTAATGTGAGCAGCAGATTCCACTGATGTGATGCAATACAGATCGAGCAGTATAAAAATTATCTCTGGGCACATAATGTTATCTTCAATCATACTGTCACAAGTGGAGTGAGCGCGATTAAAAGGATTGCTGTAAAGTGGGTATAGAGTTGTAAAATTAACTCACGGATAGTTGAGGCAGACAGTTAACTTGAAAGCGTGCAACGACACGAGAAAAGTGTTGGAGTTATTGAGGTAGCGTCTGGGTAATGAAAAGTCACTGCAAGCTCAGAAGTTCAAGAGAACAGACGTGTGAGAGGCAGCCGGGAGTTTGATGTATTCCAGTGAAGACTGGTGCCGGGTACAGGCTGTAAGCTGTAGCGGCCGTAACTGAAGAGACGGGGTCGGGCTGTGATGCCACCGTCAGGACCTAGAGGACATAGACAGGGCTGGGGATGTACGCCAGTATCTGGGTGCCTCCGCCAAGGGTAGCTGTGGCGTAAGGCCGACAGGCAGCACAGTAGCCGTGGCAGTCTGATTCGGGGAATCGAGGCTGGCCATATTTATGAGATATAATGGTATTAAGATATTGTACTGCAAGGTAGTGCAGACATTGATGTTAGGCTGAGGCCAAAATTTCATATTTTAAAGAAGTGAATATACTGTCGTGGAACTGGAAGTGGAATGAATGATTGAGGGGAACGAGTACTGTATGGGATTTATTGGATTGTACTTATTAATGTTATAATAAATGTGTGAGCCTGCTTGACTGTTTTGTTAATTGCTATACTTGTTTGTTTGTGATTGTTCGGCTGTCGTATTGAGGGCATCTCCCAATCTGGGATTTGTTACACATACGTTTTTTTTTTTTTTTACATGAGAACTACCAATAGTGGTAAGTCAGAACCCACAGACTGAAATTCAGAGCAAACAATTTCAAATGAGAGGAACAAATAGGAGATTGTACATGATCTTGGGTGAAGACTTGAACATTGCAAGTTTACACGGAAAATCGCTGTAGGCCCTATGCGTTTGATGAATCCTTGTCAACAAAAGTATTTAAAACTGATTCCTTTCTCCGTTATTGTTGTTTTTTGACATGTGCATTGCACCAATTTATTTTTTTTATTTTCATTTTTGTGGCTGGATATCATCAAAACGAGCAACTTTGATGGCTATGCACCTAGGGGACATAATTCTTTTTCATTTACTCTGCTGTGGTGCCTTTGGCTATTTACGGGTAATATCCCTTTTTCCGCTTGTTTGTACAGTACTCAGAACTACAAGGGCGATATTACTAAATTTAGTCGTGACTTAATTTCGACCTTCCCGTGACTCTGCTGTGTGGAAATTTGTGCTGTAGTTTGGCCCATGTTAAATAGACAGAAACATTTAGCAACGGGACTCAGACATGACACTTTATGAATATAACAATTATGAAAAATACGTGACTTGTTCAGGTCATTGTAAATACAGCCTCGATACGTCATGGCTTTCACTGCAGACTACCCCACTTTCTCCCCCCCCCCTCCCCCCACCTCTCCCCCCATAAAAAAAAAAAGATAAGCTTGATTCCCACAACTCATAATGAAATTTAAGTTCACGAACTGATATGGGCAATACACTAAATAATCAACTGGCATTCTGTTCCTCTAGGTGAAGTACAAGTAATCCGTTTTCTTCGGTACGATGAACACAATATTATCATGTTATCATGTATTATGAAAAAAAAAAGTTTTTTTTTTTTTTAAAAGAAAGGAACAAAATATGATGTGAGTGAGTAGATCGACCTTAACGCAACGCAAACGATTCATCCAAATATCAACCGATGGATTTAAAAAAAAAAAAAAAATCACATACAGTATGTGACAATAATCATAGGCCTACATGTATTTGTCATGATGACAATGGGTTTCTCAATGAAGCACGAAATCTAGGCTGCCAATTTTTGAAAACCTGTACAGATAAGAAAAGAGATGTAGAAATGAGGCGCACTTGTTTTATTCTTTCTTCCCGCACGTTTTTTCCCCTCACATTTTACTTCCCCGAAAGTTCCAAAATTAATATCAGCCGTGAACCGATCGGCAACAAGAGAAGCCACCAACGGAAGGTAGGTAGTAATGTAGGCAGTGACCAGGTCATCATAATAGCAATAAGAGTAAAATTTTAGGTACCGCCGCGGTCAAGTTGGGTCTCTATCCCTCATTCACTGGCGACTGGTCGCACGCGCCGTTTGTCAAATCCATTTCTAAATTTAGATCTAGGCTTACAAATAACTAACCAAAATTTTTGTTTCAGTCCCAGAACGCATATCTTATTGTTAATTGTACATTAAGTGCTACTCGTGTGTTGAATTTGTCGAAATTTGCCCAACGATGCGCTGAATTTGTGACAGAAGTCTGAAGTTATATTGAAGTGATTATTCCGTAACTTTCTGGAATTACATGTTTTTACTTTTATCATCAAAAAAACAACAACAATGGCTACCGATTGCCTTTTACGACACCAAAAATTATGTATCATCGGTAAGTATCATAATTGCTTGATGTGCTGTTATGAAAATGTATTAATTCCTTGGCAAAAATCTAGATCTAGATCTAGTATGTTACTCTGCGGAAACGGCAATTTTAGTTGCGTGGCATTCGTAAGACGTCCCTGGCTTTCGATTGTCACCATTTCATGTTTCATTTCTTTCACTTCCTGATTACGAGTTTGAGTCACAAGACACTCATTCACAGCCTTCAGTAGGCAGATTACAAAACTGTTTCGGACATTTATGTAGGCTTAAAATGGTAGATACACTATAATGTTGAAAATTTATGGGTGGAACCCAGCGGGCATCTCTATTTTGTGAACATTCGCCCGGTACATGAACGAGCCAGACTCAGAGGTGTTTTCTTAGACTTACTGGACCAATGTCTCCACTCAGTGGTTATCTAGTCAATCTAGGGGGGTGGAATTCTTTTGATGGCTGGTTTTAGAGTAAATTGCACTTTTTCTTCAACTAGAATGGAACTGCCTGATATACTTTGTGAATTCACCGGAAAGATTTGGCCACATTGAAATGTAAGTGCAAATTCTGCACATCCAGAGGCCGTCCTTCCAAGTGTAGTGTTGTTATTTGGTGATATTTTTATTTGAGCAGTACAGTAGTGTGTTTTAAAATGCCTGTTTGTATTTGTATGGATCTTGTACGGAATTACGGTGACAGACAGTTAGCTATTGCAATATACTCCCATAGTCTTCAATATTTGTAAGGAATTGTGATGTTGTCTGTAACTAAGTGTAATTATGAACTACTTTACTGTTCAGTTGATGAACATGTTAATCTGTTTTCCTGTGTTAGAGTGCTGATGGCAGATGAGCAACCATGAAGCTGGATGATTTTGAGATCCGATTTGACAACCCCAGAGGTGTTTTCTGCACTGGGGAGAATGTCAGTGGCCAGGTGGTCATCAAGCTGACCAAACCTATGAAGATGAAATGTAGGTTCATAACTCTTTAGTAATGTTAGTAATTCAGTATCTATTTGAAATTTACTTGTGAGTGGAGCTGAAATGGGAATGTTGGTCAGAGATCTCTGAAACAGAAATTCACTTCAGCAAAACCATCATGTAATCTCAGCCATGGAAAAGTAGTTTAACCCTCGTCCCGTGTTGAGTGAACTCGTCCACGTAACGCCCCGTGCGGGGATAGCCAGCGCCCAGTCAGCCGATCGTTCGCGTGTTGCCGATAACCTCGGCGGTCGGGTCATTCGGGTCCTTGTGAACACCTGTATCGCGTATACTTCAGGACGCAATAACAACAATAGTGGTGGATAAATCGTAAGGGACCCCTATGATATTTGGATAAAGTACTTGTGATGATATGCAGTAGGTTTTATTGTGAAATGGAAGGCCCCAAATCAAGAATTTTCTGCATTTTCATGCCGTTTAACAATGTATGTTTTATCATTTTCCAAAGACCTCTGTGCTTTTTCTGTCACTATGTCAGGCCATTCAGGTGAACAAATTATTTTTTAAGCCATTCGCTTAATTTACTAACCACATGTATCGTGACATTGCCTTCTCCCTCCCCTACTATGTAAAGCTTCCACTTACTATAATGTTAGTTTTAGCGAGAGATTTGATTTCCAGTTCCAGGTCGTAGAGCACATACATGAACTGAAAAGCGGTTTAATCAAAGGAACACAATACCTCTCTAATTACCACATCAAGTAAAGACAACGACCAACAACAAAGTCGGTCATTTTCTCCCAGTTTTCCCTGATGAAAAACCTACTGACAGACGCCCTTATGCAGCATGCCCTAATATTACATCGGAATTCATAATTACAGACGTAGAACGGCGTCTCAAATATGCACATGGCCCCTTTCTTCTCATTTCACATGTAGACGACAACCAGCATCAAAGTAACAGTTTCCCCAAGATTTTCCCAAGTTCAAACTTCAGACCGTCAGTACTATTACACTAGTATGGCGAATAGTTGCATCGTAATAAACGTAATCGGACGATACCATTTTGTTAGATATAGCAGGGGTGACAGGATGGATAAACACGCGAAAACTGTGTGGAAAAAAAACGTGCTATACAAAAATGTGGCCTCCCGCAGGACCCGCGGTTAAGCGTGTCGGACAAAATAATGGCCTCCCGTGTCTCGCATGTTGCGCGGGGAGGCCAATATAGTGGCCTCCCGCAGGACTAGGGTTAACATAGAGCTTAAGTTCATTTGGTGTCTGATGTGAGTGTCCAAATTTAGTTCTGTCTGCTCATTTTTAATATTTTATCCAAACAACCATGAGCAATGCACACTTGTTTCTTTACACGTGTACTCTTAATGTGAAATCAACAGAGGTTGGGGTCACAGCAACTATTTGGTATTTATAGTGCAAAATATATTTGGCTGCTGGGGACCTTGATATTTTACATAGTAAGTTATAGTTGGTCAGTGAAAGCAATTTGATATTTCTCTGTTTGGATAAAAAAATTATTAAATATGATGTTTGATTTCTCTGACTGAATAGGTATCCAACTGTACTTTGAGGGACGTGCCAAATCTCACTGGGAGGTGAAACAAGGCCGCAGCAGGACAGAATACAGATCTGGAGAAAATTACATTAATCATTCAGTCACTCTCTATGGGACAGGTATGTCTATAGCTGATAAATGATATGCACACTAGCAGGCTAAAGAGGATACTTTCTAGTATCCTATATATCTAGCTAGTTAGTTTGTATAGATCTTCAGTGTCACAATCTGACTTTTCATAAGTGTGATTTTTGTGTAAAACTCATCACCTTTCTAAGAGAAGTTAAGAATGGAACATTGCATGACATGACTATAGAGAATTAAATGTGATGACTGTTTGCATTCCTTTTTTTTTTTGGTTCAGTAAATCAGTAATAGAGTATTCTGATAGTCATCAACATCCTGGAGCCATCATGAGACAATATTATATATATTTGCCCTAAAGCTGTGCCATACCCCAGACCTACAATAACCGTGATACACTCCACTGTGATTTAGCCTTTCATGTTCTTCTCTGCCCACACTGACATATCACGTATATAGAACCAAATATCCAAATTTTTGTGCATAACCATTCTCCAGTATTAGAGTGAATTGTTTTTAGTGAGTAATGTAACCTGCAGCTGTGAAAATTATTTATTGTGACAAGCACATTTAGAACATAGGTTTTTGATGGGAACATGGAAATGTTCGCTTGGATTGCATTTTGATGAGTAATTGCGTCTGTAATTAGTCACAGGATTTGGAATATATCTATATAATTGCACTGATGCTAAACATGCTTTTTATGATTCCAAAGAACTTCAGGTATAAATCAGTGATTATAAATGAACACATTTTTCTGAAAGTATTGTGGGGTTTTTTTGTCCTCCAGGTCAGACCAGTAGTGAGCATCCCCTGGGGCTTCATTCATACCCATTCAGTCTTTACCTGAACCCAAATCTCCCATCCTCATTTGAGGGACGTCGTGGCTATGTACGTTATTTCTGTAAGGCTACCATCAGAAGACCCTGGAAGTTTGATGAACATTCAAAACGAGCATTCACTGTAATTCATCACTTGGATTTGAATGTTGACCCTACTGCAGGGGTGAGTATGAATGGAATAGTTAATGGACAAAGTAGCCCCTCCACAAAATCAGGTACAGCAACGGCCACATTTGCTTTGTCACAATATTATTATTAACATAGTTATAGTACAACCAAAACAGTTATATTTCAGCATCTAATCAGTTTTTACTTGCTCTTGCAAAGCTTACCATCATAAATCTGCATGAGTTGTGCTGAGACTATCATGCATAAGTATTATGTTGGTCAGTGACAAAATATAATTTTAAAAAACACTAAAAATCTCTGGAGTCACAGCAAGACTTGAAGCAGAGTCAAAATGTGGCCCCCAAAAAAAGTTGTATGTAGCAAGCCTTGCATAAGAAACCATACAGAAAAACGACACAACGACACAATAAAGCACACTGAAAAAGGAGAGACAAATAAAGCATTTGGTATGTTAATCTTCTTCAGGAGAAAATTGGAATAGGATTATAGAAAATTAAACAAATAAAAAAAAACTAAAACATTTAACAAATGGTTTTTGGATTCTCAGAGCACAGAACATCCGTCAATGTATGGTGGCTCTAAGTGACATTTTGATTAGATATTTCATGTATGAAAATGTTGGCCCACCCTCTTTAAAAAGAAGAAAGGTGGGAGTGGTACCAGTCTGAGATATTGTTTAACTCAGAGTTCAGTTGTTGAGCTAATGTCTATAGGTGGCATGTTTGAAATATGTGGAACTGTTGACAGCAAACTACTTCAGGAATTGGAAGAGATGAGGATGGTACTATAGAGTAACAGGCATTTTGCAATATATGCAAAGCTGAATTAGTGTTTCTAACAAAATGGATATTACGAGAGAATTGAAATGAAATACTTAGAATGTCAATTTTTTAGCTTTGTCCTGCCTTTCTGCATAACTGACACCATTTTGATGTAAATCCATATCATTTGTAGTTCTTCTTTTATTCCTGACCACTCAGATTTATTTTTAAAAGTGTTTAGAATGCCATGTTTACAAACACAAATTTGTCAAGTGAAGTGGAAAGCAGATAGCATTTTTCTGTTTTCACAAGAAAGTAGATCAAAATACTGTCTGAAATTATGCATATTGAATTATTTCCTGTATCAAGAAACCTAGTTTGCCAGGAGCGATATGGCGCTTTGCAGCACCCTAGGCAGGAAACTCCCCTGCAGTTTTGACAGGATGTCACAGGACATTAGACAGTATTGGGTTGAACAAACATAATTGTCCACTTTGTTTTCACAGTATCTTTGTGAGACAGTTTGAGTAGTAACTGTAATGTTCCTAAACAACACGTTTTCCCTGTGCAGATGCCTGTGTGGGGTGAGCAGGAGGAGCAGATAGAAGGTTGTTGCTGTTCCTCTGGTTCTATCCAGGCTCGTATCACCCTCAACAAGACTGGCTATGTGCCGGGTGAACCCATCAATTACACTGTAGACGTTGTCAACAATTCCAGCAATGACGTAACTGGCCTGGATGTGGATCTCAGACAGGTGAGTCATTGTTGGGTCATGCCAGGGCAGCACGGAGCACTGGTGGACTCACTCACTGGGTTATCCAGTTCTTTTTATGAAATTTTCATGTATCTCCTGTTATAATTGGGCAACTTGGAGGCCATGTTCTCATTTTTGAAAAGATGACTGAATGCACAGTCATGAAACTCTCAGTAATGAAAAGTAATGGAATGAGCTTGATTTCTATGCAGCCTATTTTAGGGTAAATTCTTCTAAAAAGTAATTACACAGAAAAAGTATCAACCCTTTTAATACCCTTATGATATACACCATACGGCATAAAACTCTGCAATTATCGACGCCTTGCCGTACACACTACGCCACGGAATTATCAAGAACAGTGGTTCCCCAACACCATGGTGCCTTACACCAAACAGCATTAACAAATGGCACAGAAACTAGTTCAGTTGTCATTTTTTTTTTAGCGAAAAACCTCCACAATGGTTAAGTACAAAGCCCAGCATGGCAATCCAATTCAACAGATGTGAATATTTTTACTGCTAGCAACTACAGGACAGGTCTCTTTCCTTTCTGAATTTGTCCATGGATATTTCTGCATGTGTACCAAGTTGTAATATGTTACTTTTAGTAACTTTTAATAAACTTTCATTTTAGTAAATCATTATTCCTTGGCTGAATGTGTGCATGTCTTTGTCCTTCAGATTGTCAAGTATACAGGCTATTCAGACAGCATATTTTCCTCTGGACACCCGAAGTTCCACATGAAGACAGACAATTATCCACTCTTTACTGGCCCTTTCACTGTGAAACGCAATTCAGACGGTCACGTCAGCCGTTCAGTGTGTATACCTGCATTACCTCCATCTCGCCTCGATGGCTGTGGTATAATAGACATTACTTACATTGTTCATGTGAGTCAAACTCTTGCATGTATTATGACGACCCAAAATCAAAAATATGTTGCAGCCAACCAAGTTGAGAAAATTGAGCAAATCGAAGGCTGGGATAAAACTTTATCATCTCTTTAATAGAATGCAAAAGGACACAAATTAATCTAACATAGCAAAATCATTAAACCACTGTGTTTGAGTCGCACCCATTATTTTGCTTAATTTTCCCTCTAGGAGCAGCTGCGACATATTACCGATTCTGTGCTGCCATCACAAATATCTCTGTCTTGCATACAAGATATGATTCTTTGTCCAGTGAAAGATAAGGTCAAAGTGGCATCATATGTTACACACAGATCATCCCACACTGTTAGTAATAGAAATAGACTCATAGAGGGCAAAGAAAGATGGAAGTCTCTTTTATTGAAGCATCATACCTTGTGGAGAAAAGACAGTGAAGTCGAGGATGCTAGCTATATTAATGTGAAGAGAGTTTAGTTGCATTTAGATTTATTGAAGCATGGATTATTAGGAAAAGTCCTTGAGATTTGAAGTAGCCAAAATCTATCATCTTTGATGGACATGTCAGTCATTTCAGCTTTAAAATTCTCAATTGCATTTGAATGTGAAAACTTTATTATTATTTTGAGAATGACGACTTGTAAGTTGTCCACAAAGAGCTTTAATGTTAATAATGATATAGAATGTTTTAACAGGTTAATGTGCCATCCTGATCTAATAGGTAAAACAAATGGAAATGCTTTGACAGGGACGGTTGTCCTTCTGGGAGTTTCTTGACAGTTCAGTGGTGACAGTTGTCTGTATAGAAGCATTCACACCACAGATGGCCTTTTCCAGGTATCAGCTTAAAACACTTCCCCACCTCTAACCCCAGCCCGTAGGGGTAACTGCCTACTGAGAAGTCATCAGGATGATTGTCCCTCCGTAGAGACAAACGGTCCTACCAAAGCACTTCCAAAACAATTAGTAGATATTGTGCCTGTTGTTAGCCTCATTAACCCTCTCTCTTTCATCAGATGCAACCTCGGGTCAGCTGGTCCTCCTTGAGCATTGAGAAAGAAATCACCATTGGCACAGTTCCACTGCAGAGTCCAATTGGAGCTCCGCCACCATTTAGTGATGTCGTTGGAGATATGCCTGTTTCACCTTCAGCTCCACCTATTGATTTGGCCCCACCCCCTTACCAAGAACGTAAGTAACTGCACATTAAAGATTAGATACTCTTAAGGATGACAGACCAGGAACATTTTTAGGCAGGTGTGAAATCTTTTCATGTAAATGTGACAGGAAATATGTGCTTTTCAGGAAAAATTTTGTAAAAAATGCTTCAAAGCGCAGAAAGCTTTTCCAGATTCATGTGATTGAAAGAATTATTATAAATTGTTTTTTACGTCATCGTTTTAGTCTGTTGAAAATGAACCAGACCATGTTTCTGCCAGGTTAAAAAAAAAATGGGGATTTGAAATTAAAGATTTGATATTTCGTTGATTTATACCAAGCTTCTTTTTATTTCTGAAGCTCCCCCTACATATGAAGAGAGTGTATTTGGTGGACGAGTGGAGATCAGAGATGAAAATGATGATGCTCATACAGAAGGTCATATGAATTGGGCTCCATCGTATCCTGTCTATCACTGGGATCCCAGCACACGACATTTTCAGGTAATCAGCACAGAGATTGATTTCACGTAAAGTTGATTTGAGAGTGAAACTGGAGCTGATGCATTTGCTTTAGTTCGCAAGCTATATTTACAGATGCGGTTGACATTTCTGTCACTAAGTACATGAGACTCAGAGCTGTATGGAGCTTTTCTATGCAGAAACAGATTGTTTTTCCCACAACACAAAAATTTAGTAAAGTGATCAGAATTGCCTTTTTCACAGTGTGTTTTAGCAAGTCTAATTGTGAAATTCTGCCAGTGGTTGTCACAAGTTCCTAGATCATTCCTACTGCAGGAGAACATATTGTTACCGGATTTTGGAATTTTTTACAGGAGGCACAAGAAAGTGATTGAGGTTGGCTCCCAAATGTTTAAGTTCTAGGAAATGGACAAAGTGATTGAAAATACAACACTTCAAATGTCTAACATAGTTCATAAAATGACATGGCTGGGTGATGTGTCACGAGTGGAGTGAGCGATAGTTAATAATTACGGGGGGAGAGGAGAGTAAAATTAACGCACGGAGACAAGTGAGAAAGTCGTGCATGTCATGAGTGGGGGGTCTGAAGGAGGCGAAAGCGCTGTATAACTATCACTGCAAGTTAGAAGGTCCTAGGGATCGGACCTGTGAATAAAAGCCCATCGGGCGGACATAAAGGGGAAGCAGTCGAGAAGACTAGTGAGAGTCTTTCCAGTTATGACTGGTATGTAGAATGTTGATTGATTATTATGATTGATGTATTATATTATATTCGTCTATTACCATGATGTGAATAAGTATATGTGAGGAATGTGGAAGTCCTTGATATTGGATATAGCAATGTGCGCCACGAGCGATAGATGAAAGTGAGTTCATGGATTTGTAGCGCGAGTGAGTAGTGTGTACTCCGATGGAGGTGTGTTACCGTAAGATGTGTGGTGAGTGAAAGGTGAACTAGTGTGTGTACGCTTCATGGATTGTAAGGAGAGGTGGAGTGAATAGAAATGGTAGGGTATTATACCAATGTAATGTTATTCTTGTAGGTGTCGGGGACGGGCCGCAGAGCCACCTCGATGAGCACAGGGGATAGGCCAGCATAGGGCCGGAGGCCACACATAGGCCAGAAGTGAGGCTGTCAGTGCAGGACAGTAGAGGCACATAAAGTCGTGGCAGTCAGGCCACGGACAGGGACGTAGATATGAGAGTGAATGAGATACTATATTGTGCCCTGTTGATAGGCTCGTGAACTGATATTATGTTGTTGCCATGTTGATGGCTATGGAAATACTAATGTGTTATTGCCCTGCGGAGGTGCTAGGGGAGTGCTAAGGTGTATGACAATAGGAAGGTGATATTGAGAGACTGCGGTGCCAGTGAATCATTAATGTACTATTAAGACCCTGAGGGGAGAGGCTGAGGCCGAAGTGCCTTTAGGAGTAACTACCGGATTGTGGATCCGAGGGAGCGTGTGTGTGAGAATAAGGCCGTTGTACGGCAGTCATTTCAATAATATAATATATGTAATTGCGCTATTATATGTATAATTATGTTTAATAAATGTGTGAGTCTGATGGATTGTTTTGTTAAGTGTTAAACTTGTTTGTTCGTGATTGTCGTCCTGTCATAAACTATTACATCTCCCAGTCTGGGATTTGTGACATTGGGGGCTCGTCCATTGTGACTCGTCCATTTTCGTAATATTTAGTTGTAGTTAGTTAGTAGGTAATTGTGCTGTCTTGTTCGTTGGATGAATGGACATTTCATGATATGATTTATGTATAATAATGAATGTATATTGATGCATGTATTGCTATGAATAGGTATTAATTTGTATTTAAACTTTCCAGAGTGTGTGCGTGCAGCCTGAGGAGACGAGCAGCCAGAGCTCCGAGGAAAGGGAGAAATTGAAATCTAGGGTGAAAGTTAAGTGAAAATTTTGTGCCCTGGATTGAGGGCTGTCTTTTCTTCTGTCTTTTCCTGCTGTTTTTCTGTTTTCGTTGTAATTGATTATACGGGCGGTGGCGCGGGTTTGCTGTGGTGAGCGTAGTTTGTCCTCTTCGGGAGGTGGGCTAATCTAGGAACTTCGTTCATCACAGTGAACAGTTCTGTAGGGACCTGTATTTTTGTTTAGTTGTAGCGTTCTATCTTCCTCGTTGTTTTAGGAAGACGTTTCTCTTGTCCCTCTCTTCCCTATCTATAGATACGTTCTTTTTTTTCAGACTCTGTTCTTGTTCGTACCTTGTAGTGTAATCGGCGTAGTTAGGTTGCAGTTTTTTCCATTATATTCTCTTTTTTAGGTCTTTGTCCTAGTCTGGTTCGTTGTCCTTGACGTACTTGTGGTCCTTCTATTGAATTTCCTTATTCTTGTCTTTTCTACTCTTTGTTATTATTAATAGTGCAGTACATTTTATGAATATAGAATTAGTTGTGCTGTAAAGGTAAATTTCTGAATTGTATTGGATACAAGTAGGTGTGGTTATATCTGGTGTGATCTCAGGTCTCTGGTCGTGTTGTTAGTGATCATACCGACAGGTTAGCCGTTTTGGTAATACATACCATAACCATAAATCTGTGAAATGGCGGAACTCCAACAATTAATGAAGTTGGGTAAGGAACTTGGCCTTGAGGGAGAGGAGCTACGCGGCTGGATCAAAGAACAGCAGGCGGATTTGCGCGATGAGCGTGCTAAGGATAGAGAGCGAGAAAAAGAGGCTAAGGCTCAGGAGCAGGAGAGAGAGGCTAAGGATAAGCAAGAGGAAAGAGAGGCTAAGGCTCAGCAACAAGAAAGAGAGGCTAAGGATAAGGAAGAGGAAAGGGAGTTTAAGTTAAAGGAGTTGCATCAGCAACAGGAGAAACAGGCTCAGGAGAGGGAGTTAAAGTTAAAGGAGATAGAAGCTCAAGAGCGGGAGACAGACGCGCGAGTAAGAATCGCGGAATTAGAACTCAAAAAGAATGCGCCAACAGAAACAGTTGAGCGGCAGGTACACAATAAAGGTGGCGTTAGGATTAAGCTCCCTACGTTCGACGACCGGAAGGACGACATAGACGCCTTCCTTTACAGGTTCGAACTGAACGCACAATTGCAATGGGGGGAAAATAAGGAATTATGGGCCACGTACCTGGCGTCTCTATTGCAGGGGCGAGCGTTAACCTACTTTAAAGAGCTACAGCGCGAAGACGTGCAAGATTACGATAAGCTGAAGGCTTTGCTGCTTCGCCGATTTGCGCGTACCGAGGAATATTTCCGGGAGCAGTTTAGGCGAGCACGTGCAGATACCAGGGAGGACTTTGCTGCCTTCGTCGCGAGACTAACTGAGTATTTCGCGAACTGGGTAGACTTGGCGCATGTGGGCACGGATTTCGCTAAACTGAAAGACCTAATGATCCGTGACCAGCTGTACGCGTCGTGCCACAAAGATCTGGTGGCTTTCCTGAAAGAGAACGAACCCGCGACGGTGCAGGAGGCGTCTAAGTTGGCGGAGGCATACCGTACGGCGCATCCGTCCAAACCAGTCGCCAGGGCGTACGTCCAAGATGCTGGGTACGTCGCCGTTGTCGAGGGGTCGCCGGCAGGACTCAGGGACAGGTCGCGTCAGCGTGGTGCCTATAGTGGGCAAGCCCAGGGGCAGCATAGGGGCTATCGCCAATCACCGGCATATGGATCCGGTAAGTTTGACCGAGCAGGAGGGCTAGGTCGCGGTAATGGCCGGGGGCGAGTTGTGACCTTTGCCGATGACCGACGGCATAGGGACTCTAGTTCCGGTCGCGAGGGGTCACGGGGACCCAGGCCTAGAGCAGCACAGGGAGC
This sequence comes from Onchidella celtica, assembly GCA_963931925.1. Taxonomy (NCBI): domain Eukaryota; kingdom Metazoa; phylum Mollusca; class Gastropoda; order Systellommatophora; family Onchidiidae; genus Onchidella; species Onchidella celtica. Next base: position 6,760,292 of record OZ007574.1, on the reverse strand, counting down.
GGAGTGTTGGACTTGCGGACGCGTGGGTCACTTTTCGCGCGAGTGTAGGGCCGCGAAGTGTTGGAACTGCGGAAGAGCAGATCACATCAGCGTGAACTGCCCGGCAGGTAGGATAGCGGCGAACGTGGACAGTAGCTCCAGCCCATGTTCCCCAAATAAATTTCATCATGCGGCTGCGTGTGTTACATCGGACAACGGAGGCGGACAGTATTCTAAGTGTCCCAGTTGTGAGAAGTTATTATCTTCCGGTGTTTTACCTTGTGGGAGAAAGATCCCCGTCATAAATTCATGTCATACAGGAGGTGGTCTTAGGGTTTATCCGGGGTTTGTTGGGGACGAACCGGTCTCGGTTTTACGAGATACGGGATCTACCGTTGTGGGAGTGCATAGAGACTGCATTCGGGATTCACAGCTTACAGGTGAGACTGTCCCGTGCATCCAATTTTCGGGGGCCATTGAGAAATTACCCATGGCAAGAATAATGATAGATACACCTTTCCTTAGCGGGGAAGTCGAGGCAGTCGTTGGTTGTTTTCCAGGCGCCCAGCTCATCATTGGGAATGTATCCCGGGTAGGTTCCCCTTCCGATGAGAACGTGCAAGCATGGTCGCAATCAAAAGGTATTGACTTTTGCGCCGCGGTCGAAACACGCCGACGGGTAGCGGATAAAGACAAGATTAGACCTTTGGCTACGCCAGCGGTCAACCTAGACATCACGCCGGAGCGCTTGGCGAGATTACAAAGGGAGGACCCATCATTAAACCCATGTTTTGGGGAAGCGCGAACCGAGAAAACGAGGAGATATAAGAACGGGTCGTCCTCCTTTATTGTTCAGGCGGGCATTCTGTTCCGTAAGTATGTAACGGTGTCCTCCATTTTAAAGCAGGTCGTTGTGCCAGCGTTGCTGATCGCAACAGTATTGCATTTGGCACATGATGTCCCATTAGCGGGTCATATGGGGATAGCTAGAACCAAAGAAAGGGTTCTTAAAAATTTTTACTGGCCATCGATCCACAGAGATGTACAGGTCTATTGTAAGACGTGCAGTGCGTGCCAAAAGACGACGCATAAGGGTCGTACACCCCAGGCTCCTCTTCAGAAGATCCCCACGGTCTCGGAACCGTTTAAAAAGGTCTCGATAGACCTTGTGGGCCCCATTCACCCAGCGACCGATAGGGGGAATCGATTTTTCTTAACGGTCATATGTAATGCTACGAGATGGCCAGAGGCGGTTCCTCTGCGGACCATAACGTCTGAGGCAGTCGCGGAAGCATTGTTTGCAATTTTCGCTAGGGTAGGAATACCAGAGCAAATTCTGTCTGATAGGGGCGCGCAATTTACGTCGCAGATGATGAAGGAATTGTTCCGATTATTCAGTATACAACCCATCACTACCACCCCTTATCATCCGCAGGCTAATGGCATGTGCGAGAGATTGAACTCGACGTTAAAGTCGATGCTGCGTAAGGTAGCTGCGGATCGCCCTAAAGATTGGGATAGATATATCCCTGCGGTGTTATTCGCGTACAGAGAGGTACGGCAGGAGTCAACGGGATTCTCGCCGTTCGAAATGATGTACGGTCGTAGTCCCAGGGGCCCAACTGATGTTCTTCGGGACATGATGACGTCGCCATCATCGGGAGACGATGAGCAGATTTCGGTGTTTCAGTACCTTGTTGATTTAAGAGAAAGACTATCTTCAGCGCGCACTATAGCGGAAGAAGCTTCTGGTATCGCTTCGAAAAGAGCAAAAGACTATAAAGATAGAGGTTCCAAACTGAGAATTTTTAAGCCAGGAGACAAGGTTCTGTTGTTGTTACCTACGGACCATAATAAGTTATTGATGACATGGAAAGGTCCTTATGTTATTGAGCGAGTTGTTTCAAAGGTAGATTACGCTATCCACATTGATGGAACGAGTAAGGTTTTCCATGTTAATATGCTACAGAGATTTTATGAGAGACCACAGTATCTGTGTGCACAGACAAGACCAGAGGAGACTGTCTTCTCTATTGCTTGTACGGGGGTCGTAGACCAGTTGGACTGTGACGTAAGCGACACCGAGGCGCAGGAGGAGTTACAAATTCAATTGCCGGAGTTAACTCCGACACAAGGTTACAGGGACGTAAAAATTAACCCTGACCTTACCAGTTCAAGGAGTAGGGAACTTGAGACCCTGTTAGCGTCATTTCCGGATGTTGTTACGGATTTGCCGGGTCGCACTACGGTGATCCAGCACCAAATAAAGTTGACTTCGGATAAGCCAGTATTTCTTAGACCGTATCCGTTGCCTTTTTCTTCGAGAGATAGAGTCATAAAGGAAGTTGAGTCAATGTTGAAGTTAGATGTGATAGAACCATCAACATCGCCGTATTCATCACCCATCGTCCTCGTGAAAAAACTTGATGGATCGGTGCGGTTCTGTATTGATTTTCGAAGATTGAACACTATTACGGTAGGCGATAGGGAGCCTATTCCGTTCCAGGAGGAATTAATAGCTTCATTAGCCGGGTCCACGTGGTTTTCCAAGATTGATTTAACGAAAGGTTATTGGGAAATCCCGCTTACTGAGGAGTCTAAACAATACACGGCGTTCCAGACGCCCATTGGATTATTCCAATTTAAGGTCATGCCATTTGGGTTGGTAAACGCGCCAGCGACGTTTGCACGATTAATGAGATTGGTGTTGAAGGACATACCTAATGTCGTGTCATTCTTTGACGATATAGCATGCCATACGTCGACATGGTCTGATCATATTCAGACACTAACAGTAATTTTTAAACGATTACGTCATTTTGGGTTAACTGCTAAACCCGCAAAGATGGATTTGGCATGTCCAGAGATAGTATTCTTAGGACATATTGTGGGTAGAGGTGTTCAGAGACCTGAAGAAACAAAAATTGACAAGTTAGTAGGGTTGCAAATCCCTAAAACAAAGAAACAAGTCAGAAGCTTAGTGGGAATTTTAAATTATTACAGAAAGTTCATTCCAAATTTTTCCTCCTTGTCATCTTCTCTTACTGACCTTACTAAGAAGGGACAACCCGATAAGGTCCAGTGGACGTCTGAATGTCAGACAGCATTTGATAATTTGGTGACAGCGTTATCATCGTCACCCATTCTGATATTACCCGATTTTCGATCTAATTTTATCCTCAGAACGGATGCGTCGGACTCTGGTGTCGGCGCTTGTCTTCTACAGGAGAAGAACGAATGTCTCCATCCTGTATGTTATGTCAGTAGGAAGTTATTGCAGAGAGAAAGAAAGTATTCTGTGATAGAGCGTGAGTGTCTTGCCATTGTCTGGTCCGTCCAGAAACTAGGACGTTATCTCATGGGACGAGAATTTTGTATCCAGACAGACCACAAGCCACTGACATTTTTGTCGAAGAATCGTTCGTCCAGCCCACGCTTGTCTAGATGGGCATTGGCTTTACAGCCGTACACCTTCGTTATTCAACCAATTCCAGGAACCAGCAATCATATCGCCGACTACCTTAGTCGAGCCTAGGGGAAGATTTCAGGAGCTTATACATCGGAGGACAGGAACATTGACAGGATCTGTGTGAATAAGTCGTCTTTAAAATATTGACATTATAAATATGATATGAAGAATGGTTGATAGGTTGAATGGTTTTTGATTCTGTATTAAGTATTGTGGTTAGTTAGCTATTCATGATGTGACACATATATGCATATTTCAGGCCATATTGATCCCCATATTTTCCCCTGATTTCGGTATTTTATATACTAGGGGAGCTGCTAGGTCATTTTTTTTTAATGTAGGTATTGCTCAGGCTCACTCGTTGACAGTCATCTTGATGCGATTTGAAATTAATTGCATTAATTTTTTTGGGGTGGGGGATGATGTCACGAGTGGAGTGAGCGATAGTTAATAATTACGGGGGGAGAGGAGAGTAAAATTAACGCACGGAGACAAGTGAGAAAGTCGTGCATGTCATGAGTGGGGGGTCTGAAGGAGGCGAAAGCGCTGTATAACTATCACTGCAAGTTAGAAGGTCCTAGGGATCGGACCTGTGAATAAAAGCCCATCGGGCGGACATAAAGGGGAAGCAGTCGAGAAGACTAGTGAGAGTCTTTCCAGTTATGACTGGTATGTAGAATGTTGATTGATTATTATGATTGATGTATTATATTATATTCGTCTATTACCATGATGTGAATAAGTATATGTGAGGAATGTGGAAGTCCTTGATATTGGATATAGCAATGTGCGCCACGAGCGATAGATGAAAGTGAGTTCATGGATTTGTAGCGCGAGTGAGTAGTGTGTACTCCGATGGAGGTGTGTTACCGTAAGATGTGTGGTGAGTGAAAGGTGAACTAGTGTGTGTACGCTTCATGGATTGTAAGGAGAGGTGGAGTGAATAGAAATGGTAGGGTATTATACCAATGTAATGTTATTCTTGTAGGTGTCGGGGACGGGCCGCAGAGCCACCTCGATGAGCACAGGGGATAGGCCAGCATAGGGCCGGAGGCCACACATAGGCCAGAAGTGAGGCTGTCAGTGCAGGACAGTAGAGGCACATAAAGTCGTGGCAGTCAGGCCACGGACAGGGACGTAGATATGAGAGTGAATGAGATACTATATTGTGCCCTGTTGATAGGCTCGTGAACTGATATTATGTTGTTGCCATGTTGATGGCTATGGAAATACTAATGTGTTATTGCCCTGCGGAGGTGCTAGGGGAGTGCTAAGGTGTATGACAATAGGAAGGTGATATTGAGAGACTGCGGTGCCAGTGAATCATTAATGTACTATTAAGACCCTGAGGGGAGAGGCTGAGGCCGAAGTGCCTTTAGGAGTAACTACCGGATTGTGGATCCGAGGGAGCGTGTGTGTGAGAATAAGGCCGTTGTACGGCAGTCATTTCAATAATATAATATATGTAATTGCGCTATTATATGTATAATTATGTTTAATAAATGTGTGAGTCTGATGGATTGTTTTGTTAAGTGTTAAACTTGTTTGTTCGTGATTGTCGTCCTGTCATAAACTATTACATCTCCCAGTCTGGGATTTGTGACATGATGTAGCATCTATTTACAGTTTAAGTAGCATTTCTCCAAAATCTGTGAGATGGATAGAAACATCCGGTGTCAATATCCTTCTCCACCAGAGATCCTGAAATGCAGGAGGGCCTGACAGAAATGACAGAACAACACACTTCCTCCACGCCTCAGCCCTCACCCCCTTTTTCTTCATTGTCTAACACTTTTGCTTATTCAGCCCAACTCCTCTCTAAAAGCATGCTGAGATTTTAGCGTGTTTAACTCTTTATTTTAGGAAGTTTCACTGCTCTTAGAATTTGCACCTTACTTTTTTTGTTTTTATTTTTCTTGTTATTGTTTCTATGTGTTTTTGTGGTAGTGCTTAGTTTCTTTTTAGAATTTGGCCTGGGCAGCAGCCTTGTTCAGCCTGCTCTTTTCAACTTTCAACTCCCAAGGTATCTTTAATGTGCACATGGGCCATCCGAGATTTTCATCGTTATCCAAGAAGACTAGGTGCCCGATCCTACCTATCATAGGATCAGGGACAGGAATTTTTCCTCAAAAAAAAATTCCAACATACCTGCACCGACTGGGGATCGAGCCTAATACCTTCAGCATGAGAGACGAGCCCCTTGCCTCTAGTCCAACATGTACTCAACATGCTGAGATTTTAGCTCATTAAAAAAGGCATTTGTATGTCACAGACTGGCATTTCTCCACAAGAGTGATGTCATCTGTTGACTGCAGCGGGGATGGGAATTCCCTGGAAATTTCCTGATGGTTTTTTTAAAAAAATATTTTCATTCTTTCTTCTAGTTCTAAATAATCTTTTCAAAGGGAAAGGTTTTCTTTTGCTAGTGAACATTGTTTTGTGTGTTGTCCGATACACATTTGGGTCTATATGTGTGTGTTGTGTTTAGCGATGACATGTTATGTCAAAAGTTCAGGAAATTTTTCTGTCAGTAGTTCCCATCCCTGGACTGCAGTTTTTTCAGTATGGGTTTTTCCTTTCATGATGTTGTTGATTATATGTACTACATTAATCTGTAGATTTATTCTTTGAAAGATTGGCATCTTCTGAGTTAAATTTTGTCATGATTCTGTTACAGATGGTGGCCTCCACACAGTGCCTGCCAGGTGATGGCACTAATATACCACCGCCACCCCCCATTCCACCAGATGACACCCCCTGCCCCCCATACAACCAGGTGTAATGTCACCCATATGCAGCAGGAGAAGGGGGGTAAAGAGGGGTGACATGCAAGCAAATACAAGGCATCTGTGACTGGCATAAAGAGAAGACCATGAAGACAAAATTCTGACCCCTGACCTGCTCGGAAGGCGGATGTGGCTCAAGTGATTTGATCACAGCGGCTAATCATGGTGATTTCTTGGGGATTTGATGTGGAGAATTCAGTCAAACAAGGAAATGAATTCTGTGGCAGAGAGAAGTGCATTAGTGCAATCTGCTTCAGATTTATTAATATGCTTAGCAAATTTGAATGTGATTGACATGGATGGGCACTATGTCAACATGCATGGCTCAGTGAAATCCCATTTCTCTTCCAGTACCACAGTACAGAAACAGTCTGTTTATGCTTGACCAGTGGTCACCATGCAAGAGGATATTTTCATGCATTATTCTGACAAGTTGTCAGTGTATGTGTATACTCATCAGGCTGACAACCGGTCATAGTTCATACTAGTAGTCACTACTTTAGCAACTTGTGATTGGAGATGCTGAATGATGTATGTAGCAAGCTGGAAGATCTGAATTTTAACAGTGAAGGCGGAGCATTCAGAGACAAGAACAGATATGCAATTGATTGCATTATTGTGCAACTACATTCATTGGTCAACTCTTTCTGCCAGTTTACCTGAGAACAAAATATGATTTTTGATCAAATCTCAGCTTAGACCACACCTCATGGACGTCTGTGAAAATGATGAGAATAAGAAATATTCACCCAGCATTGGCATTCCAGATGTCTATCTATTCCTGTGTGTGTCTAAGCTGAGGACGCATTTTCTGTCAGAGTTCCTGTATTGTCCTACTGGATTTTATAGCAAGCAGAAAATTATTTCATGATTTTTTCCATTGCTATTACGGACTGTAGTTTATGTTATGTCAGGGTTTTTTGTAATTATATGTCCTTACATTGCAGCAGATTTTACAGTTTTCTGTGGTTCGTGTTCCATGAAGAATTTCATACCAAACTTTCCATGTTCAAGGCACACAGTGTAAAATGTATATTGTAAACAAATTTCACCCAACAATGAGTGCAATGTTTGAGCTTTGCTAGAGAGTGGTTGGGTGACCTATATACTCATTATATGGAGTACCCTTTTGTCTCATCGTGAACACCTGTGGCACAGCCCAAGGACGGGCGGGGAATGACTGTGGGAGAAAAAAAATCTGTCTGCACATTTCACAGCTTTCATTGATAGCATCTGTCCATTTGGGCTGCAAAAGATGCCGATGGTGAGCAGAAACTTTTCACATACACATTAATCACTGAGATGTTGAGATTAAAAAGAAAACAGCTGTATTGTTGTCTATAATGAGAAATGCCTGTATTTGATCAATGTGATTTATTACTGGTAACTGCATTTTCTTGTATTAAGCACATCAATTTTATGTCTATTTAGAGTGGATGGCATGTCATACAATTGCAGTTTTGGTGATTTACAATCATTGAAAAGAGAACAGCAGTGACTCTGAGGCAATTCAAGGAAATCAAAAATACATGTGAATCGATACTGAATATTTCTCTTCACCTAACTCTGATTTTGAAGAGGCACTGTTTATGCTCTGATTAGGAATATTTCATCACAGCCATGTTACATTTTGCTTAAAATCAGACATCTGAAGTGTTGCATTTTTAATCACCCAATCCATTTCCTAGATTGTAAATTTTATTGTGAGCTAACCTTTAATCACTTTTTTGTGTTTCTTGTAAAATTTCAAAATCAGAGTTGGTTGCATAGAAACATACAGTAATGATATGATAATTCATTATTCTGGAAGCTTCTTTGTCAAAGGTGTACAGCTTTTCTGCTATAACTAGCCAACTGTGATTTATCTCTGTGGTGGACATTTGACCAGGATTGGTAGCATCAACTAACTTAGTGGCAATGGAATGTGTCCCGCATGTTCACCTGTCCACCCTCTAGAGGTCCAGCTAATCTCATATATGCCTGTCAGTTGATGAGAGAGATGTACAGTGAATGGGGACAGACGACCATAGCCACAAAAATGTGAAAATTAGAAATGCAATTTCAGGGTTTAAAGTCCAGAACTTCCCTCTTGCAACTGAAGGAGCAATTTCTAATATTTCAAGAATGTACCTATTTTTTATCAAACTTTAGTTGCACAGGGACAATGGTGAAGAACCAAGCTGGTACATTCGAGGCTAAAGATGAAATCACCATTTGTGACTATAGTTGTTTTCTTTATGTGGTCTTCAAGTATTTGGAGAATGAAATCAGAAATGTATGGTGTTGGAGTTGGTCCATCAGTGGTCACCACTATTTACCTGCACAGATTATCAGTGTGGGTCATTCCACAGAGTGACAAGTAGTTATTTTATCTATGTATACTGATATTTGAGTTGATTCATTCATCTGTCAATACTGATATGATGTTGATGCACTATTTACTGGAGCCAGAGCTCAGTTCATGCCGACTCCATCTTCTGACATACAAAAGATTAGATGTGGTCATCAGGTGGTCCAGGGTTCATCAGGTCATGTCAATTGCTCACACCAGTGGTCAGTTGTTGTGGTCACTTTAAGCATACACATACTCTGTACATCCACTCATACAGAGAGATGCTGTTGGCGGTGATAATTTTATTTGTCCACAATAGTAGTCACATGTCATTGCATCTGCCCAGACCAGTGAGTCAGTAAAGTCCCGATTAACAATTTGACCCTCTGCTGGTAGGAGTATGGCCATCTGGTCATGTCATCGCCTGGTGTATGTGACCCGTGTGACCGTGACCATACTGAGGAAGGGTGAAAACCCAGGAGAGAGATCTGAATGTTTATATGAACTGGAAAATTGTTATCTTGTGTAAATAAAAGTCATGAGTGTTGACTTAGTAAGAACTGGCTGTAGTGACATCAAAGAGATACGGTTTAAATTTTATGTCACTCTAGTGAGTGTAATTTACATAATGATGCTATTAGGACATTGAATATACCCTGGAGGCTGCCTGGTGTTCTCAAACTTTCAAAGTCAAAATATGGCAAAAAGAAAAAATTGTGGGTATCTACAACTTTTTCTTTTTGCCGCATTTTGACTTTGCTACAAGCCTTGCTGTGACCCCACAGATTTTCTGTGGTTTTTATGATATTCCATCAAACTTTCAAGCATGATTCCATGTGTAATGTGACAATCTGATCTGAAGAAGAGAAATGCAGTGAATCACAACTGTATCTGTGGGCAGGATTCCTGGGTAGCCCTGAAATTTTTGTAATTTGAGAAAAAGCCCTGGACATGGGATCAGTCCTATAATTCTCCTGGGGTTTAGAAACAAACAAAAAAAAAGTGGAAAAATATCTGAACAAAACAAAATGTGAAACATAAATTTTCTTTTATTTTCTTGCATATAAGCAGCCCTGGAAAGGCTGTGGGCAGACATGTTCAAAGAGATGCAGAAACCAAATCCCAATGTCAAAATGTCAAAACCCAAATGACATGGTGATCATTACCGAACCACTCTGTCATCTATATATACTGAATACTATTGTATGTATAGTCTTATATGGTTAAATGTGACAGTTTGAAATTGTGTAGCCTATCCAGTCATACTGTCTTCCAGTATGATCCTAGTTCAGAGGCCGCAGGCTGTTCCAGGGATGAAAAAATGTTCCGATAATGTTGTAAATTCGGATGTTTTTTAGTCAGGAGAAAATATCTTAATTTTATTCTTAAATTTAAGCTTAATCCTTCATTTTTATTAATTTCAAATTTAGATGGAATGCTTGTAATGGCTCATTTTAGCTTTTGTAATGCATAAAATCCACTTTCACTGTCCCTGGACCATCCCTCTGCACCCTGGGTCTTTATTCTGACCACCTAAATAAGTTTTAGACATTGCGATCTGTCCTTGCTCTGTCCCTATGTGTTGGAATGTGAAGGGGAGTGTGGCAGCATACTGTTTGTGTTTGCCATGATTAAATGAGTTGACATGACAATTGGGAGAAGAAAATCGTGAGTTTAGCATTGCAGTATCCAGTTTTCTAAAACCAATGACCCCAATGTAGCTGGTCGGATAATGCCACTACTTACTATGTATGTTAAAAATTAAATGCCAAGTCCATGAATCCCTGAACTGTTGAATGCAGCTGGTCTTCTCATCTCACAGTGTATTAATGTGTGCCAAACAACAGTAAAAACAAGCAATTGTCTTTACATGCATCGATTTACATAGAAAATTCCATTTGAATGTAATATTGTCTTATATGGCATTATCCAGACACTCATTATGTGCAATTTTTATTAAGGATTTTTTTTCTTTGCTTAATTTTAATCCGTTCTGTGATTGCAGTGTAAGTATGTAGAAGGAAAGATAGCAACAACCTTTGGCGCAGTTTTCATAACATAAATTGATGCTGGATATAGGCATAAGCCAAACAAGCTACAGCCTAGGGTCTCACAAAATTCCAAATGATAAATATGTAATCAGTAAATGCAGTTATTTGAAAATAATTCATAATTTTCACTTCAAATATCTTGTTGTTAAGTATTTAGGAGGCATATAGAATTTTGAAATTGTTTTAGTTGTCTTTTAAGGTCTTGTTTTGGTACCCATCTTTGTGAGACCCTCTGGTATAGCTCTTTAACAAGGGGCCTCATAGCTTTATAAAGTGTAAGGTCTCACTAAGTTAAATCCAGCACTGATTTAAATACTTATTAAGTGTACAGTGTGCACTGTCAACGGACTGCTGGATGACATTGTTGGTGTATCCCAGTCTCTTGCATACTCTTAACCCTTTAAGCTCCAAAAATTATTCAATATTTTGCCCAGATTAATTTCAGCTGCAATGAAAGATAAAGGGGTAATGGCTTGTTTCCTACTGTGAAACACATAATGTACATGTATTTATTTGTCCTATAAAACCATACTTTAGTGCAGGGAAGTGAATGAAAGTTAAAGAAAACTTGTACCACAAGATACCAATTAATATTAAACGGTGTCTTGGACTGACACACACTGCTTTGTTTTTGGGCATTGGGAAGCACCATGCTTAATACATTGTGTGTTCTTTGGGCCTTAAAGAGTGACATGTTGTATGAAAAACTGTTCACTTCAATACTCGCTTGCAGCTTGCAGATTATAGCGTCAGGCTTGGAGCACCCCACATAATGCTCAATGAGATTTTTTGTTTTCCTATTGTATCCTTGAACTGACCAATGACTTGGGGGTAAAATACATTGTAATATTGACCAAATTTATAATAAAATGGCTATTTAATAGTTCGTCTCATTCCGCAGCGTGAATTCAGCTTTGATTTGCCCTGCAGTCTTCTATATTTGCTAGCCAGACATAGCAAAGTTACATCGCAAAATCACTAGACAAGAGTTCAGTTTTGACATGTCTAGTGTTAGATATTGCATACACAAGGACAGTTTTTATATGCTTTTTTGTTTTGTTTTGTTTTTGTTTTTTTACAATTTATGCAGTAGTTTCAAGTTTTTCATATATGACATTTATAACAGTGGTTAATTACAACAGATAGTGTGGATGGGCTACATCTCAAATACATGTGATTTTTATACGTATTGCCATTGTTACCTTGGGAGAAAACATGTATCATATAGTGTACAGCTTCTGTGTCTGTGCTGTGCCATAGATCCAAATGTCGAGATTCATGAACAGGGAGGTTTTGATCTGATAAAGATGTCTGTCAAATTATAGTAAATATGTTTTTGAGAGGTTACTGTAAACCGGCTAAGATACCAGAAATATGGTAGGTTCAGTGCAAGAAGAGGTTACATGTATCTCCATTTTCATAAAGAAGGAGAAAATCAGTTTTTGCACTGAATGAACGATGTGAACTCGTGAAAATCACCCGGCTCAAACAGCTGAAACAATACACTTGTTTTAGTTTACATTACCGTATCAGGGAGTTGGTATCATGCTGCAGGAAGAGAATGGTGGTATTATAAATACAGTGTTATTGCAGTTACTTTTTTTCATTATGAAAGAGGTCCATTTAATTTGCTTTGTGCAATCAGTTCCTGCAGCTTGGTGTTTCAGTTTGCAACAGGTCCTTCCCAAAGCTGATTTTCCTTTTGGGAAACACAATTTATAATTCGTACTTAGTTTTGTACTTTGCTTCTTGAGTCACTACTACAGGGATATGGATCACTGAGTTCTGTGATTCACCAGTAATCAGCCTTAGCAGAAACCTACAGAGGAGATTGAGCTACATAATTCAAATATTGAAGCCCTTTCTTACACAGTCATAATCTAATGGAAGTGAAAGTATAAAAGTTGGTCTATATTGATATGCGGCGGCTTTGTTTTCACTACCCAGCGCCATCGCTCTTTCCCCTCACCCTCTCTGTGGTGTTTCATAGCGAAATGTATGCACGAGTTCCATATTATATTTAATGCTGTTTTCTGATCACCTTCTGGGAATTTTTTTTTCATTCAAATTTGTCAAATGTTTTACTGACTTGTGGTTTCTGACCCACCCTGTATATCCAGCTGTGACAATCCTATCTGACTTTAATATTTACTTTCTGATTCTGATACACTGAGAACATCATCTGAGTCTGTAGCTATCTGATCAGGTGTTTAGTGGGTGCTGCAGCTGAGCAAGTCGAGACCAGTCAAGTGGGCGAATGTTGACATTTTCAATGGGACATGATGACCTAAGATTTGATGTGCAGTGTAAATGTCTGTGGTCAGCAGATGGCTGCAGACTTAGCTAGCGGTTTGTTGCTCTTGACGTCACAGGACTTGTGCTCCTAACTCACCAGAATTTTGAATTTTTTTTTTCATTTTCTGTCAGGAGTTCTAAGGCCATAGGTTTATGTTTTGGTCTCTGAAGAGTTTCAGTTCCTCTCTATGGGTAACAGCTTAATTTTTGCAAGTGCGTATGTTCAGCTACAGTGCCAAAAAATGAAAAATCTTTGCAAGTGGACAAACTCACCTAGGGGGTGAGGATGCCATGTGTCCAACATCACCAATTTAGGGTAACGTGGGTGAAACAAACCAATATAATGCACACGGGTTTTCTTTTTGTGTGTGACATCAGATCAACAGAGGGCTGCTGTCATTGACAGGACATACTTTGTATGTTAATCTGTCCATTCGCCTGGTGGTCCAAAACATGGGGAATAACTATGATAACAAGACATGTAGATTTCTGTAGATTTGGCTAGGCATCATTGACACCAGAATCCTATGCTTCATTTTTTTATTCAACATTTTACAGTCATGCACTCAGGTCTTTACTGTATATTCTTCTGCATTTCTAGTCCTCTTGCTGAAGCTGTGGTAGCTCCAGCCTTGCATGCCTCTGGCCTCCTTCTGTAGCCAACGCTTATAGATCTGAAACAGAATGAGTTTTATTGACTTTGCATTGTTTTTTGTGTTCCTGTAGAACATTTGTTTGTACGTTTCTTTATGTTCATGTGTACAGACTCGTGGTCGTCATTTCTTGACAACAGTTTGAGGATTCAGAAACCGGCCGAACCAGCTGCTGCTTTGCTGGCGCTTTGGCATAAATAGATTGTGTGTTAAGTTCATGTGACCGGCGAAGGCGTGGAGAACATTGCGGTTCACAAACACTCCGCCTTAACTTAGGCACGTTCTTATTGTTTCACTGTAATTCGTATTATGGAGCCAAGAGGGGCGGTTTATGGCTATAAAGCTGCACATTTGTTGTAAAACATGACACTTTGGGAATAGATTGTTTTAACCGTGACGATTATTTAGAAGACACAAACGTCGGCAGAAAGTTCTCTGTTGGTCACAGTGATCGGTCAAAATTAGTGCAGCCCAAGAAGTCAGTTTCTGAAACAAATAATGGGCTAGCCCAGCCATTCTCTGAATGTTTGCCTAATGATGTGCAAATATGAAATTTGTGATGTACCGGTAGATGCGAATTAATGCTTTGTTATAAGCTAGGGCAGGCCAGTCTGAACAGCGGTGAATGTGAACGCGCCTATCTCTCTCATCATCCACATTGTCGAGCAGGCCGGGTTTTCAGTCATTCTACATGATAATGGTTTTCGAATATGGGGGCGTCTGTGATAAACTAAAAAAAATGTTCCGTTTCATTCTCTTGGCTAAAAGTATGTTGTTGTTAATTCGAATAGGTAACAGGCTTCCTTTACTTAATTACAGGAACGATAGAATGTCCACTCGCCAACGGCTGACATGAAACGACTCGAAGTTGCATGAGTCACATTCTTTGTCATGGGTTAGAAAAGTTCACATTGATAGTACAGTGTTGGAGACCACATAGATCATGTTCCTGTGCCTTGGTTAAACTCATTGTCAGGAGTTGCTGCAGATAAATATGGGGAAATATACGTAAACGGGCAATTTCCATGTCTGGCTCACAGTTGCCTAGATCTGGTACTGAATTCATAAGTCATGTTGTCATGTTTGACTCCTGAAATTTTAACCACTTAATCACGAAGCTTGTCCTTGGACATTGTACGTGTGTGTGGATTGGATGTGAGACTGTTCACATTTATGAGCCCTGTTTGACTTTGTTACATCACAAATCACCAGGCGAGTTCAGTTCTAACAAGTCTTTTGTTAAAGTCTGTGGGAGCTTTGACCTCTCACCGTCACGTGACCAATACGAACATTACGGGTCGTTCTGGGGCATTGGTAATCATTCTTGCACTAAATACCATTATTTTTCGCAGTTCACCTCATGACAGCGTCAGCCTGTCAGTTTGACTGCTTGTTTATCTGTCGGACTGCTTGTTTGTTTACTAAATGAAGTCCCATGTTCCTTACAATCACCGTTGAATTTGCTAACTCTGATAACGAAGTGGCACAGAGTAGCAGTGGACGTTTATACATGTCATGGGTATCCAGTTATGTGCTATACGAAACCTTGTGTTGTTCCTCAAGACGACTGTGTGAGAGGTCGTCTCCAGAGGAACTGCTTTAGAGATATTAATACGTAATGTTTGTCAGATAAACAACCAAATGAATCCCTTTGTCCTAAGAAGTATTTTGGTATCGACTCAATGTAAATTTGGCCCAGCCAAGGCTGGGTACACGAGCTATAAATACACACAGTTTTGGAAATGCGTATTGCGTACACCCACAAAAATTGTTGGCAAAACTCTGTTTGACCCCGAGACTTAACCATTTTCTTGTCTTTCTTTGCTCCGCAATTTTATTAAAACTAGTGTCTCGTAGCGAAATGGGTTTTATCTGATTTGTGCACAAAGTTGCTTTCTAGACCATGCCAAGATCCCACTTTACATTGCGTGTATCATGTAACATGAAACTATTTGCACGTTATACGCGTGGCTCAGTTACATGTCGTCACAGTCTTTCCACATTCGCCCCAGTCATTTTTCTTTCTTTATTTTTTTTAGAAAATTAAGTTTAAAATAGACCCAGGTTTTACTACGTGTATTATTTTTATCAGCACCGCCGACGCGATAGAAACCCAATGTATTTGTGCTTTATCGATCTCAGTCATGTTTGAATACATTGAAAAACGAGGGCTTGAAATAGAGTGGGCAGCTGAAAATTACAACAACAACAACAACTTGGCATCTGTGGAATGAGCATGGCGGCACGCCACATAGTCTGTGGTTTGTTTGAGGGACATGATAGACACGCACTGTATAATTGAGCATTCAAGCAGTTCATTGTTGTTTAAGGAAAGCACCTGAGATATATCTTGTATAACAGAGCGGGGAAAGAAAAAAAAAAACATTGCATCTGCATTGTAATGTCCTAGATGTCTCAACAAGGGATTCTCAGAGATAGGACTTTGTGATGCTAAACAACTGGAAATGTGCACTGGTTTATACGCGTGGACATGCACTAGTTGTTATCAATCATCCCCCCCCCCCCAACACCTTTTTTTTTCTTTTTGCCATCTTTTCCCCGCTTTCCTTGCTTGTAATGTAGATGTTGGGAAATGAACAATGGAATTTCACCAGAAGTTTGGAAAATGTATGGAGTGTTCATGTGAATAGCACAGGGTTGTAAGTGTAGCTTGTTCATGATGTGTGTTCGGAAGACAGCCTTGCACTTGGGATGCGGGAATTCATGTACAGTGAATTCCGAAACGCTTGTTCTAGTTAGCTTAAACACGTCAGCTCACATGATCCTGACACTGTTGTTGTTGTTTTTTTTTAATATATATATTTCATAATGTCACTGTGCTCTGATGTCAGTACCTTTTGTTTTTGTCATTTTACACCCCCTTGACATTTGTACAATGTGTATCCTCACTTCACATCGTTATGACGTCTGTTCATACAGTACTGTTTTGTCATTTCGCTGTACATTGACATTTAGTACCTTTTCTCGTCATTTTACACCCGCTTGGCATTTATACAATGTGTTTCCTCACTTCACATCATTATGACAATGTAAGCTTTTCAATGTCAGCTTTCTGTCATCCCTGCACTTTGGCATCAGTACTTTTTGTTGTCATTTTACATCCCCTTGACATCTGTACAGTGTGTCTTCTGACATCAGCACTCCCTCGTCTTTGCACATCATCAAGCCGTTGAATCTGTGTAATGTCTTGTAATCTCACAACATCCTAACAAAATTAACATGTATTCAGAAGAGTTGACAGCAAAGTCAGACTCTACCAGGAATACCCCTATCAACACTCTGTATTCCTTGTCAGTCCCTGTTCATACTACGGTACCTACTTGTGTAAGCCTAGCCCCTCTGGCAGTACCGTATTCTACAATGTTTTGTTGTTTTTGTGTTGTATTTTTTTCAATCTCGTGTCATAACATACAACATTATATGTCTTTGCTTGCAAGAGTTCAGCGGGGGGGAAGCATGCATGATATTGATAATTTTCTACTGCATCATCAGCTTGAGCCGGATGTTTTTTTTACCTATTGACTTTGGAATGTTTAGATTTTTGGGTTTTGTTTTTTTTTTATTTGTCATATTTGCATCGCTTGTTGTTGGATGTGACCCAAGACAAGACAAAATTGTACTGTTTGCTTTGAAGAACCAAATACATAGACCCAGATGCAGCAAAATTGGTACAGCTGTCACCATAAAATACTTGTAATGTATGTATTAACATGTACACACCTGTATTACATTATTTTGTAATTCAATAGCACAGTAACTTATACATAATGGGATTTTTTGTCCTTCTTGATATAAATAATAACAGGTAATAAATTAATGTGATGGATGGGAAGATATGACTGTAATAAAATACTGAGTTTTGGGGTGTTTTTTTTTTTTTTACAATCCTAATTTGAGATTGTCACTTTGACCTCATTTTCTACGGTCTTGCCATTAAAATCATTGGACATTGTTGTTGTTGTTGTTGTTGTTGTTGTTGTTGTTGTTGTTGTTGGTGTTGTTGGTGGTGTTGTTGTTGTTGTTGGTGTTGTTGTTGTTGGTGTTGTTGTTGTTGTTGCAACTGGTGTTGTTATTATGCCTCTCTCAATGTTGGGCATAAGGCGAGTGATCAGATTATGTTGCAGGGCAAAAGGGTGATTAGTGGGCGTTTCTGGAAGAGCCTCCCCTTGACCCATCGGTCTATTACTATATATTCATTGCCATTTTCATTGAGGTCTGCATGCAGTGTTGCAATATTCAAAAAACACCTCAAGACTAACCTTTTTAAGAAATATTTTTCAAACTAACTTCTATAGCATTAGGAATCTGTGCATGTGCTTGAGTGAGATTGTGTGCATATTATGTACAATTAGAATGTGGGAGTGAATGCGTTTGTAAAGCACTTTGAGGTCTAGGCATAAAGCGCTATATAAATGTACTTATTATTATTATTATATATATTCTGTCTATTGTCTTATTTTTTTTCCCAACACAATGTGACTGTTAAAGTGTTATCGTTCGACAATCTTTCCCCAAACTCAAACTTGCAGGGCGAGACATGAACCGAGATTGTCTATCCATTCCACGTGAGGTCACTGTGACACTGAACTGACCTGCCACCGCTTGGAATAGGTGTGCCACAATTACCACTGAAGACATCAGCAGTTGCGTCGGTCTATCAGCTGAGACCTCTCCACACAAGTACAACTACTCCGTTCCCTTCTATTTGGTCAGTGTGAAAGACAATTTCGAAAGGGTGAATTTCATCGTATGCACCAAAAGTGGGCGTCGACCTACCTTTGTGAAAAGTTTCGTTGCCAATCCATTACACGTATGGATTTATCCACCGCAAAATAACGAGTTTTAGGCATTTTGCCAAAGAACAAAAATATTTAACCTCAGTTTTCTTTAATATTTTTTAAATATTTATCTCGCTTGACTTTAAGACTGACCATTTCTTCATTTAATCCTTCCTTTATATTTCATACCAATTTCATGTTTTCTAGTCCATGTCGGAGACAATAAAGCTTTGACATCAGAACTCAGTCTGGAGATTGCTTGCAAGGAGAGATCACCAATATAATACAGTGTGGGCCAAAAATTGTTTAACCACAATACTATTTTATTGACACCACTACATTTATACATCTATTTCCAAATCGGTGTCTGGAAAAGTTTAAGTAGAAATGCCTTGGAGCTTCTGAAGAACTATGATCTTTCTTGGACACCCACTATCTCTCCTCCTGGATAATCGGCCCTTAAAATGCGTCTGTCACTGACAGGATGCAGAGTACACGTCGTTTCACTATAGCGGCTCTTCGGGTCACTCGTGGATTCATTCCGACCTTGCCCTCTTGAATGTGTCCACGAACTGCAACAGAATGGCGTACATGTACTTGATATACTATTCTATCACGTAAGGTCAATGCCATTCTGAATCTTCGTGGTAAGTAGGCGCCTACTGGTTTTCGGTCAGTAAATTCCTCCTGACAACGATGGTTAAGATCTGGAACAGATAACATGAAATGTGGGACGTCTTGCTTTGTCAACCCTGTCATCCAAATATTCTGTTTTATTTTAGGCACTACAGCTTTCTTTTGACACGTCATCCAGGCTATCTCGTTCTTTCTCAGCTCAGCCAAACTGGCCCGAGTTCTGTCAAAGGTCAGAATCATGGCACAAAGGGAGAGGGGAAAATCCCCCCGGCGAGGATGCAAGGACATAACATTACTGTTGTCAACAGATTTACCATAGAAAATTTCCCACTGTTAAAGAGGACGTTGACATAATTCGGTTTAACCTTATGAGAGTCATATCTTTTTTTCCTTTTCTTGTTTGTCTTTCTGTTATCATCTTTTATCAGACAAGACTAGGTCAGTAGAGCGAGTGGTCTGTCAGTGAAAGTTGAATAAGAGTTACTAAGAATACACTTTTTCACCTTCAATTAAACGCAGTCAGTGGCTCTAGAGTGGCGGTCAGTATTCACCGGGCGACATGACTCCCATTATCAGACAACGTGATGCAGGGTCGAGTGTAGAGATGTTTCTTTTTTTTTTTACCATTGCTGCACTGGGCATTTATATCTTAGTTCTTACTGTGCTAGTTGTTGTTGTTGTTCTTGTTTTTGTCATCTTCGTGGCCTTCTTCGCTCTCAAACAAAAGGACTTCCTAATGGGCTGCCTCCGTCTCTCTTTGTCTGGTCCTCTTTTCTTTCTTGTTATTCTGTGAGCTGTCATTCATGGTCTACGGTCGACTGACTATAGTTTTTACGTAAAACGTTTTTTGTTGTTGTTTTTTTATGTTTGTTCGAGCTTGTCCAGGCCACGTTAGTTTCGCACAGCTGCCTACAGCATAACATGACAATGTCTGACTGTGTTGTCGAGCTAAAGGACGTCTCTATTGCTGTACATATCCCAATTAATGTGAGAGGCTCCAAATTTGAATCCCGCGGGGTCCAAATGACGAATAATTATTTCTCGGTTTCGCAGAGGCTCAAATCGCGTCTCTGGTGGCCTCATGTACTGAAAAAGAATGTCAAATTCGATACCGTCAACTATCGTATGGCCATCGATCCGGCAGACCAAGTGTCACGGGCATTTGGCCAAAAGCCATATCTATTGTCAACAGTTCTAGCACCATAACTGCACTATTGCACACTATGAGCCAAACGGACCCAGGCGCATACATGCATCTTTCATAGTCATATTGTTACGCAGCCATCACTGAAACACCCAATAAAGTTAAAATTTTATTATCACCAAAGGCAACGCTATACACTCTTTCAATTCACCAGTCCGTACAATGCAGGGGCTGTATGCATGAACTTGGTGTAAATTCGCCCATTTTGCACCATGGTGCAGGTTTAGTAGTGCGTACGGCCATCTTGGTGTAAACTCAAATGAATTAGTCGGTGTGCATGAATTAGTTACAATGTTTGAGGAAGCTACTTAAGATCAGATGGACAGACAAGGTCAGCAATGAAATTGTTTGGAAAAGAACAAGACAGAGCCCAGTCAGAGAGGAAATTGGTGGGAGGCGATGGAGATGGATCGGCCACACTCTCAGGAGGCCAGGAAACAGCATCGCGAAGAAGGTATTGGATTGGAATCCCCAGGGCAAGAGATCAAGAGGAAGGCCGCGCGGAACGTGGAGAAGAGCCAGAGAAAATGATGTGCAACGAAGCGGAAAGACTTGGAATAATGTAAAGAGGCTGGCCCATGATAGAGAGGGATGGAAAGTGTTTGTTGGTGGCCTATACCCTGATCCAGGGTGAGAACGGCAATGATGATGATGTCACAAATCCCAGACTGGGAGATGTAATAAGTATGACAGGACAACAATCACGAACAACAAGTTTAACACTTAACAGAACAACCCATCAGACTCACACATTTATTAAACATAATTATACATATAATAGCGCAATTACATACATTATATTATTGAAATGCACTGCCGTACAACGGCCTCACTCTCACACACACTCTCCCTCGGATCCACAATCCGGTAGTTACTCCTAAAGGCACTTCGGCCTCAGCCTCTCCCCTCAGGGTCTTAATAGCCCATTAATAAGTTACTGGCACCGCAGTCTCTCAATATCACCTTCCTATTGTCATACACCTTAGCATTCCCCTCGCACCTCAGCAGGGCAATAACACATTATTATTTCCATAGCCATCAACATGGCAACAACATAGTATCTCATTCACTCTCATATCTACGTCCCTGTCCGTGGCCTGACTGCCACGACTTTATGTGCCTCTACTGTCCTGCACTGACAGCCTCGCTTCTGGCCTATGTGTGGCCTCCGGCCCTATGCTGGCCTATCTCCTGTGCTCATCGAGGTGGCTCTGCGGCCCGTCCCCGACACCTACAAGAATAATATTACATTGGTATAATACCCTACCATTTCTATTCACTCCACCTCTCCTTACAACCCATGAAACGTACACACACTAGTTCACCTTTCACTCACCACACATCTTACGGTAACACACTTCCATCGGAGTACACACTACTCACTCGCGCTACAAATCCATGAACTCACTTTCATCTATCGCTCGTGGCGCACATTGCTATATCCAATATCAAGGACTTCCACATTCCTCACATATACTTATTCACATCATGGTAATAGACGAATATAATATAATACATCAATCATAATAATCAATCAACGTTCTACATACCAGTCATAACTGGAAAGACTCTCACTAGTCTTCTCGACTGCTTCCTTTTATCTCTGCCCGATGGGCTATTATTCATAGATCCGCTCCCTAGGACCTTCTAACTTGCAGTGATAGTTATACAGCGCTTTCGCCTCCTTCAGACCCCCCACTCATGACATGCACGACTTTTCTTCCCTGTCTCCGTGCGTTAATTTTACTCTCCTCCTTTCCCCCCGTAATTATTAACTATCGCTCACTCCACTCGTGACATCATCCCCCACCCCAAAAAAATTAATGCAATTAATTTCAAATCGCATCAAGATGACTGTCAACGAGTGAGCGTGAGCAATACCTACACTAGAAAAAT
Organism: Onchidella celtica; assembly: GCA_963931925.1. Taxonomy (NCBI): domain Eukaryota; kingdom Metazoa; phylum Mollusca; class Gastropoda; order Systellommatophora; family Onchidiidae; genus Onchidella; species Onchidella celtica. The sequence continues at coordinate 6,738,192 of OZ007574.1, read as the reverse complement.
GACCTAGCAGTTCCCCTAGTATATAGAATACCGAAATCAGGGGAAAATATGGGGATCAATATGGCCTGCAATATGCATATATGTGTCCCATCATGAATAGCTAACTAAACACAATATCTAATACAGAATCAAAAACCATTCAACCTATCAACCATTCTTCATATCATATATTTTATAATGTCAATATTTTAAAGTCGACTCATTCACACAGATCCTGTCAATGTTCCTGTCCTCCGATGTATAAGCTCCTGAAATCTTCCCCTAGGCTCGACTAAGGTAGTCGGCGATATGATTGCTGGTTCCTGGAATTGGTTGAATAACGAAGGTGTACGGCTGTAAAGCCAATGCCCATCTAGACAAGCGTGGGCTGGACGAACGATTCTTCGACAAAAATGTCAGTGGCTTGTGGTCTGTCTGGATACAAAATTCTCGTCCCATGAGATAACGTCCTAGTTTCTGGACGGACCAGACAATGGCAAGACACTCACGCTCTATCACAGAATACTTTCTTTCTCTCTGCAATAACTTCCTACTGACATAACATACAGGATGGAGACATTCGTTCTTCTCCTGTAGAAGACAAGCGCCGACACCAGAGTCCGACGCATCCGTTCTGAGGATAAAATTAGATCGAAAATCGGGTAATATCAGAATGGGTGACGATGATAATGCTGTCACCAAATTATCAAATGCTGTCTGACATTCAGACGTCCACTGGACCTTATCGGGTTGTCCCTTCTTAGTAAGGTCAGTAAGAGAAGATGACAAGGAGGAAAAATTTGGAATGAACTTTCTGTAATAATTTAAAATCCCCACTAAGCTTCTGACTTGTTTCTTTGTTTTTGGGATTTGCAACCCTACTAACTTGTCAATTTTTGTTTCTTCAGGTCTCTGAACACCTCTACCCACAATATGTCCTAAGAATACTATCTCAGGACATGCCAATTCCATCTTTGCGGGTTTAGCCGTTAACCCAAAATGACGTAATCGTTGAAAAATTACTGTTAGTGTCTGAATATGCTCAGACCATGTCGACGTATGGCATGCTATATCATCAAAGAATGACACGACATTAGGTATGTCCTTCAACACTAATCTCATTAATCGTGCAAACGTCGCTGGCGCGTTTACCAACCCAAATGGCATGACCTTAAATTGGAATAATCCAATGGGCGTCTGGAACGCCGTGTATTGTTTAGACTCCTCAGTAAGCGGGATTTCCCAATAACCTTTCGTTAAATCTATCTTGGAAAACCACGTGGACCCGGCCAATGAAGCTATTAATTCCTCCTGAAACGGAATAGGCTCCCTATCGCCTACCGTAATAGTGTTCAATCTTCGAAAATCAATACAGAACCGCACCGATCCATCACGTTTCTTCACGAGGACGATGGGTGATGAATACGGCGATGTTGATGGTTCTATCACATCTAACTTCAACATTGACTCAACTTCCTTTATGACTCTATCTCTCGAAGAAAAAGGCAGCGGATACGGTCTAAGAAATACTGGCTTATCCGAAGTCAACTTTATTTGGTGCTGGATCGCCGTAGTGCGACCCGGCAAATCCGTAACAACATCCGGAAATGACGCTAACAGGGTCTCAAGTTCCCTACTCCTTGAACTCGTAAGGTCAGGGTTAATTTTTACGTCCCTGTAACCTTGTGTCGGAGTTAACTCCGGCAATTGAATTTGTAACTCTTCCTGCGCCTCGGTGTCGCTTACGTCACAGTCCAACTGGTCTACGACCCCCGTACAAGCAGTAGAGAAGACAGTCTCCTCTGGTCTTGTCTGTGCACACAGATACTGTGGTCTCTCATAAAATCTCTGTAGCATATTAACATGGAAAACCTTACTCGTTCCATCAATGTGGATAGCGTAATCTACCTTTGAAACAACTCGCTCAATAACATAAGGGCCTTTCCATGTCATCAATAACTTATTATGGTCCGTAGGTAACAACAACAGAACCTTGTCTCCTGGCTTAAAAATTCTCAGTTTGGAACCTCTATCTTTATAGTCTTTTGCTCTTTTCGAAGCGATACTAGACGCTTCTTCTGCTATAGTGCGCGCTGCAGATAGTCTTTCTCTTAAATCACCAAGGTACTGAAACCTTTTTAAACGGTTCCGAAACCGTGGGGATCTTTTGACGAGGAGCCTGGGGTGAACGACCCTCATGCGTCGTCTTTTGGCACGCACTGCACGTCTTACAATATAAACGTACATCTCTGTATACTGACGGCCAATAAAAATCTTTCAGAACTCTCTCCTTGGTTCTAGTACTTCCCATATGACCCGCTAATGGAACATCATGGGCCAGACGCAATACTGTAGCAATTAACGACCGTGGCACGACGACCTGCTTTTGAACGGAAGCCACTGTGACGTACATACGGAACAGAATGCCCCCCTGGACAAAAAAAGAAGATGACCCGTTCTTATATCTCCTCGTTTTCTCGGTTCGCGCTTCCCCAAAACATGGGTTTAATGATGGGTCCTCCCTTTGTAATTTCGCCAAGCGCTCTGGCGTGATATCTAGGTTGACCGCTGGCGTAGCCAAAGGTCTAATCTTGTCTTTATCGGCTACCCGTCGGCGTGTTTCGACCGCGGCGCAAAAGTCAATACCTTTTGATTGCGACCATGCTTGCACGTTCTCATCGGACGGGGAAACTACCCGTGATACATTCCCAATGATGAGCTGGGCGCCTGGAAAACAACCAACGACTGCTTCGACTTCCCCGCTAAGGAAAGGTGTATCTATCATTATTCTTGCCATGGGTAATTTCTCAATGGCCCCCGAAAATTGGATGCACGGGACAGTCTCACCTGTAAGCTGTGAATCCCGAATGCAATCCCTATGCACTCCCACAACAGTAGATCCTGTATCTCGTAAAACCGAGACCGGTTCGTCCCCAACAAACCCCGGATAAACCCTAAGACCACCTCCTGTATGACATGAATTTATAACGGGGATCTTTCTCCCACAAGGTAAAATACCGGAAGATAATAACTTCTCACAACTGGGACACTTAGAATACTGTCCGCCTCCGTTGTCCGATGTAACACACGCAGCCGCATGATGAAATTTATTTGGGGAACATGGACTGGAGCTACTGTCCACGTTCGCGGCTATCCTACCTGCAGGGCAGTTCACGCTGATGTGATCTGCTCTTCCGCAGTTCCAACACTTCGCGGCCCTACACTCGCGTGAAAAGTGACCCACGCGTCCGCAAGTCCAACACTCCGCTCCCTGTGCTGCTCTAGGCCTGGGTCCCCGTGACCCATCGCGACCGGAACTAGAGTCCCTATGCCGTCGGTCATCGGCAAAGGTCACAATTCGCCCCCGGCCATTACCGCGACCTAGCGCTCCTGCTCGGTCAAACTTACCGGATCCATATGCCGGTGATTGGTGATAGCCCCTACGCTGCCCCTGGGCTTGCCCGCTATAGGCACCACGCTGACGCGACCTGTCCCCAAGTCCTGCCGGCGACCCCTCGACAACGGCGACGTACCCAGCATCTTGGACGTACGCCCTGGCGACTGGTTTGGACGGATGCGCCGTACGGTATGCCTCCGCCAACTTAGACGCCTCCTGCACCGTCGCGGGTTCGTTCTCTTTCAGGAAAGCCACCAGATCCTTGTGGCACGACGCGTACAGCTGGTCACGGATCATTAGGTCTTTCAGTTTAGCGAAATCCGTGCCCACATGCGCCAAGTCTACCCAGTTCGCGAAATACTCCGTTAGTCTCGCGACGAAGGCAGCAAAGTCCTCCCTGGTGTCTGCACGTGCTCGCCTAAACTGCTCCCGGAAATATTCCTCGGTACGCGCAAATCGGCGAAGCAGCAAAGCCTTCAGCTTATCGTAATCTTGCACGTCTTCGCGCTGTAGCTCTTTAAAGTAGGTTAACGCTCGCCCCTGCAATAGCGATGCCAGGTACGTGGCCCATAATTCCTTATTTTCCCCCCATTGCAATTGTGCGTTCAGTTCGAACCTGTAAAGGAAGGCGTCTATGTCGTCCTTCCGGTCGTCGAACGTAGGGAGCTTAATCCTAACGCCACCTTTATTGGGTACCTGCCGCTCAACTGTTTCTGTTGGCGCACTCTTTTTGATTTCCAACTCCGCTATTCTTACTCGCGCGTCTGTCTCCCGCTCTTGAGCTTCTATCTCCTTTAACCTTATCTCCTGCTCCCGTTCTTGAGCTTCTATCTCCTTTAACTTAAGCTCCCTCTCCTCTTCCTTATCCTTAGCCTCTTTTTCTCGCTCTCTATCCTTGGCACGCTCATCGCGCAAATCCGCCTGCTGTTCTTTAATCCAGCCGCGTAGCTCCTCTCCCTCCAGGCCAAGTTCCTTACCCAACTTCATTAGTTGTTGGAGTTCCGCCATTTCACAGATTTATGGTTATGGTATCTCTTATTAAGACGACCAACCTGTCGGTATGATCACTAACGATACGACCAGAGACCTGAGATCACACCAGATATAAGAATACCCAGTTGTCTCAAATACAATTCAGAAATTTACCTTTACAGCACAACTAATTCTATATCTATAAAATGTATAGCACTATTAATTATAAAAGAAAATAGAAACGACAAGAATGAAGAAATACAGTAGAAGGACCACAAGTACGTCAAGGACAACGAACCAGACTAGGACAAAGACCTAAAAAAGAAAATATAATGGAAAAAAAAATTGCAACCTAACTACGCCGATTACACTACAAGGTACGAACAAGAACAGAGTCTGAAAAAAAAGAACGTATCTATAGATAGGTAGAAAGAGGGACAAGAGAATACGTCTTCCTGCGGAACAGCGAAGATATCGACGCTACAACTAAACAATATTACAGGTCCCTACAGAACTGTTCACTGTGATGAACGAAGTTCCAAAGTTTACCACACCTTTTTAAAAGGATAAACTAAGTTCAACACAGCAAACCCGCGCCACCGCCCGTATAATCAATTACAACGAAAACAGAAAAACAGCGGAAAAAGACAGAAGAAAAGACAGCCCTCAATCCAGGGTACAAAATTTCAGAATTTCACTTAACTTTCACCCTTGATCTAAATTTCTCCCGTTTTCTCGGAGCTCTGGCTGCTTGACCTCTACAGGCTGGCACGCACACACACTGTCTCTCTGAAATTTAAGTACACATTAATACATATTCATCAAAATACATGCATCAATACATATTATTATTCATAAATATACATAAATCATATCATGAAATGTCCATTCATCCAACGAACAAGACAGCACAAATACCTACTAACTAACTACAACTAAATATTACGAAAATGGACGAGTCACAATGGACGAGCCCCCAATGTCACAACGGACGAGCCCCCAGTGTCACAACGGACGAGCCCCCAATGTCACAAATCCCAGACTGGGAGATGTAATAAGTATGACAGGACAACAATCACGAACAACAAGTTTAACACTTAACAGAACAACCCATCAGACTCACACATTTATTAAACATAATTATACATATAATAGCGCAATTACATACATTATATTATTGAAATGCACTGCCGTACAACGGCCTCACTCTCACACACACTCTCCCTCGGATCCACAATCCGGTAGTTACTCCTAAAGGCACTTCGGCCTCAGCCTCTCCCCTCAGGGTCTTAATAGCCCATTAATAAGTTACTGGCACCGCAGTCTCTCAATATCACCTTCCTATTGTCATACACCTTAGCATTCCCCTCGCACCTCAGCAGGGCAATAACACATTATTATTTCCATAGCCATCAACATGGCAACAACATAGTATCTCATTCACTCTCATATCTACGTCCCTGTCCGTGGCCTGACTGCCACGACTTTATGTGCCTCTACTGTCCTGCACTGACAGCCTCGCTTCTGGCCTATGTGTGGCCTCCGGCCCTATGCTGGCCTATCTCCTGTGCTCATCGAGGTGGCTCTGCGGCCCGTCCCCGACACCTACAAGAATAATATTACATTGGTATAATACCCTACCATTTCTATTCACTCCACCTCTCCTTACAACCCATGAAACGTACACACACTAGTTCACCTTTCACTCACCACACATCTTACGGTAACACACTTCCATCGGAGTACACACTACTCACTCGCGCTACAAATCCATGAACTCACTTTCATCTATCGCTCGTGGCGCACATTGCTATATCCAATATCAAGGACTTCCACATTCCTCACATATACTTATTCACATCATGGTAATAGACGAATATAATATAATACATCAATCATAATAATCAATCAACGTTCTACATACCAGTCATAACTGGAAAGACTCTCACTAGTCTTCTCGACTGCTTCCTTTTATCTCTGCCCGATGGGCTATTATTCATAGATCCGCTCCCTAGGACCTTCTAACTTGCAGTGATAGTTATACAGCGCTTTCGCCTCCTTCAGACCCCCCACTCATGACATGCACGACTTTTCTTCCCTGTCTCCGTGCGTTAATTTTACTCTCCTCCTTTCCCCCCGTAATTATTAACTATCGCTCACTCCACTCGTGACAGATGATGATGATGACCTCTACACGTCAATTGCCGCTTACCGCTGTCACAAAAATTGACATTGCACCTACACAGAATTTGTATCGGCCAATCCCTGCCATGAGAAAACAACGCCGATCAAAACAAAAACTAAGACATCGAGGTTGAGTAGAAATCCGTTTTTTTTTTTGTTGTTTTTTTCCATGGCCCGTGAAGTCGTGGGCTGGAGTAAAATATTAGTTACCTCCTCTTTTTCTTTCTTTTTAGAGGACTCCAGACTTTTCCCCAAGCGTGTATTGCACTGCGTAGCTGATTTAGTCGTCCTCAGAGAAAGTGTAAAGTTACGAACCCTTTACACCTGAGTGTAGGCCTACGCAAAGTTCATACATACCGAGTAGCGTCTTGCGCCGATGCGTAAGGCCTGCACCACTGTGTAGCCAGTTACGCAAAATTCATGCATACTGCCACAGAAACAGCGCGCGCTTACGAGTGTATACGTAGGCCTAGGTTGAGGAGGTGGGTCAACAATATTATAGCATCCAAAAAACGTGCACGCATCGATCATCACTTAACCTAGGCGCACTGTGTGATTTTGTTGTGTTGCTGTTGCTTCGTTTGTTTGTTTGTTTTGGGTTTAAATCTAGATGACTGATTGGAGATGTGCACACAAGCGACATTCAAGTTTATTACAGACACCGGGCGGCGTGATTTTTTTCCGTACGAGCTTTAGCAAATTCAGGAGCGGGGCAGCAACAGACCCCCAAACACAGGTCATCGGCTAAGGGATTTCTCGTCCTACCGAACACTGCCATGGGTGCTGCAATCTCTGGACTGAGCTTGATATGACTCGGAACGTCACCGAAAATCCCCGGGATGTGTTGGAGCTGTCCTCTGTTTGGGGATGTGTTGCTGCCCGGCTCCTGAATTTGCTACAGCTCGTACGGAAAAAAAAAATCACGCCTACCGAACTTGAAACAAAGACAGGGCAGCAAATGGCAAAATGTGCTCCTGACCTCCATTAATCACTGTTGGGGTGGCTTTGAATGGGGTCGAGGAGGAAATGTCGTGTGTCCACGTAATGGATCTACCTGTGACCATTCGTAATCCACACATTTTGATTTTAATATCTTAGCTTAAATTCTGACAGTTGGGTCCCGAAATGTCCTAAACTAGCTTGCTTTCCATAGACACAATCATAAAGGTGTACATTTAATATTAAATTCACTACATTTGCTCAGACTCGAATTTGACTGATTCAGCTTGGCTGTTGGTGCTGTTGGCTTGAAGTATGGAAGCGCTCGGGTGATTATCTGTCACAAAATATACTGTAGGTCGTCACGAGTTGGGACTCATAACTCCTCCCGCCCGCCTTCGCATGTTTTGTAGATTTAGAGATGGTTGATACGACTGTATCCAGAGTACCCTTGGCTTTTACAAAAGACGCATCTTTCGAATTGCAGCGTGACTCAACAGTTGTGCAAACCCGCGTCCTTGTCGATGACACGACTATAACATAAATGTATTGATAGTCCTATATTTATCGTGGGACTCAAAGCCCCCTCTCTCTATATATAGATCTATAATAATATATTGTATGATAATATGATATATTTATCCCCCGGTGGCCAAGCAGCTGTTGCCTCCACTCAGGTCTCGTTACCGACATACACATATACATACACATGTACACACTTCCCCACATAGGCTACTACATGCTGTCTCTTTGCCATACGCACAGACACTCAGAGCTCCCCCCGATCACGTGCAATAAACTGTAGGCTATTCGTGAGCGTTTACATAAAATGACTTTCAACACCATCGATCACCGCACCAGGTAAGGCACCTGTTTCATCAGAACTATAATAATGATCGGCAGATAATTATTGATGTGACTACACGGACATTGACACGTACGGCTTGCGAAGCGTCAAGCGAGCCAAAAATATTATTTTAAATTTTAAAGGGCCTTATTAGACATGATGCAACATGGGACTACTCATATAGGGGCCTTCGATAAGGTGCGTACACTCATGGGCGAGTAGCGGTTCCTCCCCCCCCCCCACCCCTCCGCCTTTCCGTGTACTCTTTTCACGCTCTTGGCTTCACCCCTCCCCTTCTTGCACGAGCTTTCATCATCATCATCATCGCCTTTCTCAGCCTGGATCAGGGTATAGGCCACCAACAAACACTTTCCATCCCTCTCTATCATGGGCCAGCCTCTTTACATTATTCCAAGTCTTTCCGCTTCGTTGCACATCATTTTCTCTGGCTCTCCTCCACGTTCCAGGGCTATTAAAATGTCCATAACAGGGCCGTGGTCTTTTGAAGCTTTACATTATGGCATTTTGCACGGACTATTATACTCTGTTTCAGTAGAAACACAGAGCATTATATTGCAGAACTGCACACTCTTCTCGGCACTACGAGAAACATATATTATATATTGGCCCAAACCCACCGACCTGAATGTCAAACTCTATGGTGCTCTGCCAGAACTGCAGAAAACCGTAGATTTTCTTAAAAGAACAAATCTGCAGATTTAGATTGGTGAACGAAAGAAGAAGAAGTAGAAACGCCGCCTGTGGTTATATAAACCACAGAAAAAAAAATAATAAAAAAAGAACTGAACCCACCCGTCCCCTTGTTGAGCAATGTAGCGCAGGTTGTGATAGACGAGGATAGATGGTTCATAAAAGAAAGAGATACATGTATTTAAAAGATAGAGGATGGATCCAACAACAACGTTTTGATTTTAACGGACTATCATGGAGGAACAGGAAGTTCCCCTCTTTATTTCGTAAAGATTCGTACAGACATGGATTCACGATTCATTAATAAAAACATTCGAATAAATGCTGCACGATTATTATTACAATGATTAATAACAAAAATAAAAGGAGAATTTCAGTAGGGTGAGTTTACACTCAACACTCCCCCTTAAACTCAGCCCACATAACCAGCATAGTATCCCATTCAAAGACCTTAATTAGGAACAGTCATGTAAGCCGTGTGGAGATTCAAGTTTCCAAAAACAAATAGAAATGGGGTAATTGGAATTATGTATTGTTATTACTGTTAATTATAAATGGTCTTGCAAAAATAGGTATTGATCCAATTGTTTACAACTTGTAATACAAGATAACAATAATAACATTATCATTATGACATTAGTATTAGTGAGAAAAGAATACCAGTGAAAACTTGAATTTGAACATTATGTGTAATACATGTTGTAGCAATCCTTATGTTATTTTGACATTTTCATTTTGTTGCTGCATAGTATTGACATAAGTATAAAAGTATTCAGAACCAAAATGAATTATCTTCTTATCCCATAAGATGTGTTTTAAAACTCTGCAGTCTCATTCTTGAAACTGGCTTGGTGAATACATCCGCAATATTTGACTCAGTTGGAACATAGTCAATGATCAAATTTTGTTTCAGGATTTCATCTCTGATGAAATGAAATTTGATGTCAATATGTTTTGATCTTTGATGTTTGATTGGGTTCTTTGCCAAGGCAATTGCCCCTTGATTATCAGAGAATAAATGGAAATTTGAGTATTGTGAGTTTGTTACCTCATTGAGAATGGAAATAAGATATTTGCCTTCCTGTGATGCAGAGACAAGTGACATGTACTCAGCCTCACAAGTAGACAATGCAACCGTTGGCTGTTTTCTCGATTTCCAGGAAATCATTGGACCAGTAGTTGATATCTGAAAACAATAACCGGTTACACTTTTCCTGTCTTTTGCGTTTCCCCAATCTGCGTCACAAAAACCTGTGACATTAAGTGGTCCAGATGATTTCCCGAACGTCAAGTGTTCATTGATAGTACCCTTTAGATACCTCAGAGTGTGTTTGGCCATTGTCATGTGACATTTCCTTGCACAATGCATATATATTGGGACAGTTTGGTGACAGTGTAGGAAATGTCTGGCCTGGTGGCAGTCATCACATAAATCAAAGCACCAACAATGGACTTGTACATTTTCATACACTCATCATTCAATGGTTCACAATTGCTGTCATGGTTACATGGCTTCATTTCACATGGAGTGTATAGTGGCTTGCAGTCTTGCATTCCAAACCTTTCAAGTATGGTTTGAATATACTTGCTTTGGGAAATGGTTGTGCCATCTTCTGTTGTCTCAAATTGCATTCCTAAAAAATAGGATATTTGGCCTAAATCCTTCATCTGAAATTTTTCTTTAAGTGTTTTCTTCATAACACTAATCATGTCAGATTTGGAGGCAATCAGTATGTCATCTACCCAAACAAGTAAGTACATCTCAAAATTTGGTTTGAAATAGAAACATGGATCATTTTTTGACCTGACAAACCCTTCTTCATCTAGGTAAGAATCAAGCATGTTATTCCAATTCCTACCGGATTGTTTCAATCCATACAGACTTTTCTTCAGTCTTAGAACTAAGTGCTCTCTTTCATCTTTTATTTCAAAACCTTGAGGTTGCTCAACAAAGATTGTACAATCAATGGGGGCATTTAAGAAAGCTGCCTTAACGTCCATTTGATGGATCTCAAAATCATTCTCCTTTGCCAATTGAGTAAACAATCTGATTGAGCTCATTCGTGTGGTTGGTGAGAATGTTTCATTATAGTCAATGCCTTCCACTTGTGAGTACCCTTTCGCTACAAAGCGAGCCTTGAATGATTCATTTCCAAAGTTATCATTCTTGATAGTATACACCCATTTTCCTCCAATACATTCTCTGCCATTAGGCAAGGGAACAATGTCATAGGTTTGATTCTCTTCAAGAGCATCCAGTTCAGTTTTCATAGCTTCATTCCATTTTTCTTTGTCGTTACCTGACATGGCTTCATGAAAAGTTTCTGGTACATCAAAATTTGCACAACAATAATGGGTAATTATGTTCAAACAATCTCCAATTGTATCATCAGTATCCAAACAATAATCATCAAGATATTTGAGTTTCTTTCTGGTTCTTTTGTTTGTTCTGTCATTGCTTTCATTTGTTTTTGTTTGAGTTTCTTCACTCTTATCCTTAGGTGTATGAGGATTGTCTTCAAGTGCATTTTCATCATCATTTTGATTTTGTGGGATTAGGCCTGTGCAATGTTGCTCAAGATCATTTTGTTCATCAGCAAAAATGACATCATTATCAGTTCCTACTGGCTTATCTGTTTTGACATTGTCATCAATCTTTGAAAATTTCACACATCTAACCCTCTTAACTGACTCAATTTCAGGGAAATACACAAGGTATGATGGACTTCCTTTGTCATAACCGACAAAAATTCCCTTCTCACCCCTGGCATCAAACTTTTTGGGATTTTGCACAAGAGCAAAACATGTTTGCCCAAATTTGTGCATTTTGTCAAAGATTGGTTTCTTACCAGTGAGGGCTTCAAATGGAGTTTTTGTCAATCTTTTGTTAAAGCACCTATTGCGAACATATGCAGAAAACATAAGTGCATAGGACCACAACTTCTTGGGTAGTCCAGAGTCAATAAGTAAGCATCTGGACATTTCAAAGAGTGTTCTCCATTGCCTCTCAGCTGTACCATTTTGGTGTGGGCTGGCAGGGCAGCTCATTTCATGTTTGATTCGATTTTTCAAGAGAATGTCTCTAAATTCTGTGGAAATGAATTCTCCTCCACCATCTGTCCGAACACATTTCACATGACCATAAGGAGAAATATCTGCTAGATATTTGTTGAAAGCCCTAGCAGTATCTGTGATGTTTCCACTTTCTCTCACTAACTTTCTTCTGACACCAGCCGTGATGGGCACGGCACAAACACACTAAATAATCGACTATCTCTCTTCTATAAGTTATAACAAACGATATCTGTATTGCTTATATATATACAATAATTATTAATTCATTCAATAATATTATAGGAACATAGGTCATACAATTTCATGTGAATTTCGATGGAATGAAATTGATGCAAATCAGTGTGAGGATATTCAACTCGAACGTGAAGTCAGTCCTGTTGTATGGATGTGAGACTTGGAATGCGTCCCAGGCCTGCATAAAGAGAATCCAAGTTTTCATCAACAGATGTTTGAGGAAGCTACTTAAGATCAGATGGACAGACAAGGTCAGCAATGAAATTGTTTGGAAAAGAACAAGACAGAGCCCAGTCAGAGAGGAAATTGGTAGGAGGCGATGGAGATGGATCGGCCACACTCTCAGGAGGCCAGGAAACAGCATCGCGAAGAAGGTATTGGATTGGAATCCCCAGGGCAAGAGATCAAGAGGAAGGCCGCGCGGAACGTGGAGAAGAGCCAGAGAAAATGATGTGCAACGAAGCGGAAAGACTTGGAATAATGTAAAGAGGCTGGCCCATGATAGAGAGGGATGGAAAGTGTTTGTTGGTGGCCTATACCCTGATCCAGGGTGAGAAAGGCAATGATGATGATGATGAGTACATGATAATTAAAAGTCTTCGTAATATTCAATTTCTAGCACATTTTATAAACACACGGGTACATTCAGCTTAAGGAAACCTCTCCTTTTGGGGTGTATGGCGCTATCTGGGCACTGGTTCTTCCTCTCTACCCTGGCTTGACTGCGCAGTTAGATCAACAGATATCGGCAGGTACCAATAGGTCGGGAAACCAAGAAGCCACGATGTCGTTAATCAAAGGACAAGAAGTTGAGAAGCCAAGAAGGTGTTGTTCTTCCTCCTCTGTAGAAAAACAATCGCAACTTCCTAATCTACTGCTGGAAGGCATGACTTCCATACTTACTCCATGACGGATATATTCATCACCAATACTTTTAACCGCTGACACTGTTATAAGTCAGGCTGCAGCTCCCATACTCCATAGGCTCCCATATAGGCAATAGAATAAACGATCAATACAGTTTTAATGATATTTACACGTTCCCCACGAAGAATAACGCTCTCTCTAACAGACCCCATCCTATAACAGTATAAGGTTTCGTAACATATATGTAACGGTGTTTCCGTGACTCTCTCAGAGGCAGTAGTTATACCAAAGTAAACCCACTAGATTTAGGTTCTACAATCATGAACATTAAGTAAAATACACATACATCGTACAATTAACTTACCACTCAGCAACAGCTCAAATGCCGACAAGATACCAACGATACCACGCTCTGACAAAGGATGTTTGCGGGTTCCCTGACGTTCCCCACTCACAAGACTAGTACGAAGTTACAGTTGCAGTGGTGGTCTCCTCTTCGGCACGAAGCTGGTGAGTGCTCTCAGCGGTCTGAAGTTGGAAGGAGCGTTCGGGGATTTATACCCAGTCGGGTAGCGTCCCAAGACGCTCACCGAGTGTACATCAGTTATCCTAATAGCCACCCCCGTCAACTCCACGTCAAATACTATTGAAGCATCTCTACCCCCCAAGCAATTCCCAGGTGATCTGATCGTCAAGTACGGCGGTCAAGTAAACACTACCCTTTTCGGGTGTCACCGCTTTCCGTTGCATCCCGTACTTTCCCCCTCTGGCCTACAATAACTCTGTCTCCCCGCCGTCAACTATCTTCCCACGCTATTTATACCTTGCCAATCTGTGACCCTGTTACAGTATCACTTTTGTTTTTCAGTAGGTATACACATGTAACTCCTGAAAAGTCGTCAACACAAACCAGAGCATAACGGAATCCATCCTTGGCTGTAGGATCCACTGGACCGGCCAGGTCTAGGTGGACTTTATCTAATAATCTTTCTGATTTGGCATCGGGCTGTTTGTTGCGGGAGTTTGTCATCTTTCCCATTATGCAGGTTTCACAGTTCACTTCTGTGTTTGAATCTGAAATAAGTAGATCTCCCTTTGATGCAAGGTTTCTTATATCTCCTGCATTGCAGTGGCCTAGGACCTCATGCCACTCTTTTAATGATCTTCCCTGAGTACCAGGGGTTTTCACAACTGAATTCACATAATAAAGATTTTCACATTTTTGAAGATTGAAGGTGTTGCCTTCATACTTGATGGATCCAGAATTATCACAAAAATGAATTGAAGCGCCATTTTGGGTCGCAGACGACACAGAGAATATATTTTGATTAAAGGATGGAACAAGCAGTGCATTTTTCAACACCATTTTCTCAGAATGTCCATTTGAATTGGTAATAACTACAACAGCATCACCACATCCTTCAACGACACATTTTGTCTTCTGGCCATCTGCCATTTCAATGACATGATCTTCAGATTTGAAATTCCTATCCAAAGATGTGAATAATTCTCTTTCGGTAATGATGTGCGTTGAAGCACCACTGTCCACAAGCAATTTAAAATTTCCTGACGTATGTGACTTTGCAAATTTGTTGGTTGCAAACTTTGAAGAATGATTGTTCAACATGAAAGTGAAGTTATGTTCACTGGATTCTTGATTTGAAGCCTGTTTAGCATGATGATTTTGCCTGCTGCGGCACTGGCTTGTCCAGTGAGAATCATTTTGATGAAAATCACAAAAACGTTTGCAGAACTTTGTGTCATGCGATGTGGTTCTACGTTTTGTGCAGAACTTGGCGTTGTTGCGTCTACTGCTGGAAGCAGCAGGATTTGTTGTGGAGCTGTGTGTCGATGCTAGTGCTTGCCTTTTGTAGCACATCTCATTGGAGTGCGTTTTTGATTTGCAAAACGAGCACCATCTTTGATTAGCTTTTCCTTGAAAAGACATGACTGCTGTGGTGTCTTCCTTACCCACAGACTCTTCTTGATTTCGCAAGCTTTCCTTGAATTCACTGAAATTTTGTTTCGCTTCACGCTGTGTTGTGACGGTAATGAAGGACCCATAGGATGATGGAGGAAGGCCCTTCAGTACCATTGCTATGAGCAAAGAATCACTCACGGTTTCTCCAATTTGCCTCAGGGCGTTTGCAGCTGTTTCTGCTCGTATGATATAATCTGTAATGGATTCATCAGGTGATAGTTTCAGTGAAGTCAACTCGTTGTAAAGGGTGATGATTCTTGATTTTCCCTTCGGTTGGTAATGACTTCGAAGGATTTCAAGTGCTTCTTTTCCCTTGTCCTTGGCGTCTCTAATGATAAGAGACAGAGATCTGTCATCGAGGCACTGAATAAGTTCAGCAAAGGCTTCGGCATTCTTTTCTACGTCTGTGGCTGTTGTTTCATTGTCATTGAAGACAGATATCAGTCTCTTTATCCTCATGAGTCCGAGAAATTTTACTTCCCACAGTTCATAATGTCTCTCGTCTCCATTGAAGACGGGTATCCTGTAGGTTGACATTTCTTTCTTTCTTTTGGTGGAAATAGATCTAGATCTATATAGGAAATACTTCAGAAACGTTCTTGGTTATATGTTTCCGGTGCCTGGGCCCATAACCTGTTGAGCAATGTAGCGCAGGTTGTGATAGACGAGGATAGATGGTTCATAAAAGAAAGAGGTATTTAAAAGATAGAGGATGGATCCAACAACAACGTTTTGATTTTAACGGACTATCATGGAGGAACAGGAAGTTCCCCTCTTTATTTCGTAAAGATTCGTACAGACATGGATTCACGATTCATTAATAAAAACATTCGAATAAATGCTGCACGATTATTATTACAATGATTAATAACAAAAATAAAAGGAGAATTTCAGTAGGGTGAGTTTACACTCAACACCCCTTTCCCCACTCTTCATATGCCCGGGGTGCAATTTTTTGTAAGTTTTCATGCAAGCACCCATCAGTTCTGTCGCTTGTTGCCATTCAACCAGCCGCGTCCACTTCGTGGTCTGTGTTTTTCTACCGGTTTTACGTCTCCGCCGTGACCTTCACCCCCAAACAGCTGACGGGTGACCCAGTTTTGAAATTCTATCACAAGTGTCGGAAACCCAACCGCAGGTGAAGATCGAATTATTGAAGCCTACATTGTGATGACGTATCATGCAGACATGGTTTTTATCACTACCCCCCGCTCTTTAAATCACCGAGAATTCCATTCAATGAAAACCGATATCCAAAGCACTGGGTTAATGTACACAGGCGGGCGCGCGATGTGGAAATTTTTCCCCATACGCCAAACAGCTGGGTGCAGAAGTGGGCGGAGCTTAAAGTGAGGTTAGGAAAAGTTCACTTTTCAGACTCATTTACTTTCCGCATGAGACGGTATAAATTTGTATGCCACCACGACACATCACACAGAGATTTATGCATCGCTCTCAGAATTCCAACAGTTATAATATACAGTAGTTCTCTCAGCAGAATACATAGATATTAGGAAAGTTTCTGGACTTCTGCCACGTCAATCAACTAGAGACGCCTGCAACGTGAATTTAGAAATCGAGGATTGTTACAGATCTGTCAAATCAACATGCCAACTGGTAGGATTTTCTCCTTTTTTTTGACGTGTTAACGCCGATTAGTTAATTAATAATTATGTTCCATGGATGCCAGTACTTTAAAGTATCTCTCTCTCTCTCTCTCTCTCTCTCTCTCTCTCTCTCTGCTCTGTCTCTCTCTCGCGCGCGCGCGTTCCCCCCTCTCTCTTTTTTTCTTTCTCTTTTTCTCTCTTTCTCGTCTCTTTATTATTTTCTCTCTCTTCCTCTTTTCTTTCTCTCTTGCCCTCTCTCGCGTTCTCTCTCGCTCTTTTTTTTTCTCTCTCTCTCATTCTCTCTCTCCCTCTCTCTCTCACCCACTCCCAGCCCCCATTCTCTTTCTTTCTCCCTATCTCATTTTCTTGAAAAGAAAAAGAGGGGGGGGGGCATTTTTATCGTTCACAATCAAGGCAGTGGGTTGTCATTTACCAAAAATATTGCAGTCTCTAGTAATACATATTTTAGTACGTAATATAAAAAATTCTCTGGCTTTTGTATGAAATGTTCCACTGCTGAAAAAGAAAAACTGACTTTTCATCAGCGAAACAAATGATACAGTATACTGCATTGTTAATGTGGCCCAGCTACTATTCTGCGTGAAAAATGAAGGAACTAATAATATTATTACTTTTATTACCCTTTTATTTATTCAACACAGCAGTGCTCATGGAAAACCACCGAGAATGAAGTGATTAGCGGTATGTTTAGTATTTGCATAAATATAATATATATTATTAGATCATAATATATAGTATATGATATTCATTGTGCTAATATGGTACTAACGAGAACTCAGAACATAGGATTTTGCATGGTCATGGTGCGATGATGAAGAAGAAGAATAAAAAATCTCATGAAGACGAAACTGAAACTTCCTAGCTCGCAACAGTAGATGTCTTATCTCTACAGCACGTCCGTTTTCGCCACAATCGTGCATATATTGCATGAGGATGAATGGTCGGCGTGTTTCGCATTGTGAATGATGTTGATATAAGTTATTTGGGGAGCGCGGGGAGATGTCATGATATTGTGCAAACTCATTTAATGATTATGCACAATTTATAAGTTTTTGTAATGGCAGACTAGCAGTAAAAAAAAAAAAAAAGGAGTGATAGTTATAGTAGCAATGACAATAGTTGACGTGGCAGTAATGTTATCCCTGTAGAAGTGGTGGCAGTAATGGAAGAGGCAGTATATGTAGTAGCAGACCAATAGTACTTTAGGAGTGGTAGCAGTATTAGTCCTAGTAAAATTAGTAGCAATGGTCCAGTAATGGAAGAAGTCGTACCTGCATGTAGTATGCCTAACAGTCTAACACTAACAGTGGTTGCAGTTTAAAATGGGACTGGGCGATATTTAAACGCATAATTATGATATTATTATAGCTGTGAGGACTTTGTTTTCTTGGTAGCAGTAAAATATGTGGTAGCACCAATGGAAGTAGTAGTAAGCCTAACAATAGTTGTAGTGTGGAACGAGCCATGATATAGGCCTAACGCTTATGGCTATGTGACTTTCCTTTACTGAATAAGACACGTAATCAAAATAATGCTTGGGTGAAATCCGCTAGTATATTTGTCTACCATCTTTGGTATGATTAATATTGTTTGCTCTTGTGGTAACACTAATTACATGTGGGGTTAGGAACATAACTGCAATCTACAGTACAGCAAAATGGAAAAATTGCAAAGAAATGTTTAAATCATTCATTCTGAAATAGGAGGCTCTTGGCTCTCACTGTCTCAGGGGTGGAATTTCAGTTTCAAATCTGGAGGAGGGGTAGCGGGGGGAGGAGGGGGGGGGTGTCAGGAAGGAATTTAATTCAAAGGAGGAACTGGAAGCTGGGAAAGAATGTACTCTGTATGCAAATAGAAGGCTTATGATTCATGGAAGTAAGGATTTCTTTTTTTATTTGATTGCAGTTGATAAAGAAATTGATTGTCTCAAAATTGTTTCAACAAATGCCACTGAAAAAGTATAATGGTCAAAAAAAATTACTTGATGACGATTCAAAATGGGGGAGAAATTGGGGAAAGCCGATGTCGTAGGGGAGGGGGTATGGGACACTGGGAACCACTGCTTTGAATAGAAGTGCCCATTTTACTGGCATATCCCATTTAAGTATAATCATCATATTCGTCACTTATGAATCACGCCTCCACCATAGGCAGACAACTGAGTAGCCTACTTGTTCGATCATCGATCAGTGATATTCATGTACAAAAAACATCAGATCCGGACCGGGGGAATGGGGTGGAGGGGGAACTGTGATAGAAAGACGAGGGTCAAAGATGTCGACCGCCGGGACGATCCATGGAGGAATTTGTCCAGATAAACAGTAGGTCAAATGAAAAATTCCGCATGACCTGGTGAACGGAAGGATTTGGCGACAGATAATCTAGCTGCCTAGCCACGGCTAGCACGGCTATCAGGGCAGTAGAGCAAATCTGTTATCTACCAGATCAGTGTTATCTGTCACCAGTTTGTCGTAGTCACCAAGAAACCCAGATATTTCTGGAAGACATTTGACCTGGAGCAAAATGACCTCAACTTCACATTTCTTTGAATCACCATATCAATTTGATGATGGGCCGGGGAGAGGGCATGAGCGGTTGGGGATTTGTTTGAAGTGAAAATTCGTGGAAAGATGAAGGTCAAGTTCTTTAATTGTTATGTTGGTAAAATTCTCCATGCAGAGATGTTGATATAGATGGCAAATGGCAGCAAATGGTTCACTATCTCCCACCCCTACCCCCGGTCCCTGGTCAGTTCCACCTCTGGCTGCGTGGAAAGTTCAACTAGAATGTAGGATAGATTGAATAACGGACACGGCCCACTGACTTGTGTGTATAGCCTACGTTTCATATTTACAGACAGTTTCGAGTGGGGAAAATGGACGAGAGTTCATTCAGTAGAAATGCTGACAGCAGCACTTTGTTTTGCAGAGGATTGTAGGGACCAGTAAAAGTAACGTTAAGGGGTAAACAGACCAAAGGGCTAGTATGGGCGCCAGACTGATGGGACACCGCCCATAAATTTATGAATTACATCAATACATTAGGCACTGCCCACACTGCCTAATGTATTAATGTTGTCTTCAGTACTTAATGTATTAGCGTGATGCATGATTTATGGGCGGCGAGCAACCAGTCTGGCGCCTGCACTAGCGTTGGTCTGTTTCATCCCTTAGTTTATTTAGGCCAGCCTTCTCTCAGCTGTGCCGTTATCATAACCTTGACCTTGACACGGGAGAAACTACAGTCATGACCTACTAGCTACAGCATTACTGTGATGTTGTACTGTAGCATTGTAAAGAATGCTGACAGGGTTTAGCGAAAGTTCCGGAGCAGACAGCTGTTACCGTGACTGCATTATATATATTGTGGTGTAGTCGGCTCTTCGCAGCAGTAGCTCGAACTAGATTAGATCTAGACTCTAGATCAAATCGAGGGGCGTTCTACCGGTAAGATCAGTACTAACACGACGTGTTAGATCTAGGCTTCAATCTAGATTATTTTTGTGGTCAGCGATGATGCTTTTAAAGTGTTTGTTTCTTTAATTTGCCCGCTGTGGTGATTTTGTGTACATGTTACCAATGCCAGTAGTGATTTTATGTTCGCATCATCTGCACTTTCTGTATTCAATCTTTTTGTAGGGAAAGCCACTTATCCCAATAACAGTGGCAGAATGATATGGCTCAGACCCAGAACATAGAGCCATAATGTGCTAAATGAAGTCGTAGGCCTACCAGATGCTTATCATCACACAATATCACAATGAATCCCGATGAAAAAAGCAGTAATATTTTGTGAATGATCTAATTCTTAAATTTTGCAAATATTTCATTATATTTTTTTTCTTTTAATTTGCTGGTTAATTGGAAGTGAACGTGCCATTACTACCAATAACAGTTTTTAAAAAATAATTTTGAAAAACAAACAGGAACAAACTAGATCTAGATCTAGATCGTGTCACTGCCTCCTAATCATTATAAAACATCAACAAAAAAATTCCAGTATGAGGAGGCACTGATGCAGTCTTGCTTTTATCACCCATTTTCACAGTGTATTCAGAGAATTTTTAAAACATTATATCTAGACAAATAATTCTGCTACCAACATCACCAGTGTTGATGTAACTTTTGTCATTCAAACCAACAGAAGTACGACAAGCAATGACGGAGTATTGGAAGGAGCACAGCAAAGAAGGCTCAGTTAAAGAGATGATGCTGGACACATCAGCTGAGGAGCTGAATAAAGAGGAACTGCCAGAGATTTTGTCATATCTGCCAGACTTTACCGGCAAAGTTGTACTGGAGCTTGGTGCTGGCATTGGGTAGGTCAAAACCAACAGATTGTTACATTATGTTACATTGCTGCAAAATGTCACTTGAATGAAAATATTGTGAGTATGTTGAATAGGTTTGCAAAAATATGTACAAATCAAAATTAATCTGATGAAATCCATATTTTTATTTTTACTTAATTTTACTACTTAGGCATGGCAGAGGGTATGGTGAGAGTAATGAGAAAAATTTCAGCCTCCCATCTACTCAGCCGTGTCAGTTCGTTTTATCTGTACGTTTATACATGGCTGTCACCCCTGGATCCACAATGAGCAAGACCAAAGCTTTGAGCAGTTGGGTGATGCTGACTGCAACTGTGAATAAGAGTTGGGGACTTAAACTTAGTGGAATTAATTTATGAGCACTCGAGCATCTTTGATATCAAATTAGCTTAAAAGTAGAGGTCTGTTAAATTTGTGGTTTTGATCAATTTATTATAGAAAGATTATTGGCAGACATAGTGTGTGGTTTCACCAGATTTTAATTGTCAAACAAAATCCACATCAAATGACATGTAGTAGTACTAGTACTAGTAGACTGAACTTGTATAATTTTGCTTTATAGGTAGAAGTGGCATCATATTTTGCTTGATAAGTGGAATGCATATCTTGTGAGAGACAGTTCAGTTCAGTTACACTTGACTTGTTAGAGAGAATTCATACACCAGTTTAGCTTTCCCAGGATTACTATTACTCATTTCAGTTGGATAGACATACACAGATTCTAACTGTAGCTGGTCATTTTTCAGACGTTTCACGGCAGAGCTGGCACAGAAAGCAGAGAAGGTGATTGCAGTGGATTTCATGGAAGATTTCATTGAAAAGAACAAGAGAACAAATGGGCATTTGGGTAACATTGAATTTGAGGTGGCTGATGCTACAAAGATGGAGAAACCAGCAGAAAGGTGAGTGCCTCATTCCCCCAGTCTCATGTAAGGGCTAAATGCATTAATAAAGTTTTCAGCTGGAACCACTGTGCTGCTGGTTGGCTTTTTCATTGTCCATCCTTTGCTGTTGTCATCATCATATATATCACTCTGGTGCTTTTATAAGATTTTGTGGAGATTATGGTTTGGGAATTCACAGAGGCCAAATCTTTGAAGTAGATAGTGGTGATAACTTTTAAACACAGCATAATTGAAGTTTGCATGAAATTCTCATCCAGCACATCCCAAATGTAAATCTCTTTAATATCAGAAGACATACTGGGAAATAAGGTGACTACATTGTTTGCTTCATTGTGGAATGGAATTAATGACTCTCTGCAATAATCTGTTATTGGAAAAGCAATTTCGGGTTGGTTTGAATTGATGTCTTACATGGTTAAGAGAGTAAAGAGGAGAGAGAGAGGAACAAATGGAAGTTTGCACATAAGCAAGAGGAGAAAGGCAGAGGAGATTTTCAAATGATAAGGGAATTGCCTTGCTTTGTAATTTTGTAAGCCTGGTGATGTAAGCTTGGGGAAATGTTAAACCCACTCCATTCACATACCATATCATTATATAATTCACATAAAATATAGAGCATTTCATCATAACAGCTGTATTTGCCAGGAATGCAATAATGACGTGATTTCCAAATGTATTGTCTTTCAGCATTGACCTGATCTTCTCTAACTGGCTTCTGATGTACATGGAGGACCAGGAAGTGCAAGATTTAATGCAAAAACAGCTTTCCTGGTTGAAACCTGGCGGTCACCTCTTCATGAGAGAATCCTGCAGACATCAGTCAGGTAGGGCACTGGCATGCGACATATGATTTGAATTGCTATTTAATGGTCTTTGTTGTTAAGTAAAAGAACCGTATATGCCAGCCTAAGTCAAATGCACTATTTAGTAACACTTTAAGAACTGAAATGTGCTGTATCAGAGTTACAATTTTATACAGCTAATTCAGTTTTTTTTGGTCATCACAAAATAGAAACTGAATAAAAAAAAAAAAGCACAATGCAATGTGATATGTGTGTGTGTATTGCAGCTTCTGTAAAATTTTGATTTTGAAGCATAATTGTTTTCCATGAAACACCAAGTAAGGAGCTAGGGTAATAAAAACAGGGGGGTTTCAGAATTGAAAAATTGAAATAATGTGAGTGGCCACATGAGGAAGGGATAGAGAAGTTGTAAATGTGAGAAAGACATGGGATTAAACTATGTGCGTAAATAATGCAGAAAATCTTCAGTAACAGTTGTGCAGCATTTTGTCAGGTTGAAGTAAATTCAGGTCTGCTGCTGACACTTGAAGAGTTCCAGATTCAACTAAATTCAAACTACATACATGTATGATAATTTGAATTTAATCTTCACCAGGTGACAAAAGCAGAGGTGCAAACCCCACTAAATACAGAGATCCACAGTTGTATGAGGCCTTTTACACATCAGTCTCTGTTCCCTGTGATGAGAAACATTTTTATGGCTTTGACCTGGTTGTTTCCAAGTCAGTGGATACATACATCAAGGTGAGCTCAAACTGCTGGTCACTGTCTGGGTTTTGAAACAGCAGATTATATAAATATAATATATGGCAAACAAGAGTCATATAACATTGCCTTTTGCAAGAAATAGAAATCGTTTTTGTCTTATCTCAGAATTTCAAAATCAAGGAAATAGCACAGATATTGACTTTAAAGCTGAGCACTACCACAGGAACATATTGGATTGATGTCATTCTTACCTCTGATATTGATCATGGATTTTTTCACAGAGAAAGAACAACAACAATCAGCTGATCTGGTTGATAGAGAAAGTTAAGAAAGACAATTCCAGGAATCAAGGATACAAAAGTTTCCAGGAATTTTTGGACAACCAGCAATATTCTTCCCGTGGCATTCTCTTGTATGAGAAAATCTTTGGTCGGACATATGTCAGCACTGGAGGTTTAGAGACAACAGAGGTAGGTCATGATGTCATAATCTCATACATATAAAATGACTTAAGAGTACAGTGTAACTGCACAAACGCTAAATCACTGGCAATTCATCATTTGAATGACATAAATATTATTATTAAAACATTTGCAATATGTGTGGGTGCATGGGAAAACCCGTCACATCTGCCCAGATATGAAAAATGAGTTATTGGTGAAACTTTATTCTACATTTATTTCTGAACATTTTGCACTTTATTTGAGGTCAGTAGCTTCATTAGTTCCAGAGCTATGAGCAAAAATGTAACCCTACCCTGGGGAATGAAGTTTCTGAGAAAATCGCGTGTGAAGTTGCCCCCAACAAGAGCCCTGGCTTTGGCCTATTGCTAGTTGGTTGGATGAGATTCAAGGTCTCCGTATAAAGAGATGTGGATCAGGAATCAAATTCTGGTCTGTTAACATGGCTAAAAGATATATGTGGCCTAGAGCTTCATTCTTCATTGCTCATCTTTGAGCGAGTGAGAGTAGACTAGATCTAGATCTAGATCTAGTTTAGTTAGTACGATTGTGGTGTATTCGTTTCAAAAGCAATACTACTTCCCATCATCATTCGCTGATTCCTTTCTATCACTGCTTGAATCATTGCCGGTGGGGTGGTCGGAAACAAAATAGTCATTGATGAGTTTGACAAGGCATCTGAATCCGTCTGATTTAAGTTCAGAAGCTTTGCAATATCGGCATACGATGAACTCACCGAGGCTGCCGTTTTGCGAAGCGAACGCTTAATCGGGAACTGACGCATCAGGTCAAAGGTAAAATTTGAAGTTATTTTTAATATTTCACATCAAAAACATCTTTAATACCAACAAAAATGTTTCTTATATCATTCTGAAGTGGAAGGCGGTCATGATGTATTATTCTGGGGCGTAAAATTACGTTCAAAAGAGGATTAGATCTAGATCTAATTCTTTCCGTTAATTCAACTCTTAGCCTTCGTAAACAGGATGCACGGCGATTTCAATCTTAGTTAACGTCTGCGCACTGCCTTCTGTTGGAAAGTACAGAGAATGACCTTTCATTTGGTGTGTAATATGCTAAAGTGGGTTGAAACTGAGCGCTTGGGGGTGTAGTCTGAAAGACACGAACTGGAAACAACTGTGTTCCCCAGCAGTCGCCGTTCCCGAACATGCGTGTCAGTGGTGGCTGCCTTACTATAATCGTTTGAAAGATGTGTTTAAAACACAATTTTAATATTAAAACTTACATCAGATGAAAGATAAATGAATGAACTTCCTGATTCTGTCAAAATCTCAATTTTGACCAGATAGTCGAAAATCGACTTTAGAAGGCCCTAGCTCATTTCTAGCCTGTGCGAGATCCGACGGATTTTCCTATGCGCCCACACATAATATGACAAAACTAATCGATTTTTTTTTTTAATCATTTCATTTTATCATAGTAAATACAGTTGCAGGTGTGTTGACCAAAACTGTACTGAATACTGGAATCTTGATCAATTATATATAGACATTTTACCGAGTGCGTTTTAGATTAGGCAAGGCTGTGTAAAAGTCAAAGATGAGTTGCTTACAGGTTATTTTGTAGAAGAACAGAAACAAATCTAAACATAATCTTCACATTCAACTTCATCCTTGGGAAGAAAACCTCATGTCTTATGGCTGTTTTGAATACTTGTTTCATTGCAGGAATTTGTGGAGCTGCTGAATCTACAGAAAGGCCAGAAAGTTTTGGACGTAGGTGGAGGAATTGGTGGCAGTGCATTCTATATGGCCAAGGTCAGTTCCTCGTCAGAGACTTTCATGTGATGTTTAAGTTTGAAGTGGACAAACTACATGTAACTCTTGCTGACTGAGAGATTTTGCCACCTCACATGCTGGTGTATCGATGGTTTAGGTGTTTTTTGGGTCAAGGCCACCTTGCCTCACTCATGGTTAGATCTAAATTCTCACAAAGTTACATACTGATATCTTGAAATTCCAAACACAGAGGTCTTTGTCACATCGTCAGTGTAATTATGTAACCGTCTAACTTCACTTTTTGTGGACCAATCTTTCTTGTTCGAATATGAATCTACAACAGGTATTACATGTCCTAACAAAGAATTGGCCAAGGGAAACCACTCTAAATTAACATTTCTCTAAGTAAAAACTTCTGGTCGATAGCAGATGTGAACATGTTTTTTTGCTCTTCTGTAAAATTTTGTAAAAAGCACTTGACAGAGAATTACACAGACAATATGCTTGTCTGTACAGAAGAGATCTTGCTGTCACCAAAACTCTGAAACTTTCTACTGCATAATGGGAAAATTGTTGGTATGACATTATGTGAGTTGAACAATGAATCATTCCATGTGATATCTGTCATTGTCGTCTTTACTTATGAAAGTCTGTCATTGCTAAAGATTCCCAAATTTGTTTTCTGTAACCATCACAACTGCAATTTGAAATGAAAATCCATGAAAGCCAACTGATCCACATTGAAATGCCTCATGCTAAAATGACAATGATTGTATATTTTGTGTTTCAGAAATTTGGAGTGAAAGTGGTCAGTATTGACTTGTCTTCCAACATGACACAAATTGGTCTCGATAGAGCAGAGGAAGTCGGCTGTGGCCCAGACCAAGTTCTGTTTGAAATTGCCGATGCTACAAAACGAGATTATCCAAGTGCATCCTTTGATGTGATCTACAGTCGTGACACAATTCTGCACATTGAGGACAAACTGTCTCTGTTTAAAAAGTTTTTTGTGAGTACATTATGATAGTTTCTTCACAACTGATATGCTTTACAGAAGAAAAGTTTTAGGAGCATTTCCCCTGAAAGAAATAAAAGTTAAAATGACTTAAATCATGACAATTTCTATAAGTAAACTACAAATTAAATGAAACTGAAACACTTACAACGAGACAACTTTTACCCTCACACAAAAAGCTGCCAGATTAATGTCCAGATTATTTCTCCTTTCTCATTTGTCATTTTCTGTGTCAAATTTTTTAGGCATTCTCAAGATGACAGTAATTAGCAGTTATTTAACCGCTTCACTGCTACATTTTTCCCTGCCATATGTTGAAAATATGTTGTTTTAAAGTGCAAGGACTTATAGGTTACACACTTTCAGTTAGATGTAAGGTGTACGTCAACAGTTCTCACACACTGTCAGTTTAGAACATACGGTTACCATATGTTCACAGCTCGTGCTATCAAGCAGTGAAGAGGTTGAGATTCAAATGTCTTTAGAGATGACTTTGGCTGTGAGAATCCTCTAAAGTCAGCAGGACCATAGGTGAGTATCAGGCTGAACCCACTCACTGATATTATGACTTTCTTCTCCTCCAGAAATTCCTGCGGCCAGGAGGTAAAGTCTTGATCTCAGACTACTGCTGCAGTCCAGATGAACACTCAGACAAGTTCAAGTCTTATGTCAAACAGAGAGGATACAATCTGCTGTCCCCAGCTGACTATGGCAAGGTGAGTCATTGTTCTGACCTAGAATAGTTACTGTGAGAAGCAGTTGCAGCAAAATATGAAACCTGTTCAGGCATGCCTTCAGTAGTAAGATGAGACTTGCCATACGGTAACATTTATACAGTTTAAACAGTGGTCATTTGTCAGTGTGGATTAACTGACTAATCTTCTGCAGTTATTTTTGCTTCTTACTCTCATTATACCCTACACTCTCCTCAGCAAAGTACTGTGTGTTTGATTGTGTGGTGTCAGTCATATTACAGTAGCTCCAAACTTATATGCATATCCTGAGCACATCAGATAGTATGAACACCTGTCATTCAGATTTCTTATGATTTACAACCTCCTGTGAGTTATTCTTCTTACTCATCCCACTGTCTCCATTGATCTGGTAACAGTTGAACATGTTTTCATCCAAGTTTTAATTTATTTAGATCTATATTTCTTTTTTACGGAAAGAAGTCAGATTTATTCTTGAAAAGATAAACAAGCAGTTGGCATCATCCACAAACAAAGTTGCAATTCAGCTTGTGCTGTTTTACAGAAAAGGTTAAAATAGATATTTTATGAAAGGATGAACCTGTTTCTGCTGATGGATTTTCAAATTTGCTTCTGTATTCATTGATGGGAGGTTTTATTGAAAGTCAACTCAGTGGTCAGTGCTGTACTATTGAGATCACTTTGTATTGACTGTGTTGTGTTTCTTGTCAGGTCCTGGAAGCTGCCGGTTTCGTCAATGTGAGAGCTGAGGACAGATCACAACAGTTTGCTGACATCCTGAGAAAAGAAATTGCCAGGACAGAGAGTATCAAAGAAGACTTCATCAAGGTAAGCGTGGCCTGATCGTTGCTTAGATTAGTGTTGGCATGTGTCATATGATATGTGTCAGTTTTGATGCTAGAAAATGCACGAGTAGACCAGAACATCAGCATAACGTACGAGTAGTGTGCGAGAGTGTCATTATCTGATTTACTCGCAGTTTTTTTACGTGGAACCTAAGCCTGCATAATGATAATACTGTTGGTTCAGTGCAAGAAATGATTATATCCATTCTCACAAAGAAGGCGGTAATCAATTCTTGCACTGAGCCAACGATATCACCATTAAGTATGAATGGTCATCACTAGGACTCAGAAAGGAAGTATAAGGCATGAAGAGCAATGACAGCTCATACACCAGTTTTCATCTGTTATGTTATGAACTGAGCAGCCCAAAACGGCATATCACCTAAATGATATCAGTTTGTGAGAAGACTGACAATAATTAGTTTTAGTATGATTGATAGGGATGGGAGTGCTCAGGAAAGGTCCTGAAATCTGAATTTTAATTTTTTCTGTTTTCCTTTCTTTCTGTTTTCTTCCAGTTGCAATTGTAATTCACAATCACTTAAATGGAAAAGCATCACTGTTATTAGAAAGCACTTTTTTTGTGTGATGTCCAGTATATTCAGAGGCCAGTATATGCATGTGTTGCAGTATGCTGATGTGTTACCTCAAAAGTTCAGGAAATTTTTTCAGATAGTATTTCCCATCCCAGATATAAGTGTTTCAGTTACTGATACAAGTGTATCAACTGGCAGTTGCAGTACAGTGATAAGAACTTGCGCCCTGACACCTCAATCTATTGTTAGCTTGAGACAATCTATTGATGACATTTTCTTTTTGTATTTCATCTAGGAATTTGATGAGGCTGGCTACAAATACATTGTGGATGGCTGGAAAGAGAAACTTGGACGTGTGGAGCTAGGAGATCAGAAATGGGGACTTTTCTATGCTGAGAAACCATAAACAGCTGCTGGTACACAATATAACTGAGCCTTCGTCATCCTTCACCGCCGGTGTTTCAATGAAAGAACATTCCAATTTACTGTGATCTCAAAAGTTAATCAGCGCACAAAGTTACATGAGGGAGATTGTGAACATAAAGCTCGAACATCGGGCTTTACCATGACAAATGTCATCATTTTGTGACATTTTTTTATGTTATGTGACATTCCGTCACGCCTCCTCTACAGCATCCATCAGTTTCATGTGACACCAGCAATACATTTCATGTGACACCAGCAATACAACGAATCAGTTTCAGGAAATCATCACCAAATCAAACAACAAACCCTGATCTGTGAACAATTCTGTGATATTTGATTGATGTCAGTAATGCAATATGTATGTGAATATGTGTGAATGTATAACTGTGCTAAGCTGACTGTATCAAAATATTTGATATTACCATATATGGACGTGTATGTCATGTACATAAATTGCATAGAAATGAACAGACTTGCTAAGCTGGAACATGTCTCAGGGATTTAAAGCATTGCTAGCTTTAAAAAAGGGTGGGAAAAAAGCAGAAATAAAATGGTATCAGTTCCAGAAATGAAACTTTTCTAATGGTAACCATTATTTCCAAGTATAGATCAACATATAGACCAGAGATAGAGAACTATTGAGACATGGGTTAACACAGGCATTGTACAGACTTTTAATGGTGCATTTAACACTTGCATAATCTGAGTGAACATTTTAAATTTGATGTATTTGGAGGGAGGGAGAGGAGGGGACAGAGGTTTCAGCATAAATCATAAAGATTTTTAGCCCTGCTGACAGCATCTTCACATTTTGTATGCATTGTATTGTTTTTTCGCCCACTCTTCTTTTTTGCATGTTGCTGTTGCGATGAGAAGAAAATAAATATGACCAGTAAGCTTTGAAAGCAGTGGGAAATATCAAGATATTTTTCCCAGGCCAGGTTGAAAGACAAGGACAGTATAAATCTGCATAGTGCATTTTATCATTTCTAATCCGTGGACCAACAGCTTTACGCTGAGGTCTCTGTTAAACAAAGATCTCCTGCTATCATTTCAGAAAGACAGCTGAATTAGACACATTCCGAGGCAATTCTAATCTAAATGAATGGATGCTGAACTTTCAATGCAAAAGAGCCATTATTCATTACACCAGCAGGGGTGTAACCTGTCAGGTGCGGGAATACCCTGCTTGTATAATGTAAAACTTGGGCTGACTTCTTAATGCTGAAGTGCTCGGTGTTTCATATTTGAAACATGCTATCTGATCTGGAGCCCAAAACTCTATTTCTGGAAAGCATCAATGATAAATATTTATATGTTTGCATTTATTTAAATACTTTAATTTTTTTTTCTTATAAATTTTATTAAGACAGTCTATGTCTGGGCATTAGAAGATTAATCATCACAAATTTCAGACAGTGGGCTTGTAATAATGAGAAGCAAGTGTCATAAATCTTCAAAGCGAATCCTTGAAGTGTTGTAAGTTGATTCTTGAGAATTAAGAAGTCAGACGAAGTTTTTTGATATTAGAGATGGGTATTTATACTTTCAGGGGTACTTATGACCAATAGAGATTGATTTTATAGATCTGGCATCTCACTGCTTTCAAGTTTGAAACTAAAGGCCATCGCTTCAACATTGAAGGGATAAAAAATTCAGGGTATAGGTAAATGTTGCATGAGTCCCATTTGTCATTCCAAACTTGAATAGTTTTTATATAGATAACAAAAAGGATGCAAACTGAAGGCTTGACTGGGATGAGTGCAAAGTCACTTTGATTGAAAATTTTCACTTTTTTTCATATGTTTCTCTGCAATATTCAGCTTTCTCAGACAGACCTGATTTTAGCTGATCATTTTGTAATTTGTTTCATTTCCAGTGCAGTTTCACATTTTTGAAAGATTTACTATTGTACTTACCAGTGATCTACTTTTTTTATTTGTAAATAACTATACAGAGAAGAAGCAAGCTGAGCTTTGTCTCAGTCGTACTCTCTAGTGAACGCAAACCTTAGATTTTGTATCCAATGTGGTTGTGGTAGAAACTGGTATAAGCAATATCTATATATTATAATAATAATAAGTAGATTTATATAGCGTGCTTTTCCTGGCGGCTCAAGGCGCTTTGCAGGAAGAAAAACAAAATATTGGGAAATGTATGACAATAAACCTTAGCTTTACCATGACATGATCCACTTTTGTGTCTCCATTTAAGTGTGAGAAGTGAGCTGTGATTTATCTTAATTCAACTTTTTTTCTGTCCTGTATCTGTCTATTCCCCTGCTGTCTGTTTTCAATTTTTGTCTCTGTTTTGCTTACTTCGTTTGTATTTTCTGCCTCATGCCTGATCCATTCATTCCTCATTGTAATCTTCTTCTCTTTTAATACCTGTCACTCTTACCATCATCCTTATCTGCTGATATAAAGGGAGAGGGAGAAAGAGAGCGAGATATGAATCATCACGCATCACATGTAATGGCATGTCAATAATTTTCCATTTTACAGGGGAGCAATTCAAAGTTTTGGCTAGAGTGAAATTTCTTAAGTGCAGAGAAGCTTGTGGCAAAAACATTTCTGCTTATGATTTGAAACTATTAAAGATGCCAGTCAGTGCCTCACTTTGTGAGAATATTGTAGACCTCACCGCAATGATAATATAGCTGTTGCTCAAAAGTACTGAAATTAGTAAAATGATCGATATGCTAGTATGTGAGATGAACAACAGAATGATATTGGGTAGACACATAAAATTGACAAAGGGTAAGATCAGTAAGAAGAATCTGTATTTGCAAGATGAGAATTTGTGGCATGTTATTGTTATCCTCCACCAGACAAAAGCGTAACAAATTTTGCATTGATTTGACAGTCTCTAGTGTATCAGTTCAAATTACTTCTTCAGTCAGTGTAATCTATACAGAAACTTGCAACTTTTCATTACATGTGTATGTTGAAAAGCCAAAACCACATTTGAGTTTTGAAATATTTATGATGGACATTAATTTGTCTCCTCCTCACCCCCCTCCCCCCCCCCCCCTTTTTTTTTAAAATTTGCTGAATTGGAAGTTTGGAAGGAGCAAAAAGGTCAAAAGTCCAGAAATGCTAGAAATAAACACAGTGGGGTAGAACACCTCTCCCCTCTCCCATTTTTCTTTATAGGTGAAACAGGAGGCTGGGGAATATTTGCCATCTTTCATTTGCCTCTGTGCACATTTACTCATTGAGTGTGGGATCCCTCCAGGGTGACCTGATCCTTGTTTTGCCTCCCTTGTCACCTTAGTCGTCTTTCCAGTCCTTGAAGAGCCTAGCAGTTTTTGTACTGCCTCTCCCTACCCCTGACTTCTGTTTTCTTTATCATGTGTTTTCTTGGGAGGGTGTATTTGTTGTGTATCCTGGCTTAAATGCAGGCTATGGAGTAGACATGCTCACACAGTAGACAGCTGGGTCACGTACTTGTCCTTTTACATGTCTTTTCAGTGTCAATTTATTGACAAAGCCACTATAGATTTCATATCGTATATGTGTGTTTGTTTTCTACTGCTAACTGTTCAAAACCTCAGTGGCCACATAAATTCAGTGCAAGCAGCTGGACATTTTTGCAGAAAATACACCCATGTATTTATCACAAGAACACGGTGGAGTAAAATATATTACATGGTTTTTATTTTATTTATTTATATATTTCTTATTTTCATGACATAACACAGTTTTTGCTGTTCAAAAAGAGTTGACAACATGCACTTCATACAGATTAACTTTAATGTTTAAATTATGTGCTTGAAAGCGAGCAGCGACAGGCAATAATATTGGGCGTGGCAATCAATCACAGATCAGGTGTTCTCTTTAAACCATTGAATATAAACAACTCATTTGATCCAATTCTCAGTAAAGCTATACAAGCTGGGGACAAAAACATTGTCTGGAAACTTTTTCATCTGAACCCCAGATCACGAGTGTTCCAAGAACGACAATCGCCGAATTGAAAGATAATTTGTTCCACGGTTACAGCCCTTTGGTCTGCCCGTCTGCCAAGTGGCAGAACCGGGAAGCGTGTCCAGTGAGCCACAGAGCAGTTATCTATCATGGTGTCAGTGGACTCAGCTTAGGTTTAGCACCGGGTGGCTGTTTTCAGACGAAATTCTGAGATGGTGGACGCCTATCAGTATCACTTACGCTTTGTAGCTTGGCAAATACATAATGTCACGGTCATTCCACAATAGTTTTTTGAAACGAAGTGTCTAGGCACACGACATATCGTGGAAAAAGCGTGGAGAGATTTTTTCACGACACGTTTTTCATCCAATCAGAGTTGACCGTTTTCTGACTCAAAATGGCGGCCCCCACTGAGCGGGAGGTTGGAACCTGGGGGGGAGGGGGGGGCGTGAGGGTCTAGTCAGTTTGTATCAATGGGCGGTAGTCAGATTGACCAATCAGGCGAAAAGGGGCTGGGGTAGCTGTAATAAGTC
Source organism: Onchidella celtica (assembly GCA_963931925.1). Taxonomy (NCBI): domain Eukaryota; kingdom Metazoa; phylum Mollusca; class Gastropoda; order Systellommatophora; family Onchidiidae; genus Onchidella; species Onchidella celtica. Next base: position 6,704,435 of record OZ007574.1, on the reverse strand, counting down.
GTGAAACGTCGTGAAAAACTTCACCAAGGCCATTTCCAGGACATGTCGTGGAAAACTTCACGGAGGCGATTTCCACGACATGTCGTGAAAATAGCCACTTCCTAGTTGAAAATATTTGGGGAAAAACCCAGCTAGTTGAATGTAGGTCAGCCATCAAATAGAGTGGTGAGTGGAGAAGGCGACGCAAACAACTGGCCATGAGTAAAGCTTAGACTACTCATATCAACTGACTAGTACGAAATGCAATGTTTGTCTCACTTAAGAGCAAGGTTAAGGTCACATAATTTGGGAATTTTCGGTAAAGTTGGTAAAGCCTATTGCGGAATGACTGTGGCAATAAATTACGTGTAAAAAGCGTAAAATTTATGCAAGAAGAACATAAAACACAAACACTACAATTAATGTTCAAACATACTCATCTCTGAAATTCTCAAGTTCAACATACTTGATGTACTTTAACAAGACAGACAGATTATTTACATGGTACAAAAGTTCACTGTATAATAATGAAACCATTAGAGGAATCCCTCGATAAAACACTCTAATCCGTTTCACTTTTAGCCATAGCGTCTATCACAATAAGCGAACGATTCATTCACACCTACCACCTTCATCACAGCACCAACATAATGAACATAGCATTGTACATTGCGTATGACCCCCACCCGAACCCCACCCCACCCCACCCCTGCCCACCAAACCAAACCAACCAAAAAAAAAAACAACCCGTTCTGTTGTATCAGTCAGTAAGACCAGTCACAGTTATTGTCTTTGCCTTCTTTGTCCAGTAAAAGAAAAGAGACGGACTTGGCTTTTTTGTTGGTGCCATGTGTGACTGGGTAGGCCTGCCACATGTCCGTGCCAGTATTGGAGGGCACAGCTGGTTGACAGATATTTATTTCTTGGTGACTCTCAGTCTTGGTCTTGCTCACAGAAAGGTATGTTTCCCAGTTCTGACACAGTTCGTTACATTTGTGTTGCTGGAAAAACTCGAAGATTCCCTCTCTTGCTCTGTCGGTCTGACCAAACTGCTTGTCCACGGAATGAATGGCCGGGTTGGTCAGAGTCAGCCTGCGGCCTTCACATCCTCCTTGCAAATCGGTGACCACCAATGTTCGTGTGGTACTCCAGGTGAAATGACTAAAGGCCTCTGCCAGTTGTCTCGAGCTTTCATTAGATGTCGCATGGGTCTGACTGGAGGCACAAGAATCAAACTTTTCCAGCTGTTTACCCAGAAACGGCTCCAGGCAGAGCCATTCCCCCTTTTTAAGACGTTTCTCGTGCCGCCGAAAAAATTTTCGAACCGGTTTTGTAAAACTGGACACCCTGTCCATCTGTGCTGGAACAGGGACAAGACAGGTGACGGCCGGATAGCCGAGCATCTTATTGAAGTGGACGGCCAGTTCCTGGGTCTTGTTGGCCCGGCTTATCGGATGTTTCCAGTCTTGCTCATTCCCTGGACGGCCTAGAACTGTCTTTACAGCACAAAAGTCACCGTGCAAGCGTCCTTCGCCATTGAAGACTCCTTTATAGACAGCATAGGTGGCGCCCTCTTTGAAAGGATAGTACTCGAAGTTGGCATGATATGACACCCCATCTTTATGATCGTCCGATGGCTCGGTCACGTTGTCTCTTCTCATGACTTGTTCAGAAGATGATTTCCGAAAAGAAAATCTGGTATGTAGGTCAGTGCGTAGAATTGTATCCTTTGGTGCAGTTTTCAAATTTCAGTTCAGTGTGCAAGATGAACCAGTACTGGAAGGTTCTGACTCGGCGCTGACAATCAGCACAAAGTAAAATAACCGAAGTCACAAATTCAAAATCGCAATGACAAGAAAGTGTGGAACGTGTTTTGAAGTGTGGAACTCAAGTGTTGGCTTGACATGCAGCGACTTTACCAATGCTGTGCCCAGATTTCACCACAATGACCTGTAATAGAAAATAATTAAACGATTTTAAAGGAAAGTTCATTAAGATTAATTAGACAAACCAAACTAATAAACAAGTAAGCAATGAACAAGAAACAGCAAAAAACAAACAAAAAGTGATGAACAAATTTTTTAAAAAAACTGTCAGTAAACAAAGCTTATATCACCAGTAACAACCAGTTACATGTAGTTCATGACTACTATTTATTCATTCTGGCACTAATAGTGGTAGATTCTTTCTAAAATACCTTTGAAGTTTTTGTGTTTTTTGTTGTTGTTTTTTTTTGTTGCTTTTTTGAAGCACGACAAAGGTATCACCAGTAACAACCAGTTACATGTAGTTCATGACTACTATTTATTCATTCTGGCACTAATAGTGGCAGATTCTTTCTAAAATACCTTTGAAGTTTTTGTGTTTTTTGTTGGTTTTTTTTTTTTTGTTGCTTTTTTGAAGCACGACAAAGGACTTTTTGCTATGTCAAAAATACTGGAGGCTTTGTAGTTTGGCCTTTCAGCTACACGTTCGACTCTGCATGAGGAGGTAACTTTCAAAACCTGCTGTCACAGTTTTTAAAAACAATGTTCCGGTCCTTAACATCAAATCAGCCGTAAAACCTGTCTCCAGCTGAAACATTATGGCAATCGAAACGTGCAGAGTCAATGTGTTTGTCATCCAAAATATAAGTATCCTCTCAGATTCAGTATTATGTTCTGTCAAACGGAGCGCGTTTTCTCAAAATCAATTGATAGCTACATAGCAGGTTTTGCAAGTTACCGGTATCTCCTCGTATCCGGGACATTAGAACAATTGGAAAATCAGTGCATTTTTCTGTCGGTCTTTCGTTGGTCACGCAGACAACGAGTACCGGTACAGTTCTGAATACTTTCTTTGGGTAATATAATGTTTACGCTATTTTCCATTCACAATTATTATATCTAATTTTTGTTTTCTTTTGCATTATACATTGTCCTTTCTATAGTTCCGCGGGTGCTGTATTCAACCCGACTTGCTAATGAAAATTATATGGAAAGCAGCCGGACAAGAATCCGATGCGCACTGCGGACAGCCCGCGGGTGCCATGCCTGATGCTGGACGACATAAGTAGACAAATATGTAGATGATCACACAGTATAGACAAGTCACTTCAGTTGGGCGTGTCTGTCTCAGGTACTCACCCTCAAACACGGGCAATCCGGAACACCGGAAAACACACGAATCCCAACCTTCCTCATGCCTACAGAAGACCACAGGTATAAGGAATTTGAGGAACACACAATAACAGATTTCCCACTAGCAGAAACCTGGCCGCGCGCCTGCGCAACACAGGCCCTCCCCACCCTCGGCACAAAAAGCCTCAAATGTGAAGTAAAACAATCCAGCACGGCCCGCTCGGCCAGGTGCACACGGATCTACAGAAAAACGTAGGCTATAATTACATAGAATTTTGGGGCCAGGTGTCGGATGCACGTGGAATGCTCTGGCATGTTGTGGCACTGTATCTACGTCACAATTGGGCCGGTCAGAGAGAGGCGCATGGGAGGGAGAGAGAAATAGAGAGTCAGGGAGAGAGAGAGAGAGAGAGAGAGAGAGAGCGAGCCTTGTTCTGCTGTTTCTCTCTCCTACTCCTAGTAAATCTGCCAAAGATTGTATCTACATTCTTTGATTCTGCCCAGAAAAGGAATTACCGCCGACCTCGAGTCGACATGAAATTAAAGTAGGAATCAACAGTCGGATGTTTAATTATTGTCATGAAATTCTCTCTCTCTCTCTCTCTATCTATCTATCTCTCTCTCTCTCTCTCTCTCTCTCTCTCTCTGAGAGGAATGGTTCACCATAAAGACAGCTATCAGTAGGTCCGATCCGAGCAGAACGAAAACCCTTCATGAAAGAATCAACTTCAGTGAAGAAAGGAATGGGATGGTTACCGGTACTATTTTAAGTCTTTTTCGCCTAGTTCCACGTTGTACATGTTGTATACACCTTCCACCCGCATTTCCAACCTTCCTAGAATCAGAGGTGGAGGAGTGGTGTGGGTGCTGCCATACAGTTCTTTGGTTACCATTTAAAAAGCCCGCTCGGTCGTTTCAGTCATGCTGACCCGAGGTGTATTTCCAGAATAGGAAATAGAATTTTGTGACAAAGAACAGGATGTGCGTGTGTTAACGTGTAGTGACTCAGTGTGACCCCATTCAAGGCGCCAAAATCAATGTATTGAAATTTGAAATGGTCGGTTTCCGTTGCTCTTCTTTTGTCAACAAGCCACTTTCACAGTTTCATGCTAACTAGCATGTATAGCTTTTTGAAGCCAACATGTTTACTATGCTTAACAGAAATGGATACATGTATATTACATGTTTTATGGTAACCTATAAATACGTTGCCCCCCACCCCCAAACTCCCCCCTTAAAAAAAAAACCAAAAAAACACAACAACTGTTCTTAATTTCTACGTTGAGACTTCAAACCAGAGATATCTTATACATGTACTAACGTAGTATAGATATCTCTGCTTCAAACTGCTTCCTCTTAACATTTCATAATACTGGTAACAAAATAATAAAAACAAAACACATTTTAAGTTCTTGTTAAGCAAACTCGAGGGCCGCATGATAAACTATGAGAAAGCACGTAGATAGGATGACGGTCACATTGTTCTAAGAAAAAAACAAGATGATAGACAGAATGTAACAGAATGACAGGGCGGGAGACCTGCCAGGAGCGGTCACCAACCACTCGCTGATAAACTAGAGTAACTTGGTTTTAAACGATTTTTTGAGAAGAAGAAGCAAAAAAAAACAAACAAACAAACAAACCAAAACTGAATAGCTTCCTTTATCACACTTAGTACAGTTATGATTTTATGACATTGAAATAAACAACAACAACAACGTTATTTTAGCCATAGTTTTAAGAATTTAACCTATAACTTATTGCCTGCAGGCTGTCGAGGGCTATATTAAGCATCTCAATAACAAAAACAAAAAAATAGACTTATGATAGTTTACGACAGGACACCCAAGACCCACTACGGCGTAGTGGGTCTTGGAGGACACTCGAAATGAAACGTTTTAACTGTTGCTAACACCTCTATATATAGCCAATATCTCCGTGTTTATCTCTCACTGATAATAATGGCGCCCGTTCAAATCTGGCGCCAAGGGCACTGTGCCCTACCTACAGTACCCTATAGTTTGCGCCACTGATTCACAGTAAACAATCTCTGTAGTTTTTACCGTTTTCGCACTGATAAGCGTCGACCTGAAGTCCTACTTAATTACATGTATATATGGAAAACTCTCCATTAATCCATCTGAATGATAGGATTATACTAGTCTTACAATACTGACATGTTCTAAACAAGCACAATAACACGAAATGAAACCACAGAACACACCAAAGACAAACAAAACGAAGTGATACCATAGGAGATCTTCAAAGTTACGAGAACCCACGTCAAACAAACAAGTGAACAAACAAGCAAACAAAATATACAGTGTATTTATTCAGTGACATCAAGAGAGATTTGCCAGATTGCCTTTCTCGTTCTTTCATTTCGTCATGTCTATTTCCTTCACAACACTTGTTTATCCATGAGTATCATAACCCACCGCCCGCAGCAACGATAACGTACATAATCGTCCCTCGTGTTGGCGTGTTAAGGAAGGAGACCGCATGTGTCAAACAAGAAAAAATTACACGTACAGGAGAAACAAGAAACAGTGAAAATCAGGTTGTGCGCCGCCTTTAAGGGAGGTATCATACATGTACATATAGCCCAGTCAAACACAGTCGGATGCTGCCAGCAAAATGTACGTACTCATATATTATTGCATAGAAATAATGGCAGAAGGTGTCTGTGTCTGACCGGGGTGAGTTTGATAGGGTTTCCCGGATTTTCTAAGAAAATATAGGAAACTAGCTGAGTTGCCCGGCCCTGTCCGGGATAAATCGATTTATTAGTTTCAGTTCTGGGTGATTATTATGGACCTGCTTCATGTTGCCTGTTCCTTTAGCTTTATTTTATTTTTGTTTGTTTGTTTGTTTTTAGATACGTTTTATTGCTCTCCCTTTGCGCGTTGACGTCCTGCGCGTCCCGCCAGCACCCGTCAAATTATGGCTATGATTTTCGCACGGGTTAGTTTGTTTGCACATCGCAGAAAGTGATAACGTCATGTGTTAATGGAAAAGAAATATTATAATATGTTGAAAATGGTGTTTTAAAAAGATGATTGGAACTGGTAACAAAACAAATGACTTCATAAATTCAGTTTGTACATTTCCACACATTATATCTTCAAAATGAATGTGTAAAAACCTAGCAGATTTTTTAACTAATGAGCACAGAAAGTTTGAACTTTCTACGTTTAGCCGTTTTTCTATGCATAGGGAAGGACCTTTCCAAGTTGTCCAAATATATATATAGATTATGGTGTGCATCTCTTGTCTGCCAGCATCTAACTGTGTCTGGCCGCGCTTATTATGATACCTCTCTTGTTCTTTGCCCATTTTCCATTTTGCGGTAACCAAAGGGAGTAACATTAATTACAATAAGTAGTAATAGTTGTACACAATTTTAACACAGATGAAAAAAAAAAGACGGCACATTTTATTCAATAAAAATGATGTTTAAAAAAATGACTTTGGCCTGGCTTGGCATTATATACGGTATTTTTTCGTAACATGGCAACCTGATTGAATCGCTGAGTGTTGATATAATTGTCAAGTGTTAGAATTCAGCTCCACGGCCACTCTGCACACTGGCTGAAAGCAACGAGAGGTCGTCCTACTTTAAAGGTCGGGTGTTATCTACGCGAGATATGATTTTCTCATTCTTGTTTTTGACAGAGAGGTCATCTTTAGCCTTATCGCACTGGCGGGAAAAAAATACAAACATTTGCCGCGTTGTCCAGTGTCTACTGAATGATTTTTACATTTTTCTCATGATATTCAACTGTTAATCAACTTTTCAGAAGATTATTTCATTCGAGAGACTTCGAATTGACCAGTTGAACTACTACTACTACTACTATTACTACTACTACTATTACTACTATTAGTACTATTACTACTACTACTACAACTACTACTACTACAAATGATGATAATATAATGTGATGATGATGATGATAAAAAAAAATAATAATAATAATGTGATGTATTAATAAGGATGATAATGCCGTGATAATAATATGATGACAATAAGTTTTTAAGAACTGCTTTTACTGCCCTTGATGTAATATCACGGGAGTTATTCTTTAAAAAAGAAAAGGCTTGACTGTACTGTCAAATGTAAATCAACAATAGCATTTCTTACTGCCTGTGATGGAACAAGTCATGACAGAAAAGTAGTCCTTTTAAAAATATTCACCAAAGCTTGCTCACCTGTTGTCGAGGTAAAAGTCGGCAACAGTCACACTGGTCGGTTTCTATGGAGACAGTGACAAAACGCGTGGCAGATTCTGAATTTACTGGCTGTGATTGTTTAAAGCCTTGAATCTTTGGACTGACATACGTAAACCTCTATACCGATAGGAGCATGCGTAGTCAGTGGCGGGCACCAGCAATCCTTAACAACTAATTCTTTTTCCGCCTTTATAACCAAGTTTGCGCGGAAGAATTGGGGAATTTCCGAACAGACTATTACAATATTGTTTTCCAGGACGGCGTCAGTACTTTCCTAAGCAAGCCCGTTATAGAAAGGTGAACGTATGGTATTGTGCAGGGCCTAGTCAGACGAGGTTGTCTCTTGTGTCTTTTTTCGGGAAAACTGGCTATGACTGCGGGTGAGTAGCGTGGCAAGTGACCACGTGTCAGCTCCTACCCCTCCCATAAAAGTGTCTAGTATGATTGTAGTGTTTGCGGAAAGCGATTTAGGAGCAAAACTCACGGTTCGACAACTGTAACGCCTGCCCCTACATTTAAGACAAAATAGACTTCACCAACTTCACCAAAAATTCTCAGATTCTGTGACCTTAGCCTTGCTTTTAATCTTAAGTGAGACAAACATTGCATTTCGCACTAGTCGGTTGATCTGAGTTGTCTGAGCTTTACTCATGGCCAGTTGTTTGCCTCACCTTCTCCACTCACCACTGTATTTGATGGTTGACCTACATTCTTGTTTTCTGCTAGTACGACATGAATTTTACGGCTAAAATGTGGCCTAGCTTGAGGGCCATCCATCAAACAATCAGGGCACAGTATCCAAAGGTTTGTTTCCTATGTATCGATATTGCTTCTCAGAAACTGGATAAACAAAGAGATTTACTGTTTTTGAAATCAAAACAAAAACTCAAAGCAAAATGTATTTAGGGAAATGTCAGTGTCGAGAAGGTGGCACAAAGTTTGTGTCACGCACGCCTGGATCTGAGTCAGGGGCGGGTCTTACGAGGCGTTACTGAAATTGATAATACTGGCTCAACTGGGCCACGGTTCGTTGAGGACACGCAGTTGCTTGTACATGTACATGGCTTAGTTGGTACGACGTGGCCTGCAGTCGGGAGCTATCTGTTAATGAACTCTACATTTTTACTTGAATCATAAATTAAAATCCCATTCACACCAACGACTGACTTAGCCTTACACTTTTTTTTGTTTTGTTGTTAATTGTCCATTGCGATGAAATTTCATGTCCTTTAACACTGGTTGTTGTTGTTGCCATAATATGCATTGATCAAGTTATTATCGGTGGTTATAACTGGTGTTAATATTTTCTGAAACTAATGTGTTTGTTTTCAAGCACGGTAATAAATAGTGGAATTCTCATTTTCTCTGACCTGTGTGTAATATCTTCTTAAATCAAGAAGTCTTTCATGTAATAGTATCGTTTGTAAAGATTAAACTGGTGTATGTAGGAAATTGTACGAATTAGCGAAATCCTCTACTTTCAGTAGTGATAAATAATATTATAATAACAATGATGGGGTAGTGTCAAAATTGAGCAAAAAGAATAAATCGAATCGAAACAGGATATGTGTAAGTACACACATCCTGTTTCAATTCGATTCTATACATTTCCTGTTGAAATCGTTTATTGTTCGATTGTTTTCTCTGTTCCATTTTTGTTTTTTTTTGACAATGGCGATAGCCGAACAGTTGAACATTTTCTGTCTTCTCTTTAGTTTGCTTTGTATCGTTTGGGTATTATTTCTCACGCGGGGTTTCGCTAGATACAACTTTTTCTTTTTGCTCAATTTTGACATTGCTTATAGCTCTGTTGCGCCCCCCACAGTTTTTCTGTGGTTTTGATAATGTTTCGTCAATGATGGCGTAGGCCCACATTCAGAAAGGGCTTGACTCTACACAGCGAACCCAAAATCGTTTTACAAGGAATTAATTGTAATCTCTTCTCTCTCTCTCTCTGTCTCCTCTGTCTGTCTGTCTGTCTCTCTCTCTCTCCATATATATACATGTATATATTTTCAAATACACGTTTATGCCAAACAAAACATGCAAGCCTTAAGGGAGATATTATGTAAACACATTACTAACTTATGCTTGGAGATTATTTTCCAGAGTGACATATTTGCGACAATAATAACCGATAATTTTTCAATTAATCAAACTAACATCAAACAAACAGAGGACCCAGCCTGCAATCCTACGAAAATCCGACGGTAGGATTGACGTCAAATATGCACCTGTAATGACACCGTTCCCAGGCAGATCCGCCGCTACCCACCCTTAAAGTCATCACACCAGTCCGATGGAAATCCTCCACAAATCTACGTCGGATTGACCTAGGGATGCTAGGTGAGGAGGGGGGTTCCTGAAAGGTAAACAACAACAACAGAACTTACCGTTGGATGAGGACGAACAAATTTTCTCGTCTCATATTCTCCACTTCTATAACCATTTGGATTCTCCTCACAATGGCTGGAAAATGCCATAATGTAGATAGGCCTACATATAATATGCTCTCGTCATGTTGTAAGACGCATGCAACAAATATGCAAGAACACAAGAGCCATGAACGGGGAAATGTTATTCTTGAGACGGTGAACTGCCAAATCAGGGTACCGGTAGAAAAAAGACGTGTTAGTAATTAGCCTGATTTGACGGTGGCTATTTCACTTCACACTGTCTGTACAGCTCAGAACTTGGTTCGCTTAATGATGACCTCACGGCGAAGTGGAACTGCTGATATTACTGATAAAGATCTGTCGATACTGCAGCTCTCACATAGGCCTACTTCTCCCGCTTCCCTTCTAATGGCTTCCCATCCCTGCACACTCATCGGTTCCTCAAACAAGTAAAACTGTTGTGTAGTATTGATTAGCACATTGCTCCACATTGATCATTATGGCTGCAAAACTGCCCTGCATGAGCCCCATGTCGCGTGCCTTCATTTATCACACAGAGAGGAATCGATCTATTGATTACGTGGAGGTTGCCTTGGCTACCGGGCGACCAATCCAAATCCCCCCCCCCTCCCCCCCAAGCATCGGTACACCAAAGGGTTCGCCGATAAGATCTCTGTACCATTCCTATCCTACTGCCCCTCCACACTCTTCATCTGGCACATCACTGGAACGTTCATATTTGAAAGTAGTGTTCATGTTCAAGTGTGACAAAAATTGTTGCAAAATTTTCACCACCATTGCGTTCACGATGTACAAAAGGTTTGATTCAAAATGGAAATTTTCCTGAGATTGAAACAATACACCAAGTTATCTTCCCATCTGATTAAGTGTGATTTCCCTGCTTTTTTTTCACAAATTAGAGCGGAAAAACATTTTGTCCAAAATTACATTCGCGACCACTGCTTTTAACACAGTCTCGAAGTAAAACATTAATAATGTTCACCAACTTCTGATTTAACTGTTAACCCGATGATGGATCAGTGAATCAATGCTGAAATGTTATTGTACAAGGATATACTTGTTTTCTATTTTTTGTTTGTTATATAATGCTTGTTTTTGTAGGTGTCTGCATTCTTTCTACAAGAGAAAGTGAGAGAAACAGAACAAGACTAGAGAAAAACACTTAACCAAATCAACTTTCAACAACATTAATTCTTGAAGACTGACATTTGCTGAACTAAAACTGTTTCTCAAGTCCCACATTTTTATTCTCAGAGAAAGCAAAGTTTGACATGTGTGTCCAGGTCAAATGCTGAAAAGCTCAGGAGAATAAGCACTATATAATATTTTAAATTAAATAGAAGATTATTCAAGAGAAATATTTATGCATGTATATATGACATTTTTGTTATACTTTATACACAATAATATCAAAAGCATTCAAGACATGATGAGACACAGCACAGAGTTGACAGAGTGAAGAGATTTCTGGCCTGGTGCAATGTTTCTCTTCAACTTTCAGCCCAATCAGATAGACCAAATGCTGTGATGGTAGATACTTTTAGCTTGCTTGTATAGAGTGACACCAAATCTCTCACACAAATCCCATTGCTGCCCTGGGATGGTAGCTACTGAAAACAGTGCCAGGCCTGAGACATCTTGAAAGTCTGCATAATGTTCTGACTCTTTCACCCTGTACCTCTAGTCTAATTCAGTTATTATTCCCCTCACCCCTACTGAGAACTACATTCAGTCACTTTACAAACATATTTACAAAACTTACGCAGCACAAAAGTCACACAGAATCTTGAATCATTCATTGCACAATGAGCTTCTCTAGGTCTACAGAGACTTGACCATCAATGACTACACTAATGGCTAAATTCCTGTATGAATGGCAAACTGATAGTCACCAGCACAAACTGCCTAACTCAAGAAGTGTCAGCTTCATAGGACTGGAGAAAAAGGGAGGGTGGGATGAAACTAAGCATAATTATGCAAAGTGTACAAGAAAGGGAAGGGGGGTGTACAAATTTGACAAATGTATGTGGGTTTTTTTTATGAATGTCAGATAAATATGGGGAGGGACCTGAGACGGATAGTTTGATCACATTGTATTTTGTTTGTCTTTACGTGGTGCAGAGTTAGGCTGCCTTCTGTTTCCACCAAAAAAAGAAATATCTGAGCTGAGTGCTTTGTGCTTGGGGCCATCGAAATATTTAACGCACATTGTCAGAGACATTAATTGGCATCGTTCATTTTTCACACACATTCGTTCATTTTTCAAAGCCAGAAAGAAAAAGATTCATAAGAGATCTACCAGCACTAAACTTTAACCTCTTCTGTTATCATAACAGTGCAAGTACTCACTGATGGATATTTCAAGATGACAAATGGTAAATTATTAAAGTACATGGAAAAAATTACAGGCAGTTTCTCACCTCATGTTTCCATGAAATTTCATTAAAAAAAAAAAAAAAAAAAAAAAAAGAAAGAAAGAAAGAAAAAATCTGTTTCATACTATTAATGAAATACACAGCTCCTCTACCTCTTATTCTGGCACTCTAGCAATCTTGAAATGTTTAATGTCATAACCTTACAGTTACACAGAAAAAAATAACAAAAAAACCCTTGCGGCAGTCTATAACAGATGAGGTGGTAAGATGGAAATTCATATGGGTTCTAGTTCTATTACTGAACTTGGAACCTCTTGGCTAGGCTATGAAATAAAAGTGCACAATAATGATTCAAATATTTTCCCGAACACTGTTATCGGCTGACTCCTAAGTTTGCACAAAGCCAGATACATGTAAAAGTACTCCTTAGAAGCTAAATTGTCTCAAGTGCCACTGCCATTGTTTGAGAAAAATCAAGTTCAAGTTTTGATAGATGTACTTCTCTGATCGCTACTAGTTCTAATTTGTTTTATTGATGAGATAAATTCTCATACTAAATGCACGGTTGATAATGTTTGCTGAAAATCCATGATTTCAAGTACTGGATTTTAAACAGTGCCAGGCAGTGACCTGTTTTGAGTGATCCAGATTTTTGGATCATCCACTTCAAAATATCTGGATATCCAGGTAATGATCCAAATTTTACAATATATCGACCCTTGATCTGGTTCGGTAGGAGAAGAGGATTGTAGTGTGCAATGATGACTTCAAAGAAAGTCCATAGGTCAATATTCTACTCTTTTTGATCTCAGGTGTTTTTTTGAGGGGGAAGGCCAGGGGTTCAGATAAAGTCTTTTTGCTCTTTTAATTGTTTAAAAGGGAAGCCCTCTAGAAAAGATGCATCATTATCACCCAATCAGGGTGAGCTTCTGATATGGTTTTCTAAAAACAAGTCGGAATCTAATTGCAAATGGGTCTAAAGCAGGTCATCCACTTGTATCCAAACCACTGGGCTGATCTGTTTAACTGGATATCCAAATCTAAATCTGGACTCTCACCCACCACTAACTTTCAATGGGCGAAATCAGTTGCAAAGGGAACACCAGATACGTATCCCTGGTTTTCTCAACTGATCCAGCCAAAACCTCAAATATGAATATTATGTACATGTCATAAGTACCAGCAGAATCAAATTTGTGGGTAATAATCATTGGTAAAGAAATACTGAAGGATAAAAATGACAAAGCTTATGGCAGCAAGACAGCTAAGCACAATACTAAAAGCTGGTATAAGGCATTGTGGACCTGAAAGTCAGGCAGTCCATTGCCTGGCCTGAGACATCTTGACAGTCTGCATAATATTCTGAGCCATCCACTCCATACCTCTCATTTAGTTATTACTCCCGTTGTCCGTGCTGAAAAGTCAGTTTAGTCTCCCTTGACATACTTTACAACAATATTGAAACTCACAGCACTGCCATACTGTAATCTGAGTTGCAGTGAGGAGAGAATAAACAGGACCCAGTACTGTGATCATGCTAGCAGTACAGAGCATGGGGTAAAGACCCTTACCTTGACAGGACTCGCAGCTTGGAATAAAAGAGCCAATAATTTTTAAAATCATAACATTGGAGTTTGTGCTACAGCAAATATAACATACATCAAAACACAGCAACTGGAGGGACAAATCTTGTCTGTGCTAGACCAGAGGGGAACGGTGCATTTTAAAACACCAGTAATGAAACTGTTAAGTCATAGTCTAAGTCAGTTCAAGGTAAAGCTGGAGATTATTATACTCGGAATACATGCATCCACTAGGCCATATACAATATGCATTGCTAAGCCTAGAAGGCTGCCATAAAGAAAAAAAAATATTTGCTTTATATTATAGCGGGTTAGCAGCCTGTTAGTGGTAGGTTTGGGAAACTTTTGGATACTGGCCTATGGTTTAGTCATTTTAGATCGATAGACAGGACAGGAGTGACAGTCACTTCACGCATGGACATATTTTGCCCTAGAACTATAACATGTTTTATTAGCTCAGGAAACACACAAGATATTGCCTACATGGGAAACACTCTTGCACTAACCTTGATACAAAGAGGGAGTAGTTCTGTCATCAGCCAGGTAGAGATATGAGCGAAGAATTTGTTAGTGGTATCTACCAATCACCCACACCTGATGTGGGTCTAAGGACTGATATTTGTTGAGCTATATTCATTATATACAAAAATTAAATTATCTTTTTGCATTGAAAATGTGATGGGCAACATGTATACAATAACAGTTACCCTCCAGTTTACAAAATATAATCAGAGATGCAAATGTCTGAGTAAGATTCATTTCAAACACTTTTAAAAACAAAATTGTGGGAGGGATGTAAAAGGAGAGAAGTGGGAGGGGGAGAGGAGCAAGTACAGTAATTTCAATGCCACCCTAAGGAATGTAACAGATGACCAGTGGTCAATACTGACTTTGAAAGCAAAACAAGACTTCATTGAGAAAAATTTCATACCTCTTGCGATCCTTAGTCACAGACCTAATAATCATTTCCATGTAAGAACACATTTACAAAACACTCACAGCATCATCTGTTTCAAAACAAAAGAATAATATCTCGGTGTTGTATACACAAAATAACTGAACAATATCCCTTTGTCATAATGTGGAAACAGAAAGATTTTCTTTGCCAAATCCCAACACATAGAAGTGCTATATTCCCCCCAAGTGCAGCCCTGAAGCCCTCTTGGCTCTGGTATCTAGTGTCCGTCATGTCCAATGTTCAACCCTCTGGGAACTATTTGACTTGCGACACATTCGGTGCTGGCACAAACAACGGTTCCAGTGTCTGCACTGAGATCTTGGGGGTGTAGATCCCTGGTCGGGCAGAGAATCGAACACCAGCAATGTCAATCTCATACTTGGCGTGTTTATTCATCACCCACTCATTGATGTGTTTCTGTGTAACTGGCTGGCCATTCTCATCCATTTCACCCACAAATCCCAGACAGACCATCTTCTCCAGGGTGAATCTGCCACAGGAGGATATGTACAATATTTAATACACAAAACACTATATCACAAAATGTCATAACCACCCAGCAAAGACAAGAATCATAAGTACCATATGCGGAACATGCATTGGGCACAGAAATGCAATTTTTCAACAGAGAGTACTGCATTACAGGACCACACACTTTAATTCGGAAAACATCATAATTTTTGACACATGATAATAATATAAGGGCTCAATTTGGCGTTGAAACTGTAATGTGTATTTTAGACTTGAGGTTTTAGGCTTTATTTTAGACAAAATGAGTTTCTTTTCCACCCTTGAACCTTGCAGGTTAAGACAAGACAATCATTTTTTAAAGCATAAACTTATAGGACCGAAAGAGTACCTTGCACAAACTCCGAGGAAAGAATTTCTAAAAATCTATGTATGGGAGGAGGGTACAAAGAGAGATGGCAGGAAGACAAGAAGACAAATGTAATGGGGGGCATGGGAAGAAGCAGCTGAACAGCAAATGAAAAATAAACTCACAGGCAGCATTATATAACCCAGCACAAAAATGCAAGAGAAAGGCTGGGGGGTGGGGGGTGTGAGAAAGAATGATAAAGGAGGGGAGAGAAAAAAAAAAAGGACAGTTGAAACCAAGATATGACTTGAGCAGTGGCAAGTTCTTCAACACAGAATTTAACAGCATGAATTTTCCAGAACAGTTCTCACAACAGAGGACAGAATGAGAGAATGGTCTATGGCACAGTGTAAATTTCAAGGTACAGGCCCCATTGTAATACAATTAGAACAGTAGTAAAACTAATTAATCAAAACAGCAGACAAAATTGCCATCCGAACCCACTCCTTATCCTAATTTATGCTTGGCTACAAAATTGTCTAATGATGAGAGACATATATATAGATGAAAGAGAGAGAAATCAGTCTACAACAATACTTCATAATGTAGGTTCATGGTTTATGCTTGAAGAAAACAAAAAAAGGACAAGGAGTGGAGGGAAAGGAGACATCCCAACCTGGTACATGTACTTATTGACACTTGATTACTGGTAGTTTGAGACAAAACCATATCAGGTCCAGGTCGCTGAAGTGAAAGGGAACTTCTGATTTGATCATCTCATTGAGACATCAGTTTGGGTTTTCCCCATTCTTAACGTTATTTCCCCTTGTCAACTTTCGGGAATTCCCGCTACGCGCTATGCGACACAAACTTACGAGAGAAAATACTGGCAGGGGAGACTACCGGTAAGTTTTGGGACTTGCATCATATAACTACGCAGTAGCAAGGAATTTCCCCCTCTACCACGTACAGTGAAATATATATAGCACAATTGCAATGTCACAGATTGTTATGCTTTAATACACACATCTTGCCAATCCCATAAAGTCTTTATGTAGACATAGGGTTACTTAAATGCTACTGCACTTTACAACTGATTCAACCATAGGACTGGCTTGTCCAGCCAATGAGTGTACATTCAGATTGTCAATGTTCTATCAAAGCAAAGCTTGACAAAAATGTTCCTATTACAAACTCCTCCATAAAACAGTTTGTGGTTCTTTCCATTTATATTTTCCTCTCACACGTGATCTCAGATGCTTCACCCTTTTTCTAAAGATACTATAGCAATTTCTTTCCAAGCCTATCCAAATTTTGTCAACAATAAATCACAGCTTTTAACACCTGAACACAAATCTATAATTCATATCTATATATCATAATTTGTAACTCCAAAGATAAAAACAAAGGCAAAACTCTGGAAAAACCTTTGTTCATCATTAAAAAAAAAAGCCACCTCAAAATCACAAAAGGTGCAAAGATGCCATCCTACAAAAACAAAAATCTGAATCCCCCACAAATCTGAATCTGGGGAAAAAAATCTGAATAGGTGCGAAAGATGATAAAAATTATTGGTACCAGTTCTAAATCTATACTTTCATGTTGTTGTTTTTTTCTCGGTCACAAAGACTTAAACTGAAAATCATCTTAAAAACTTACACTATTTACAGTTCATTTCAACCGTATCTTATTATCCACTCTTTGTCTTGATATCTTGGCCAAAACTGAAAAAGAACTCTCTCTCCAGAAAAGCATTGTGGCACTGGTAAACTTATCTTTGCTCTGGAGCTGTCTTTTCCTACACTAATGTCAGATAAGAGCTGCTTTGACACGTTCGGATTTGAGTGCCAAAATGCACAAGTGCCATACATAATTTTTGCCTATTCTGTGCTGTTGAGTGTTTTCCTGTTCCCAATGTCATGTTCTTATTTGGCAAATTTTTGCCTGTGCAACATCAACCTTCTCCATGTTCATGGCTGGGATATAAGAAATCTAAGTCCAGACAAGTTTAAAATTGATTCTGCCACAACCGCCACCAGATAAATTATTTTAGACTTAATACATCTATCCATAGATCTTGCTAGGTCTTTTTCCTGCATCCGTCATAGTCGCTGCCAAGTAAATCACTTAGATCTAGATTTAGGCGATATCTAACTAGGCTTAACTCACTGATACCCGTTCCCGCACAAGTTGCGGGATACCTAAATCGACGCATAAGCCCAATCCCGCACCGCCTGCGGGGTACATGAATAAAATTTCAAACCCCTGCACTGTTCCCGCAACGCTTACGGGATTGGTTCTCTGCGACAGTTTAACATCTTGACTTGTTTTGTTGAAAGTTTCACCGGGTTCGGCTGGCCACTTTTTTAAAACGATTTTTTAAAAACTATCACTCTATGCCGGGTCGAAATAAGAACTTCTGTCAGTTGCGCGATCTGTCACAGCTGATCACTAGATCTAGACAAGACAATGGCTTCAAAACACAAGAAAACGAACATTTTCCAGCTGTTTGAAGACACCAGTGATGAATCTGAGGTAGATGTAGCCTATAATTCAGATCTAGATCCTGAATTCGTACCTGGGAAGGTAAATTCTGACTCAGATTCTAGATCTAGCCCTCCAGTACCAGCGATCGTGCTAAGGCCAGTGCACTGAGTAAGGGCAAGGGCGGAGGCAAAGCCAGTAGTAGGTCTAGTTCTTCTTGACTAAGGTGAATAATAACATTACTTTCAAACACTTGTGACACTTTCATACAATTTTTTTGACATTTTTATTAGGTCATCAGTACAATACACAAAGGCCAGAAATTTTTGCGAAACAAAGAAACTTGCCAAATTTTGAAAATTCATGAAAAAAAAAAACTATCTGAATAAATTTATTCAAGTTTTGTTTTTTGTATTGTTCAATTTAACCCTCGTCCTGCGTTGAGTGAACTCGTTCACGTAACGCCCCGTGCAGGGATAGCCAGCGGCCAGTCAGCCGATCGTTCGCGTGTTGCCGATAACCTCGGCGGTCGGGTCAATCGGGTCCGTGCGAACACCTGTATCGCGTATACTCCAGGACGCAATAACAACAATTATAGTGGTGGATAAATCGTAAGGGATCCCTATGATATTTGGATAAAGTACTTGTGATGATATGCAGTAGGTTTTATTGTGAAATGGAAGGCCCCAAATCAAGAATTTTCTGCATTTACATGCCGTTTAGCACATGTTTTATCATGTTCCCAAGACCTCTGTGCTTTTTCTGTCCCTATGTCAGGCCATTCAGGTGAACAAATTATTTTTTAACCTTTCGCTTAATTTACTAACCACATGTATCGTGACATTGCCTTCTCCCTCCTCTACTATGTAAAGCGATCACTTACTATAATGTTAGTTTTAGCGAGAGATTCGATTTCCAGTTCCAGGTCGTAGAGCACATACATGTACTGAAAAGCGGTTTAATCAAAGGAACACAGTATCTCTCTAATTACCACATCAAATGAAGACAACGACCAACAACAAAGTCGGTCATTTTCTCCCAGTTTTCCCTGATGAAAAACCTACTGACAGACGCCTTTATGCAGCATGCCCTAACATTACATCGGAATTCATAATTACAGACGTAGAACGGCGTCTCAAATATGCACATGACCCCTTTCTTCTCATTTCACATGTAGAAGACAACCAGCATCAAAGTAAAAGTTTCCCCAAGACTTTCCCCAGTTCAAACTTCAGACCGTCAGTACTATTACACGAGTATGACGAATAGTTGCGAATAGTTGCATCGTAATAAACGTAATCGGACGATACCATTTTGTTTAGATATAGTAAGGGTGACAGGATAGATAAACACGCGAAAATAGTGTGGAAAAAAAACGTGAAAAAACAACAACAACGACAGCCTTGGCAACCGAATAACCAAAGCGCGAGGCGCACCGTTGCTATACAAAAATGTGGCCTCCCGCAGGACCCGCGGTTAAGCGTGTTGGACAAAATAATGGCCTCCCGTGTCTCGCGTGTTGCGCGGGGAGGCCAATATAGTGGCCTCCCGCAGGACTAGGGTTAAAACCTGTTGTGTGTCAAAATATGGAATGGATTGGTGAATAAATGTGGTTGTGGGAATTTTTTGAAATACCCCCCAAAACCCCTGGTCTTTAAGAGTTGTTCCGCCGTGGCGGGCTGGTCTTCAGTGAGTTAAATTTGAAGGAAGAGATATTTTACATCTAGCTAAGTTTAGAACTGATTACTCCTTCCATCACAGTCGCAGCCAAATATAACACTTAGAATACTTAGACTTAAGTGAGGGCGAACAGATCTATGCCATTAGTTTAACAATAGATGCCAAGCGAAATGGTAAAAAGAATGTAAACGTGTGCAACAAGTGATCAAATTCCTGAATGGTGCAAAACGCATGATAAGAAAGTAGAACTGACTTTCAGTTTATTCATGAAATGATTGCAATATTCTGATTCGGCGCATTTTGGAAAATTTATAATTAAAAACTAGAATCCGGAAGAATGAAAGCGGAAAAAATACTGATTGCGGGAAGTAACAAAAAATCGGAATAGCCGCCTTGCTAATCGGAAAATCAGAATCACGCCCATTTTCCATGAAAAATTGGAATGATCCCATCAAATCAGAATGGGTGGCATCTCTGCAGGTGAGAGATGAAGAAACAGGAACAGATGGCAATTGAGACTCAGTGGGTGACCAGGCAAATTGACTGTGACATAGATCTTACCCGTAGCTGCAAGTGGTTGTCATCCCAACATACTTTCCATCACGATAAATGGGCTCACCACCCCAGGGCCATAAATCCTGATGAACATCATAGTCTTCCAGCAAGAACTGGGTGAACCTTCGCTTGACTCCCATCTGTCGCTGATTCAACAAAGCCTCCTTGCCCATGAACTCACTACTTTCCTAGAAAAGCAGGAAATATCAACAGTTAACTCCGTCTCAACAACATTTTCGTATTTTTCAAAGTAAACACCAAATAGAACTGAGATCTGTCCTGCTGTCTTTTAAGTTATGGCACATTGTTTCTGTAAATAAAGCTACCAGTCTAGCCCTGGGAATTTAAGTTTGAATAGAGCAACTCTGTCTACTATCTATTTCTACAAGTGCTTAAATAGAGTTTTTTAGTGGACGTTGAATGGTAATTCGTGATCAGTTGCAGCTTCCATCTATTCATACAATTGACATTTTCTAGCTTACAACCACAACCTGCCAGGCCAGGTCTGGCAACTGAACACCATATCCTAATCAAATAAAAGTATCACAAATTTGGCTTACGTCTAATTTGGTGCGAAATCCCCGCCCACACTCCAGTGGACTCGTATGATCATCCAGATCGAGACCCCAAAAGGCAAAGAAGTTTTCTATTCGAAGATGGCGCAGAGCATAGTATCCAGCATTTCGTATCCCATAATCCTTCCCAGCAGTCATCAGTGTGTCATACACATGAAGGGCATACTGAAAGAAGAGAAATCAGGATGGGAAATGCACACATGCAATATGACTAACTATAAAAACTGTGCATTCTTATAAGGTTAAATGGAATACGACAAATAAATTTTTGTGCACAGACACCAAAAGTATGTACAAAGTTAATCAAGAAAGATATACCCATGAAAGAATACCTCAAGACAACCTGTACTATATTATACACCTGCAGGCATACTGAGAAGAGGAACTTACACAGCTGCTTATGAACCAAATGCATGTTAAGAGCATCCTGAAATAAAATGGTTTTTATCCTTTTAAAACATATAGCTTTTGGTGACATATCAAATACATCAGAAAGCACAATGTAGAAGTTCACATGAAAGGGAACCTGAAAAAAGGCATTTACGTAGAGAGGTATGCCTTCTGTATATTATTATTTCTCTTCACTCAGCCACTAAGGAACAAAAAAGTAAATTCCTTGAACCCCCAGGCCACGCACTACCTGTAAAGTCCACTGACCAGGTCAGTGACCTTACCACAGAGAATCTTATCTGCGTCGTATTAACACACTACTGCTGTGCACGTAGTTTCTATTTGATTGGTATGAAAATATTTCTGTTATGCCTTACCACACTTGATAATGAATTAACCAATGAAACCTTTGTCTGTAAGTCTCTAATCAATGATCTGACATATGACACCAATTGACAGCTGTAACTTTCTTGAGAACGAAGCATGATAACTAGCCATTCCCCCCCAAGAGCTAAACAAATGGTTTCATCCAGATTGGCACATACTAATAAACCAAAGTGAGCATTTGGGGCAAAGGTCATCTCAGAGCTTGTTTCTGATTGGTTCTTAGATACAGACAACTCTAGATGATGGTCAGCTTAGGAGAAAATGAGATACTATTGCAAATTTGTTGAGCAAATATTCACATTTCGATGCTACACCTTTAGATAGTGTTGGGAGAGCCTTTGAAACCTTCGTCTTTGTGATTCCGACCAGTGGTTCACTGGTTACCATGTTCTTGTCATAATGCCTTTGATTTAGAAGAAATATAGTGAGGAATACAATGGCAAGTCCGCCTCGAAGTGGACAGCGACTTGGAACATGAAAATACGCTTTCTGCCCTGCATGGTCAGCTTGACCCAACCGTGTTTCACTAACATTAATTGGGAACTGGAAATTGCGTATACAACTCCGTCATGGCGTGGGGGTTTAATCTTTCTTCTCTATCATGGTGGGCAACAGAAGTCTAATGTGTGTTACTGCCTACAGTCCTTTGTCAGTCTAGCTTTGATCAGTAGGCAGTCCTCAGCATAACACTTGAATAAATATAACACATAGAACATAGAAGACTGTTTTCATGAAGGTAGCTCAGCCATCATCACCTTGACTAGCTGCCAAGAGATCAATCATTGTAAATATTCACGTGCAGTGTGAGAAATTTTGTACCTCAATTGTTGGGACTGTCTTAGAGGGTCGCATTATACATGAGCATCAGACTTCACAAATTTTATTTGGCTAGTCCTCAAAATGCAGGTGCGTTACTGCCAAGTGTTATTCATCATGTGAGCCGATCAAACAAAATCATGGGTTGCCTTTTTAAGTGAAGGTGGACATTTTTTTACCTCATTTTCAGCACTGAAGTAGAAAAGTCACATTGTATTTGAGATCACATTGTGCATATCTACAGAATATGATCCCATTGGATCATCAGTCCATGTCATAATAAATTATAAAGCATTTTCAAATGATACAACAGGTTTGGCTACATGACCATCAAGCAGCAATCTCATGTTCTATATTTAAAGAGTTTAAATGACATACCTCTGAAGGGATGTATAGAATGAAACCGTCCTCTCCTGTGTGAGTTAATCTCATTGCCCGTACATTGCTGGCATGACCTACATCTATGATGTTGACTGTCATTGGACGAAATGCTGTCTTGCTGGTCTGGAAGTCAGAGACATCTGCCAGGAGCTGCTGAGCATGTGGACCAATCAGGTTAATGCCTGAGAACATGGAAGTGACATCTGACACCTGGACGGAGCCATCAGCTGGCAGGTGTTCGTTCATCCAGGAAATAGCTCGTGTCTGTTGAGTGGCTGGACAGATGATGTAGTAACTGGAATAACCAAATTACAGATCATAAACATCACCCAATGGACATGTCAAGCGAACCAAAAACACAGGCATGAAGGGGTCTCACCCATGGCCTTTAAACCTTTTCATATCTCAGAGCTCATGCGTTTCACCTTCCATTTAAATGCTCCTATTCCGTAGTAATTATTTTCTGTAGAAGTACAATTTTTGGGTAAAGTTTGAAAATCCACGCAAAATCTAGCAAACATACAATAAGACAAGTAGCATCAAAGTATAGGCTATTAAGAGTAGAAGACAGAAATATAGTATGATATTTTGTACACAAACATATATGTTGCACAGTGTATAATGTAAAACTTCACAAACTCTGGCTTTCAGTGAGGCAGTGCAATAGTTAGGCGAGCACCACTCAACTGTAGCATATCAGTCTGTTCTAAATTGGGTCACTCATTGACAGTCATGGCGTGAGATGATGTGAAAAGGTTAATCCTTCTATTATTGACTTGGATAAGTCAGTGATCTCCAAACACATGCACTGGGATGATGACCACATGAAGTGTCAAAGTGTGTTAGATGTTACTCTCAGGCGGTTTTCACACTCTGTGGGAGATACATGGTCTGAACAATGAGGACAGATCGTCACAATAAGAGCACTTACTGGTTTGTGTCCAAACGGGCCACTGTGCAGTCGTTCTCAAATCCCCCGTGCACATTCTGCATGCCAGTGTGGACGATGGTACCAATCTCATGGTCAATGTTATTGGAGCATAAGTGCTGAAGGTACGCTGTGGCTTCGTCCCCCCGTGACTGGTGAAAACAGAACCACAGATGGCTGTATGAATCGCGAGTTCTGCCCTGACAATCTCAGCTGACACAATGGTCTACTGTAGTCAGTTCGTTGGGTGTTTTTTTTTCAAGAAAATGTCAATTTATGGTGGATTGTCTACAAATAATGGCATATGTGAGGACTGAAAACAATGTCTGACGATTTTCTTGGTAAAAAAAATAATCAGCTGACAAGCTTGGAGACACATGAAAAGAGAGAGAGGCTCTACATATCCAATATATCGTAGAACTACACCATTTCCCAAATAGAATGCAGGACAAGACTGACAGACCTCCATCTGTGTCTGGGAACTTGTAGCAGATATGTGACCAATCTTTTTTAGATATTTGTTGAAATTTTTAATATCTGTTTTACTGTTTTTAGCTTGAAGGTTGTGGTTTATCATGGTATTCTTCAATGCTTTTAGCGAATGGCCTTGCAAAATACAATAAAAAAAAAATTTTTTTTGCCATATTCTATCTTATATCCAATAACGCAATGACAATTATTTCACAGGATGCTCATCTGTGTGCTAAATTTGGCCACATATTATTATCAAAATATCAGTTGTTGCCACGCCAAACTGACTAGAAACTTTCTTCTTCTTATTAAACAAACTGTCCATGTAACTTCTGGGACCATTCATGAATTATGACACTCAGCCAGAACACTGCTTGCCCAATGTAAGAGTCTTGTATTGATATGTGGATGTATCAACAGACTTTTCATCTTGCAACTGAGTTGGCAATTGGCGAAGGGAAGGTTTCAAGAGAGTGCATCCACTACGCTAGATTGTCTGTGGTTCAATTGATGGTATCTTCTTGGGCTCACATACGGCAACATCAGCTCCTGTCCTTTTGTAATCAAACATATACAGGATAATAAAAAACAGATCTGAAAGTAATCAATCAAAGACTAATATGAACTATCCTCATTCCACTTACCCTAACTTCAATTTTACAGAAATATGAGATGTCCATTAAACACACTCTCTCTTTACATGCCCAGTACTCTTCCTGAACTGTTTCAAACCAGCATGGTTTGGACCATGCCCACATAGCTGACGGCTCTCGACCAAAGGTATCATCTGTGAAATACAAGACAACAGAATTAGGGTGGTACCATACATATCAAATACGATTCTATTCACGTGTCTGACTCCGATCCCATGACTGCTAAACTGGTAAGAGAACAATGTTTCCTAATGATACTCTTATGCACAGACAATTACTGCTTTTTAGATCATAACAAAAATCTGGCCCTTTATCCAATTATTTTCCTTACTATAAATTTTAGTATATTTTTATTTATTACTTCTGTTTTGGAACACTTTAATGTTGGGAAATATTTGAGGGCAAATTACAGAACTTATGGTAAAGAGATCTAAATGCTCATTATTTCTTTCATATTCAATTCTTTTGAAATTTGTGATTTTCTTTTTTTTCTTTTTCTTGTTGTTGTAAATAAAACCCTTGCCAGCAAAAAATGATCAAGTTGGGGGTGTGTCTACTCTAAAGGTTGAACCTGAGACACAGAATACATAGACGGACCATCCATTCTTTCACTTTATGTCCACAACTTGTGCGCGTAGAAACACGATGAATACTACTCATAGAGCTCTGTGGTACTTGTCTTTTTCCCTCAATTATGTAAGGGTGCGATGCGAATTGTCGAACTGTTGACATAGATGACGGATGGAATTTGGCGAATTAAACCGTCTCGGTATCCCATGTCTCGGGTTGAACCGTTTCAACCTTTTTTACTTCCCAATTCCTTTCAGTACCCTGATCTCCACATGAGACGTCTCCCCATCAAAAACAAAATATTTTAAGAGTTTTTAAAACTACTCATACCCATTATCATAGACTAATTAGAAAGCTAAATAGACAAATTACTGAGTTGTGTTCACTTTTCAACTACAACCAGAGAGTATAGATGTTCAGAGAGATCTCACTTCCGTCAAATCGCGAAACTAGGTCACTGCGGTAAACAAGGAATTGCAGAATTGAAAGAGACCTTCTTCACCAAAGATAGTGTGCATATCTGTTTACTGTGGTTTGTTCATATTTTTGGGTTGATTGAAACTATTTACAACTGTTTTTAAGCTCTTACACCCCATGGAAATGCACAAACCGGTTTTGTTTACCACAGCGACCTACTTTCCGCTCCATGTTAACAATGGTTTCGTGGAGCCTCCTGTGTCTTGCAGGGCAAATCGACCAATAGTGAAACCTCTCTACATCTATACTCTCTGTTATAACTTGCCTTGCAAACACTACAGGCCCCAAACAACTGCTAAAAATTGTATTGCTTAAAACATCCATGACTCACCATCTGGGTTGTTAAAATACATGGCTCTCTCATATGCCATAGTCTCACCAAAGACAGCACCTGCAACTTCTAAGCGAGTGTGTAAGGGAGAGCAGCGTAACTTCCGACCAGTTGTATACTCCTCTCTTGGATATTTCAGAGTGTAATGGTTTGCTTCAAAGAAATGGGAGAACATAATAAATTTTTCTAGCACATACATTCTTTAACCCTAGATAATAATGAAGTACAAAGCACCCGTCTCCACAAAGTGGATCTAAAGCGCCTTACAATGGAATTGTAACAACTTTTTAT
This sequence comes from Onchidella celtica, assembly GCA_963931925.1. Lineage (NCBI taxonomy): Eukaryota > Metazoa > Mollusca > Gastropoda > Systellommatophora > Onchidiidae > Onchidella > Onchidella celtica. The sequence continues at coordinate 6,677,965 of OZ007574.1, read as the reverse complement.
CTTTTCCTCTTTGTTTTGTACTTTCAAATGTACTTTCATGCTGTACAAAGCATACGTGGCCTAAAATGGGAGACATTCTCAGTCAGTTCAAAATATTTCCTATACAGGACCTATATTGGCCCAATAAGGGAGACATTCTCAGTCAGTTCAAAATATTTCCTATACAGGATCTATATAAGCTTTGTTTCATATTTCTCAAATGAAGAAATAATCTTTTCATCATCTTTAGCTCCTTCTAAATTGCAAGTTTTGACTTGGAAACTTGGGATGAATTGGGTCATTTAGAAATAAAACACACCACTCAGAAAATATGACTGACTTTTTATGAACAGAGATCTTCTACCTACAGCTGCTTTGTTTCCTGATTCCTGTACAAAGCCATTTACGACATATTTACCTATCATACACATGTATACACATAATACAGTTCTTTCTTCTACAAACACAATGTCTTGACACTTTGTTGACCAAGAACTCACACAGACAATCAAACAAGAAACACATGAAATGATGATTAGCAAGAAATTCACAACAAAAAGAAAAAAAAACAAAACAGCTACAGATTCTGATAAGGATAAGAATGAGGAAAAAGCAAACCCCAGTATTTTCATACCCAGAGCTTCTGTCATACGATCACGTAAGAACTTCTTGTTGTTGTGCAGTCGCACAAATCGTCGTACGTCATAAGGCCACAGGTTGAGACTAGGCTCGCCATCAATAATCCACTCTGCTATATGTTTGCCCACTCCACCAGCTCCAACTATTCCTGTTGAGTTCATACCTGCAGCAATGTAGTAATTTTCCACCTGATAAAAAGAAGAGCAACAAATTCGGCTAAAGGTCCAACTTATGGTATCTCCAGATTCATCATGTGTCTGTCTTTACATGGGATCATAAAACACCTACAGCAAAACATAGGCAATCTTTCCTATAGTAAGGGCCAGACAAAAAAATACGAGGAAGCAGAGGGCCGCAAACTTTCACCCTTCTGTAAATGTCATCTCATTTATTTGGATGTTGATGTTTAGAAGGGGGGTAGGGGGTGGGGGTGGTATGCATTTTGTGTGTGTTAGTTACTTCTTATCCAATGGAACTTGCTTGGACCGAAACCGGATTATAAAAGATTTCCTTTCAACCAAAAGACTTTCCCTGACTCACAGTAATCCCTCTATATTCCTTACATGCCTCTTCACACAAAGAGAAAATCATGTAATTCCTTTTCAACTGAAAGAATGTCTTTTATTCACTCGGTTGAGCATGAGTGAGCAAGGGTGCTATCTCAAAAGTTCAATGTCTTGAATGAGAAACAGAACAATCCGAGCTTGTTAATTTCAGGCCCAACTATATAGGACTGCTTCATGGGATTGCGGAGGAGGAAAGACGATAATCATAGTGTCACTGACCTGACCGACAAGGATACCAGGCAGAATGGCATTGCCACCACAAGGAGTGCTTTTTTAAAATTTTTTATCCAGTCATCCTCTCATCTTCTCACCATTCCGTGGGTCATTACAAATGTGTTATGTGTATAATATCGACTACAAAACACTCACTAACAGTAGCTATCCAGCACTTCAAATACATCTATTTTATACTCGATACAACTGGCTGATCACCATCCACGGTTCTGGATGTTGTTTTTACTTTTGGGATATCATACATAAACGCACATCTCCTTCACACACACACACACACAATGGAGTTTGGATACAATATATCAAGTGCGCTAACAGACTAAAATTACCATGGTGCCTTATATTATCACTTTTCTTTAAGAGACTAACAATTGTGATTATTTCAGCCTAAGCAGTTTGCACTGTATTTATTTTTTTATACCTCAGTGGCCAGTGGGTAAAGGAATATTCAATCAAGCCCAAGGGCCGGCTAAAATTGTTTGACGGGCCATAGGTTGCCCATGTCTGACTTAAAATGAGTCAGGATGAACCACTGACTGCTTTAAATTTTTAAGCCATCTCATGTTCTATGACAAAATGGTTATGGTGAACAGTTCCTAAAAAGGGCAATATTGTATATTAACTGTGTCAGCTTGCTCAAAACCATTGCAACATCTCATACCATGGCCGCTGATATTCAAGAGTGGACCTGAGTGAAGACATCTACCACACACAAAGCCACTGACTCACCTTCGGGGATCTACCCAACAGCCATCTGGAGTCTGGTGTGAAACTCTCTGGTCCATTGACTAACTGTCGCACCTCAGCCGAGGACAACAGAGGCATACGATGAACAATGTTGTCCAGCAGTATCTCTGGGGAGGATATTTATGCTGTTTAGCTACCACTATAAACCCCGAACCAAAAACATCTAATTTACTGAAAACTCTAAACTGATAATCTCAATCCAATGCAACAAAGATCATTCAGAAATCAGCACAGTTTGTCACGAGTGGAGTGAGCGAGATTCAAGGATTACGGGGGCATGGAAGTGTAGGACTGACTCACGGGATAGGGAGGCTGCTCACCTGTATTGACTTCTGTTAGTTGACGTAAAGCGTGCATGTTGTGAGTGAAGTTGAGGCGTAGTAGAGGCAAAATCTGAATAGTCAGATCACTGCAAGTTAAGAGGTCCCAGGGGACAGACGTGAGATCAGAGGCAGTCGGGAGATTGTGATGTGTTTTCCAGTGATGACTGGTAGGTTGAACTATGATTTATAATTATGATGATTGATGTATTATATTCGCCTATGACCATGATGTAAATAAGTATATATGAGGAATGTGGAAGTCAGTGATTACTGTGTATAGAAATGTGCGCCATGAGCGATAGATGTAAGTTAGGTTCATGGATTCGTAGCGAGAGTGAGTGCTGTGTGGTACGGTGGAGGTGTGTTACCGTAAAATGTGTGGTGAGTGAAAGGTGGACTATTGTGGTGTACGCTTCATGGTTTGTAATGAGGGGTGAGGTGGTTAGAAATGGTATGGTATTATACCAATGTAATGTTCTTCTTGCAGGTGCCGGGGTCGGGCAGAGACGCCACCCGCGGTAAGCGAACTAGCACAGGGGATAGGCCAGCATAGGGCCGAAGGCTACGCATAGGCCAGTGGAGTGAAGCTGTCGAGCAGGACAGGAGGGGCGCATGAGTCGTGGCAGTCTGGCCACAGACAGGGATGTGTATATAATTGTTAATGTGCTCTTAAGATGTACTACATGTGATAGTGATATACGACTGTGCTATTGGGATATTAATGTGAATTGAACTATTAACGTGCTATTGCCATGTTGAGGAGCTCTTGGAATGCTCAGGTGTTATTGCCATAGGAATGTGTTATTAAGACATTGAGTGGAGAGGCTGAAGCCGACGTGTATTTAAAAGTAACTACCGGGTTGTGGACCCGAGGAAGAGTGCTTGAGGGAAAGAAGGCCGTTGGACGGCAGTTGATTAGAATAATATAATGTATGTAATTGCACTGTTATCTTTATCTTTATGTTTAATAAATGTGTGAGTCTGATGGGTTGTTCTGTTAAGTGTTATACGTGTTCGTTCGTGATTGTTGTCCTGTTATAATTATTACATCTCCCAGTCTGGGATTTGTGACACAGTTCACAAAGTAATTTCATTTGATGGCCCGAAAAGGTATTACATTACATACCAATTCATTTCATGAAAATTTATTCTGTGTATTACACCTGTTTCTGTGGAGTGATTGATTAAGCAGCAACTCAAGCTATTTATGTTGGCTGTAAAGTGAAAACTGGGCTTTGATGTTACTTGAAACTTTCATGATCTTCCTCTGCTTGTGAACACATGATCTTCATAAAAACACTGGTAAAATTTGGTTCTGACTTACGGAAATGATCCCAGTCCTCTGGCAAAAGCTGGAATTCAAACTTGTCAGGAATGCCCTTGTGGAAACATGGTTTAGGATTGGGTTCGAATCCTCCAGCCAACATCCCACCACTCCATTCACGAAAGTACACTAGGCCATCATGGTCACGGACCACTAAAGGACAAAGGAAGCCAACAGAATCTTCACATTCGTACCTTTAAATTGGCTGATACCATTTGTAGCAAGGATAGCATGTAATATATGAACATATACAATGTGTGGTGCAATAAAAAAAAAAACATGACATACTGTACAAAGACAAACACTGTGTTACAACTGAAAACTTCAGTTTCATTCAATGTTTACCTGTGTTAGAATTGTAAACACAGATTTCCTTGCTCAGTGTTGTAAGGGTTTCTCATGTACATGAAGGCCATGACTTGATGCTAGTCAATCTGTCAGTCTGCCCAACCTTCATGTCATGGGCCTAACTTCACACATATTTGTCTAACCACTTGCTTATCTGCCCATGGCCAATCATATATGTGCTCATTTTTCTGCCAAAATATCTCTAAAAATCTGTGGGGTCAAGACAGGGCTGGGAATAAAATTGGCGGCCATTCTGTATTTATTTATTCACTTTTCTAAATAATTCTACCTACTAGAAAATTTTTACCTGAAGAAGGATCTAGTGACCAAAAGCTTGTTTATTATAAATTTATCCATTTCTAATTCCTTTGGAATTTATTGTGTAGTTTTGTTTTGGTTTTAATATGAGGCTTTGCAGCATACAGCAATTTCTTTTTTTCTGCCTCATTTTAACTTTGTTTACTTGCCAATATATTTTTTTAATTCTATCTATTTGTACATATATTTGCATCCTCCAATCTGTCTGTCTCTTTTTGTCTTGGAATTTGTTTATCATCCTTTCTGCCAGACTCTTTCTTCTTCTGCTTGTCTGTGATTCACAGGTGCCACCCAGGAATTATGAAAAAGGAGGAACTTTTTTTCGACTCGCTGGGGGGAGGGGTGTGTGGTTGTTGTCCCCCTCCCCCAATTTAGAATTTTTTTTTAAAATCAAGCATAAATAACATAATTTGGCGGTACCTAAAGTGCTATTTTATTAATTTTCTTTGACTCACTGAAATAGACAGTTAGCGGCAGTTTAGCGGTGAAAGTTGGAAAAAATTAAAATAGCGGTTTTCCGCTATATAGCGGAAAAGTGGCACCTATGATGATTCTCTGACACTATACCATGGGGACATTGGTGCCACATCACAGGTGTAACCTACCTGGCATCATGCGGTCAATGCCCTCCTGTGCCTTGGTGACCAGATAATAGTGTTCACAGGAATGAAGAGGAGCCTTCACGTGCTTGGGAGTGGTCAACTTGCCCACAGCCCGGGCCCACTGAAGCAAACAACAACAACAAACATACTTTTAACTGTGCAAATTGATCCTTTCAATGCCAGCTCAGTCAAATGAGAGAATTTTCCTGTCCAGAAATTAGTAAGCAGCTCTTTCCTGCGGATTAATTTACATTACAAACAAGTATTATTTCAGTGAAAGATTTCTGCACTTAACGGTTGCAGTTATGAGATCTACAAAGTGTCCAGTGCTAAACAAAATGAGTTTCACGGCAAAGGCCGTGAAAGGCTTAAATGAGTAATCAAAGTGCTGTAATATACTCTTAACCAGTAATTCTTCCCCCACTTCTGCATAATGTTTCAAAATGAAAATTAGAAATATTTTAACCACTTTTGGTCATACAATCTCAACTATAATTATAACTTTCCTAATGTGCAGAACTGAGGTTAAACACCAGAGACAGTAGCTATGGAAACACTGAATGCATGTACAGGTACTAGATGCCTGAACTGACTTTTTCTGCTAAATGAAGGGAAGTCCATGAGACATGGGCCTGATCAAATTTGTAAAGTAAGATGTAAATGTTTTACCTTAAAATATGACCAATGTGCAGATGCAATGTCCTTCTCTGTTACAATTACTCAACAAATGTGACAAATTGCATGAAATGTTACATTTTGTTTAAAATGTATTAAAAAATTAACTATAAACATGCTACTGATGTTTGCACATTACTATAAAACAGTGAACGCTCAAGCAGATAGCACCAAGAGACAGACAATTGTGAGCGAGCCCCACTAACCTAAATAGAAGTCGCACTGGACCAAACGGAGAAAATCGCAATGAAACACAAATATCCGATTTTTTGACGATTTTTGTATTTTGGTTGATACTTGAATTTCAACTATTTTTCTACATTCTGTTAAAATATTATGTCTCAAATCAGCCTCTAAATATGATAAATATTGCTTTTAATGCCTTTAATTTTGCCGTTGACAATGGGATTCATTGAACTCTTGACAACTTCAAAATTAATATACCTATTGTCACAAAATTTTTACACAGCTTGAATCATTTATATTGGCATAGACATGCAAAATTTCAAAGCTGTAGGTTAAAAATAAAGTTATTCATAACTCAAAATTGAAAAAATGCGACTTCCGTTGAGGTCAGCGAGGCTCGTTCACATTAGGATTGTAAAAAAGACAGATTTCACCAATTCCGTTCTCAGGCCTATTTGTTTGTACTATCAAATTAGCATTACTACAGTAATACTTTAAAAAACATCCCTTTATAATATGAGTTTGGAGTTTAACCTTGGAAAGCTCTATACCAATATTTATCAGATCTGTCTACAACTGATGTCTCTGCTTCCTTGATTGAGACCTGGCAGTTTTCACCTCACTGAACATTTAATCAACAGAAACCATTAAAGCTTGCCTCCTGAGAAATAACAATGATTTTCTACCCACCTGACCAGCACAGTTTACAAAGTGTTCACACTTGATGTTGCCTGCTGATGTTGCTACTTCCGTCACACGACTTTTGTCTGTGATGACCTGCTTGACTCCCACGCCCTCAAAGACTTTGACACCTGGGAATAGCAACACTAAGTGTTACCTATCATTACTCTCAGGTACAAGATATTAGCTTGACTTTTCTCCACAGTCCATCCAAGCTTATGGTTGTCAGGCTACTTAACCTTAACCCTTTGAATCTTGACCTCCTGAGTTTCCCTACATCGTATCTGTGGCTTCCTGAGTTCACGGTAGCAAATCTGAGGGCATGCAGCACTGGTCTATCGGTGTTATCGATACTGTAGCACAGTGATTCTCAACGTGGGCAACATCATCTCCTGGGGGCCATTTTGATTTCCAGTTGAGTGAAAATGCAGAAAAGGCCTCACGGGGTGTGTGTGTGAAAATGATGACCGGGGGGGGGGGGGGGGGGGGACAAAAATATGTTTGGACGATTTGGGAGAAAATACAGGGCAGCCATACATGTTCATACTTGTTCAACAGCATGTGTAGATGGGTTTTATGAAAAGAAAAGGCCTATTTCTTTTAGTGCATTTGATAAAGAATGCTTTCTGTTTTACAATAAATAATCAACATGCCTATAAGGCTTTGAAAAACTTAACATCAAAATTTGTGTATAGTCTGTCTTCTTGCAAAATGTATCTGCTGAATTTGTTTGTGGGGGTGGGGGTGGGGGTGGGGGTGCAGTAAAAGAAAATTTGGAGCCTAAGGAGGCAATTGCCTGAACAAGGTTGAGAACCACTGCTGTAGCACGTCACCTTTATAATACCAGTGAAGGGGGGCTGATAATACAAGCCTTCATAGTTCTACTCTCAACTTTCACCTGCCACTGAAAGTAGCCTCAAAGACATTCCATAGTTACATCTTTATAATGTGTGAATTATCTTATGATGCATTAAAGAAATGAAGTCAACATATTCTATTTCATTATCATGAATATTCATTTTCATTAAAACACACAACAGTATGAACATTATGAAAAGTGGCATATCACAACATTACACGCTGTTTGTCACAGCAAAGAAATTATATGAGAAAGAGAAACCCAAATGCAACCAGCTAAATCCCTGTTGGCTCTAGCAGAATTTGACTGGTTATACTGACATGCACTATTCTTTCACCTTTTGCTTTTGCAAGTCTAGCCAAGGTCATATTGACATCAGGGGCTGTGACAACACCATCATGTGGGACCCATATTGCACCCTGCAGAGACATTGACAGGAGATAGAGCAAATCCCAGCAGCCTTAAGCCTTGTATATGTTTTGTACGGCATGAAAGTGTATTTCTAAATAAGAGAAATACAGTAAGTGAGTAAGTAAGAGAGAGAGAGAAAAAAAAGTTGTTACTATTTCATTGCAAAGCGTTTCAAGTCTACTTTGGAGAGACAGGCACTATATAAATGTACTCCACAATAATTATAAATTATTATAGCTTTTTCCATTTACTTGAACATGCAAAGCCCATGATGCAGTTGGAAATGGCTTTGGCCAAGGATTTACAGAGCGATAAGACTTTTTTGATCTGGCAATTTTTGTCATTAATTTGACCAAATTTCTGTACCATTAAATGTAAAGTTTTATGGTAAAGAACATTATTAAGGCTGGTGTCAGACCCAGAAAGTTGCTCGCCACTCGCTGCAAGCCATTCGTTATTTTAGATGACTTAATGTTAATGAACACATTTCATCAAAGGAAAGCAGTCATACAAAGAAAGGTACATCCACTTGTGCTTGGCACTGGTTACAAGCTGCACAGAAATCCAGTCATATACAAAAGTTACATGTCATTCGCTGCTGGCCACATTAAAAAAGTCACACGCATCTGTATACATATATTATATATATATTATTATCTCACCGGTATGTCACTCGTCCCGGGATGATTCAGTTCATTTTTTTTTTCTAAAAATTTCTGTCTTCCATTTGTCGCTATACGTATGTTGTGTACATTTGGTTTAAAATCGATAGCAAGAATGCACTGGTCAGTACACAATGGGGAAATGGATGTAACAACAAAGGGTTAATAAAATCATTACACTTCTCCTTGCACAGCACTGACTATAGAAATTTGGTATAATTCAATTTAACTGATATTCCAAAGTTGTCTAGTGCATTATGGAAGTAACATCCTTTATTACTCTCAACTGGCAGATAAAAAGGATGCCAGATGTGAAGATGACTGCTAAACTTACCATAATATCGTCCGTATAGACCATGGGGCATAACTCTTTAGCTTCTTTTGAGGTGATAATGTGCGACTCCACACCAACCGTCCTGTAGAGTCATTATATATACACAGTGAGTATACATTCAAATCTACAGAGTACGATGCCCTCCTATTCCGTCACATTGAAAATGGCATTTGGTCTTATGTGGCTAGATTTCTCTGTTTCTGTATAATATCACAAGGAAACAAGCATATCGTATATTCAGGAAAATGAAAGCACATCAGACTTCCTCATTCATTTGTACAGGTCCAAAACCTCTTATCCAAATTTATGAACTAAAACAAAATACAAAAGATGCGCAAGGGTGGCTGCAGTCACTTGGCAGTGCATTCTTCAAGGATGGCATTTAAGCACTCACATACCAGTGGGACAAGTGCATCAATCAGAGGTGAAAAGTAGCAGACTAGTGCCTGCAACCTATGCCCAATGTTTTATTTGTATTGTAGTGAACATGCTGCGTAAGTAAATGTTCATAAGTTACTTTTTGGACACCCCTCATATTTACCCCTATCAGTGTAAATACTTATTGTGTGGTTTGCTTATCTGTGTCTATATCTGGTTTCGTCATGCACTCCACTACTGTATTATCCTTATAAGACATAGTACATGGTAGACAATGGCAGAAAATAACGTTATACTATAACATGTATTTGGCATGTTTTATCTTTCTACAATTTAAGGAAATTCTAAATTCCCAGTTAAATTTGGTACTGAGGATTGAACCTAAAAATAGTGCACTCATACATTTTCACACCATCTTGAAGCCACAAAATTAAGCAAACACTGACAACTCACTGAGCTATGGCATGCTGTCTCTTGTAATACACAAGCCTATCCTTTGTGCGTGCAACATTCAGACTGCCACACTGTTTCCAACCTGAAACACAACTTGATGCTTTGGTACCAAGTTCAAAGTACTGCATTGTTTGGGTTTTTTTCAGTAATAATTCTGAAGTTAAACTCACTGAAAGCAAACACAGGTCATCAACTCTGATAAAGAATGAATTTGCTATGCACATCTAAGCGCCACTGCATTTATTTCAATGACATTTACAGGGCAAATGAGAGGTGGTAAGTTGGAATTTTCAATCTTATCAATTCAAATTGACTTCCCTGCCTAACTAAAGGCAGATAATGTAAAATATAAAGAAAATTTTTTAATGCAAAGTTCAGAAAATGAAATATTTATATATAATATATAATAAACACATCGCTCCCCATTTTCCTCATCCTTGGGACTTCTTACCTACACCATTACCCTCCTGCTCCAGTTTTTCATACAATCGCTTGCTGTAGTCCACGATCTTCATTTCTGTAGGACTATTCTTCATTCTTCCGATTAAGCCAGCTGAATGCCAGGTGGTGCCACAGGTCAAACTGAGAGATCACACAAACAGGGGCAAGACATGTAGTGTGTACATATCAGTAAGCTGTTGCCCTTCTTTTCTAAGCATGTTCACACTAACGTGGAACAGCTCTCGGAAAATCTCTCAGTGTTACTGCTGTAACTTAACAAACTGATTATCATTCTGACATCTACACATTCTTTTGTCATACAGAGAATTTCCATGCACTTGGACAAACACCACTCAAGTGCATTAACTATTAATGCACCAATTGGTCATTCACGTTGTACTGGTTTGTCATACAGGCACTTTGAACTTTGCTATTTAAATTCTTTCAGGATAATACTTAATAGCATTCAGCTCTCATGTACAAAACAGAGAAATGCTATTTTTTGTGATATATGCTAGTTCATCATACGGATGATGTTTTAACCCTAATGCCACCAGAACAATGATTACCATGCCTTGCCAAACGAGCAGCATTAATATAAAGGTGGTATTTTGAGTTTTTTCAGCCCAAAAACCTGAACAAAGTATCTATTATTTCTGGAAAGTCAGTTTCACTGACTCTGGAAGCACAGCATTGAAAAATGAGTCAATTCAATCAGTCAAAGGCAGCTTCGGGACTTTTCAACAGCAAGACTTTTCTTCAAAATACATTTAAAAGCAATGACTTTCGCAGAACAGGAGTCTGTTAAACAAACATGAGAGCTGTGATAAGCAGACCAGTTTGAACTTGTGTGCATACGCCCTTAAAAAATGCATTTCAATGCACTTAATAAAAGTGGAAACAGGTAAGCAGTTATGATTCAGTCAAGTTCTGACACAAGTCCACAAATAAATCGTCAGATTGTTTATTCTGTGATGTCCTAACTTAAACTTTTATACAAGGTTAAACTTGAAAATATTTATACATTGTATCAGAGAAAAGACTTCCCTCACAATTATGAATTTTGACCTAATAATTTTTATTATGTAATTTGACTAACCTGCCTTGCTCCAGGATGACCACATCAGTCCAACCCCTCTCAGCTAGGTGATAAGCAACAGATGACCCCACAACGCCACCACCACAGATGACCACTTGTGACTGTGATGGAAGTTTTTTGTCCACATTCTGATGTGTGGATGAGGTGGAGAGTGAAGTGGAAAAATGACAACAGCCACATAAATACTGTGTATGCCTAGGTTGCCCTCTCCCAAATTGGGAAGTCACACCTGAATTTATGAATTGAAACCATCGGCAGCTCAGGCGAGACATGGCCATATTTGTTATGTTGTCTGTGATTTCAAGTCTTTTCTCTACTTCATCAAACTGTATGGCATCACAGGATCTTTCATGACATCTTCATAATTTTTAATTCTGTTGATAGCTGAACATCACACAACATCTCTCTTCTATGACTTTCCATGCTGAATGTCCTAGTAAATGCAGACATCAGATTTTGTGGTAGCACCCTATAGCCTAGGATCTGGTAGTCACTTGTTAAAAGAAACTATGCTGAATCCTGGAAGCTGGAAGCTGTGTGGGCATCAGTGATGTCCTTGCACGAAAGAAATGAGCATTGGCAATTTACTACTTCATGAAATGGCTTCATTCAAACAATCATACTTTAGTACTAATATGTATTGTAAAAATATGATTAAAATTACAGATAAATCGGTGCACAAGAATGTGAGGCTTTTTTGTTTTGGGAGAGAAGAAAGTCAACTTTCTATTAATACACTATAATAGATGTTGCTGTAGTTAGTCTTCATCCATCTCTCCCCTATTTTCTTCCTGTATCAGCTGTCACAAATCCCAGACTGGGAGATGTAATAAGTTATGACAGGACAACAATCACGAACAAACAAGTTTAACACTTAACAGAACAACCCATCAGACTCACACATTTATTTAAACATAATTATACAGATAATAGCGCAATTACATACATTATATTATTGAAATTAACTGCCGTACAACGGCCTTATTCTCCCATGCACTCTTCCTCGGATCCACAACCCGGTAGTTACTTCCTAAAGGCACTTCGGCCTCAGCCTCTCCCCTCAGGGTCTTAATAGCACATTAATAATTCACTGGCACCGCAATCGCTCAACATCACCTTCCTATTGTCATACACCTTAGCACTCCCCTAGCACCTCAGCAGGGCAATAACACATTATCATTTCAATAGCCCCTCAACATGGCAATAGTACATTATTAGTTCCTAGCCCATCAACATGGCAATAGTACATTATCACATTCACGCTCATATCTACGTCCCTGTCCGTGGCCTGACTGCCACGACTTTATGTGCCTCTACGGTCCTGCACTGACAGCCTCACTTCTGGCCTATGTGTGGCCTCCGGCCCTATGCTGGCCTATCACCGTAGGCGGCGCTCTTTGGCCCGACCTCGGCACCTACAAGAATAACATTACATTGGTATAATACCCTACCATTTCTATTCACTCCACCTCTCCTTACAACCCATGAAGCGTACACACAATAGTTCACCTTTCACTCACCACACATCTTACGGTAACACACCTCCATCGGAGTACACAATACTCACTCGTGCTACAAATCCATGAACTCACTTTCATCTATCGCCCATGGCGCACATTGCTATATCCAATATCAAGGACTTCCACATTCCTCACATATACTTATTTACATCATGGTAATAGACGAATATAATATAATACATCAATCATAATTATCAATCAACGTTCTACCTACCAGTCATCACTGGAAAAACTCTCTCACTGGTCTCTCGACTGCTCCCCTTATGTCCGCCCGCTGGGCTCTTACTAGCGTCCGTTCAGTAGGACCTTCTAACTTGCAGTGATAGTAATACAGCGCTTTCGCTTCATTCAGACCCCCCACCACTCACAACAGCACGCTTTAACTTACTTGTCTACGTGCGTTAATTTTACTCTCCTCCTTTCCCGTCTTCCCCTACTTGTCTGCCGTGAGCCCTTCTTACTCTACACCCGCTTTGTAGCAATCCCCTTAATTGCACTCACTCCACTCGTGACATCATCCCCCACCCCAAAAAAACTAATGCAATTAATTTCAAATCGCATCAAGATGACTGTCAACGAGTGAGCGTGAGCAATACCTACATAAAAATGACCTACCAATGCCCCTAGCACATAAAATACCGGAATCAGGGGAAAATATGGGGATCAATATGCCCTGCAATATGCATATATGTATCACATCATCAATAGCTAACTAAACACAATACCTAATACAGAATCAAAAACCAATCAACCTATCAACCATTCTTCATATCATATTTATAATGTCAATATTTTAAAGTCGACTCATTCACACAGATCCTGTCAATGTTCCTGTCCTCCGATGTATAAGCTCCTGAACTCTTCCCCTAGGCTCGACTAAGGTAGTCGGCGATATGATTGCTGGTTCCTGGAATTGGTTGAATAACGAAGGTATACGGCTGCAAAGCCAATGCCCATCTAGACAAGCGTGGGCTGGACGAACGATTCTTCGACAAAAACGTCAGTGGCTTGTGGTCTGTCTGGATACAAAATTCTCGTCCCATGAGATAACGTCCTAATTTCTGGACGGACCACACAATGGCAAGACACTCACGCTCTATCACAGACTACTTTCTTTCTCTCTGCAATAACTTCCTACTGACATAACATACAGGATGGAGACATTCGTTCTTCTCCTGTAGAAGACAAGCGCCGACACCAGAGTCCGACGCATCCGTTCTGAGGATAAAATTAGATCGAAAATCGGGTAATATCAGAATGGGTGACGATGATAATGCTGTCACCAAATTATCAAATGCTGTCTGACATTCAGACGTCCACTGGACCTTATCGGGTTGTCCCTTCTTAGTAAGGTCAGTAAGAGAAGATGACAAGGAGGAAAAATTTGGAATGAACTTTCTGTAATAATTTAAAATTCCCACTAAGCTTCTGACTTGTTTCTTTGTTTTAGGGATTTGCAACCCTACTAATTTGTCAATTTTTGTTACTTCAGGTCTCTGAACACCTCTACCCACGATATGTCCTAAGAATACTATCTCTGGACATGCCAAATCCATCTTTGCGGGTTTAGCAGTTAACCAAAAATGACGTAATCGTTGAAAAATTACTGTTAGTGTCTGAATATGATCAGACCATGTCGACGTATGACATGCTATATCGTCAAAGAATGACACGACATTAGGTATGTCCTTCAACACCAGTATGAGAATACAGATACTCTGGTCTCTCATAAAATCTCTCCAGCATATCAACGTGGAAAACCTTTACTGATCCATCAATGTGGATAGCGTAATCTACCTTCGAAACAATTCGCTCAATAACATAAGGACCTTTCCATGTCATCAATAACTTATTATGGTCCGTAGGTAACAACAATAGAACCTTGTCTCCTGGCTTAAAAATTCTCAGTTTGGACCCTCTATCTTTATAGTTCTTTGCTCTTGCTGAAGCGATACTAGACGCTTCTTCTGCTATAGTGCGCGCTGAAGATAATCTTTCTCTTAAATCAACAAGGTCTATCGAAACCTTTTTAAACGGTTCCGAGACCGTGGGGATCTTCTGAAGAGGAGCCTGGGGTGTACGACCCTTATGCGTCGTCTTTTGGCACGCACTGCACGTCTTACAATAGACTTGCACATCTCTGTGGATCGATGGCCAGTAAAAATTTTTAAGAACCCTTTCTTTGGTTCTAGCTATCCCCATATGACCCGCTAATGGGACATCATGTGCCAAATGCAATACTGTTGCGATCAGCAACGCTGGCACAACGACCTGCTTTAAAATGGAGGTCACCGTTACATACTTACGGAACAGAATGCCCGCCTGAACAACAAAGGAAGACGAGCCGTTCTTATATTTCCTCGTTTTCTCGGTTCGCGCTTCCCCAAAACATGGGTTTAATGATGGATCCTCCCTTTGTAATCTCGCCAAGCGCTCTGGCGTGATATCTAGGTTGACCGCTGGCGTCGCCAAAGGTCTAATCTTATCTTTATTAGCTACCTGTCGGCGTGTTTCGACCGCGGCGCAAAAGTCAATACCTTTTGATTGCGACCATGCTTGCACGTTCTCATCGGAAGGGGAAACTACCCGTGATACATTCCCAATGATGAGCTGGGCGCCTGAAAAACAACCAACGACTGCTTCGACTTCCCCGCTAAGGAAAGGTGTATCTATCACTATTCTTGCCATGGGTAATTTCTCAATGGCCCCCGAAAATTGGATGCACGGGACAGTCTCACCTGTAAGCTGTGAATCCCGAATGCAGTCTCTATGCACTCCCACAACGGTAGATCCTGTATCTCGTAAAACCGAGACCGGTTCGTCCCCAACAAACCCCGGAAAAACCCTAAGACCACCTCCTGTATGACATGAATTTATAACGGGGATCTTTCTCCCACAAGGTAAAACACCGGAAGATAATAACTTCTCACAACTGGGACACTTAGAATACTGTCCGCCTCCGTTGTCCGATGTAACACACGCAGCCGCATGATGAAATTTATTAGGGGAACATGGACTGGAGCTACTGTCCACGTTCGCCGCTATCCTACCTGCAGGGCAGTTCACGCTGATGTGACCTGCTCTTCCGCAGTTCCAACACTTCGCGGCCCTACACTCGCGTGAAAAGTGACCCACGCGTCCGCAAGTCCAACACTCCGCTCCCTGTGCTGCACTAGGCCTGGGTCCCCGTGACCCATCGCGACCGGAACTAAAGTCCCTATGCCGTCGGTCATCGGCAAAGGTCACAAATCGCCCCCGGCCATTACCGCGACCTAGCCCTCCTGCTCGGTCAAACTTACTGGATCCATATGCAGGTGATTGGTGATAGCCCCTACGCTGCCCCTGGGCTTGCCCACTATAGGCACCACGCTGACGCGACCTGTCCTTAAGTCCTGCCGGCGACCCCTCAACCACGGCGACGTACCCAGCATCTTGGACGTACGCCCTGGCGACTGGTTTGGACGGATGTGCCGTACGGTATGCTTCCGCCAACTTAGACGCCTCCTGCACCGTCGCGGGTTCGTTTTCTTTCAGGAAAGCCACCAGATCTTTGTGGCACGACGCGTACAGCTGGTCACGGATCATTAAGTCTTTCAGTTTAGCAAAATCCGCGCCCACATGCGCCAAGTCTACCCAGTTCGCGAAATATTCCGTTAGTCTCGCGACGAAGGCAGCAAAGTCCTCCCTGGTATCCGCACGTGCTCGCCTAAACTGCTCCCGGAAATATTCCTCGGTACGCGCAAATCGGCGAAGCAGCAAAGCCTTCAGCTTATCGTAATCTTGCACGTCTTCGCGCTGTAGCTCTTTAAAGTAGGTTAACGCTCGCCCCTGCAATAGAGACGCCAGGTACGTGGACCATAATTCCTTATTTTCCCCCCATTGCAATTGTGCGTTCAGTTCGAACCTGTAAAGGAAGGCGTCTATGTCGTCCTTCCGGTCGTCGAACGTAGGGAGCTTAATCCTAACGCCACCTTTATTGTGTACCTGCCGCTCAACTGTTTCCGTTGGCGTATTCTTTTTGCTTTCTAATTCCGCAATCTTTACTTCCGCCTCTATCTCCTTTAACTTTAACTCCCTCTCCTGCTGCTGAGCCTCTAACTCCTTTAACTTAAGCTCTCTTTCCTCTTCTCTCTGTCGCTCTTGAGCCTCTTTTTCTCGCTCTCTATCCTTAGCACGCTCATCGCGTAATTCTGCCTGCTGTTCTTTAATCCAGCCGCGTAGCTCTTCTCCTTCCAGGCCAAGTTCCTTACCCAACTTCATTAGTTGTTGGAGTTCCGCCATTTCACAGATTTATGGTTACGGTATATACTATGAAAACGGCTAACCTGTCGGTATGATCACTAACGACACGACTAGAGACCTGAGATCACACCAGATATAACAACACCCACTTGTCTCAAATACAATTCAGAAATTTACCTACTTCCTAACTAATTCTATATTCATACAATGCATAGCACTATTAATAATAAAAAAAAGAATAGAAAAGACAAGAATGAGGAAATTCAGTAGAAGGACCACAAGTACGTCAAGGACAACGAACCAGACTAGGACAAAGACCTAAAAAAGAAAATATAATGGAAAAAAATGCAACCTAACTACGCCGATTACACAACACGGTACGAACAAGAACAGAGTCTGAAAAAAAAAGAACGTATCTACAGATAGGGAAGAGAGGGACAAGAGAAACGTCTTCCTAAAACAACGAGGAAGATAGAACGCTACAATCTGAACAAAAATACAGGTCCCTACAGAACTGTTCACTGTGATGAACGAAGTTCCAAATTTAGCCCACCTCCCGAAGGGGATAAACTACGCTCACCACAGCAAACCCGCGCCACCGCCCGTACAATCAATTACAACGAAAACAGAAAAACAGCGGAAAAAGACAGAAGAACAGACAGCCCTCAATCCAGGGTACAAAATTTTCACTTAACTTTCAGCCTTATGAGTTTAAATCCTCCCCTTAATCGGAGCTCTGGCTGCTTGTCTCCTCAGGCTGCACGCACACACACTGTCTCTCTGAAAGTTTAAGTACACATTAGTACATATTTATGGCAATACATGCATCAATACATATTCATCAATATACATAAATCATATCATCATGAAATTTCCATTCATCCCACGAACAAAGACAACAGCACAATTTCCTACTAACTAACTACAACTAAATATTACGAAAATGGACGAGTCACAACGGACGAGCCCCCAATGTCACAAATCCCAGACTGGGAGATGTAATAAGTTATGACAGGACAACAATCACGAACGAACAAGTTTAACACTTAACAGAACAACCCATCAGACTCACACATTTATTAAACATAATTATACAGATAATAGCGCAATTACATACATTATATTATTGAAATTAACTGCCGTACAACGGCCTTATTCTCACATGCACTCTTCCTCGGATCCACAACCCGGTAGTTACTCCTAAAGGCACTTCGGCCTCAGCCTCTCCCCTCAGGGTCTTAATAGCACATTAATAATTCACTGGCACCGCAATCGCTCAACATCACCTTCCTATTGTCATACACCTTAGCACTCCCCTAGCACCTCAGCAGGGCAATAACACATTATCATTTCAATAGCCCCTCAACATGGCAATAGTACATTATTAGTTCCTAGCCCATCAACATGGCAATAGTACATTATCACATTCACGCTCATATCTACGTCCCTGTCCGTGGCCTGACTGCCATGACTTTATGTGCCTCTACGGTCCTGCACTGACAGCCTCACTTCTGGCCTATGTGTGGCCTCCGGCCCTATGCTGGCCTATCACCGTAGGCGGCGCTCTTTGGCCCGACCTCGGCACCTACAAGAATAACATTACATTGGTATAATACCCTACCATTTCTATTCACTCCACCTCTCCTTACAACCCATGAAGCGTACACACAATAGTTCACCTTTCACTCACCACACATCTTACGGTAACACACCTCCATCGGAGTACACAATACTCACTCGTGCTACAAATCCATGAACTCACTTTCATCTATCGCTCATGGCGCACATTGCTATATCCAATATCAAGGACTTCCACATTCCTCACATATACTTATTTACATCATGGTAATAGACGAATATAATATAATACATCAATCATAATTATCAATCAACGTTCTACCTACCAGTCATCACTGGAAAAACTCTCTCACTGGTCTCTCGACTGCTCCCCTTATGTCCGCCCGCTGGGCTCTTACTAGCGTCCGTTCAGTAGGACCTTCTAACTTGCAGTGATAGTAATACAGCGCTTTCGCCTCATTCAGACCCCCCACCACTCACAACAGCACGCTTTAACTTACTTGTCTACGTGCGTTAATTTTACTCTCCTCCTTTCCCGTCTTCCCCTACTTGTCTGCCGTGAGCCCTTCTTACTCTACACCCGCTTTGTAGCAATCCCCTTAATTGCACTCACTCCACTCGTGACATCAGCAAACATAGAAAACTTCACGGCACACAAAGAGTTGACATAAACAAAGAACAAAAATTCAGTCTCTAGGTGTTGTGTTTGGTTTTAAAAGGTGTTTTCAGTTCTTCGGGGTAAAAGAGTGTCATCTGTTCTAGACAACTGAAATATTTTTCTCTCTCGAATTTTAAAGCCAAAGCCCCATTTTTGTTTGCATTCATTTTCTCAAAGCCAACAGGGCAATCAGCCCATTTCACATACACATATTTATTCCACCAACAATTTTACCAGGCCATTGCAAATAACTTCCAACAGCTGCTGTGACTAATAAGTTGGAGAGACAATAATGTGTGGTGTCAGAAAAATATCAAAATACTGACATTGAATCTATACTGATACTGGAGACTGCCATGCTGAACAATCCAATACAAAGGAAAAATGACAATAGGTCTTTTTTTTTTCACATTGTACATGACAATCACATTGTCTTTTTACTGCCTTTTTCCATAGATCTCCATATCAGTGCATTTGGAGAAATTTGCTATTATTTTTCTAGTTCTTCTTTGTAGAGTGTTAGATCAACTGTTCAACACTTTCAGATACCATCACAAATTTTGTGGCAATGATAGAATACACTCTGCCATACGCTATAAATGCCTCTAGAATTGAAATGGAACAAAGTCCCTCTTCGGCGATGATCAGCTAATAGGCCTACTTAAATATTCGACCTCAAAATCCACCATCATTTTTAATCATGCAGCTTTTCACACGCTTTTTAGAAGCAACATAGACCTAAACACTTAAAACAGCTTACTAAAGATACTACATTTGATACATGGTGTCGATCTTTAAGCTTGTTCTGTGACTCGAACCGGAGGTCACCCACAAAGCGAAGAAAAAACTATAAACAATGGGATTTTTACTGCAGCTATCGATAGCAGCAGGATCAAATGCTGCCTGCTTATAATACTCCAGAAATTAGCCGTTACGATATTCTTAAATCCCAAGCCACAAAAGGTGCAGTACTCGCAACAGCCAAGCCATACCATGGATTTGCAGAATTCTTTGCGGACTGCCGACAATATTGCGCTACACTTTTATTTCCAGTAGAAATTTGAAATACACAGAATTATAGCTAAAACTGGAAATTTTATTCGTGGAACAATCTGTAACCTTTTACTACTGCGGCAACTGCAGTCTCAAGTGGTTAGATCTATTTTCTTTAAAACAAGATTTTGTTTTTCGTTCCCCTGTCCCTTCTCCATGATAACTTCAGATATTGCCACAATTCGATTAATTTCACTGTTCAAAGATTATTCCTGTGAGAGGATGAACGACTTTCTATTTTTAATGTGCTTTCATGGTAACTCTAGTGCGTGAGTAAGGGACGGCCACTCATAGTAGCTTATGGACACTTGGCCGAGTACCATTAATTGGATTATTTCCCTTGTAATACTAGCGCGGGACCCGTTATTCACATCACGGTGAAAAGCGCGCATTTTGATTGGTCAGTTGGAAATGTTGACCACCAGGCTTCCAACTTTTATATCATGGCTTTAAGTTTCTTACAACTCGCTCCTTCGTTGTTATCCACCGACAGAAAGACGGGAACCCGAATTCATTTTTGAGAGTAGACAATACCCTATCGGTACAAAATAGGTACTCATGATAACGTTTGTTATCAATGGAGATACGTCGTATTAATGGACGAAAGTATCCCGCACAAAATTGTCGAATGTTGTTAGTCCTGACACTTTGAAAATTTATATTAAAACTATTACCGGGTTTCTGGTATAAGTAGTCAGTTAGAATTTTAGCAGCAAGTTTCTACTTTATAATGGTACCAATTTTGTTGTACTTTGATGCACATATCCTATTGAAATAATTAATAAGAGGATCTCGGATTTAAAGCAAACTATGAGTTAGACGCATGTTATCCCCGGTAATTCCAACCTGGGTCAAATTTATTCAATTATAGCTGGAGGGGACCATAGAGTAATTTCTGCAGTTTACTGGGATACCTAATTGACTTTTGTGTGCACCCTTTTAACCGTACTGTAAATTCGATTGTGTTAGGACCCTAACCTGTTATGTTGTTCGGCTGGACTCAATGTCCGAGCCTTTCACTTGTCCAAAACCGGACTACGTAATAGCTCTCTCGGACGTCCGCGCTGGCTCATAAATAAGATGCGAGTTCGAGTGGTCAGTACACTCCATCAAAGACGCAGAGACAAGAGCCGACAGCACAGTGAACCTAGACCGGCGGCGGCCTGCCGTGGCGCGCCTCGCCCAAAACATGGCCTAGTCCAGTTGCGCCAGTAGCAGAGAGACTTTGTTTAAGTTGGAGACTATTATATTAGAAGTGACTTTCATTTGCGCACCCCCCCCCCCTTTCTTGGATGCCGCGTAGAGAACGCTGATCTACAGAGACTATTATGAGTCCGGCTCAACGGTAATTGCCATTGTCATTAGACGTGTAAGATGCGCGGTGCAGTGCAGTGTCTTGATATTGTGACTTTATTGTCAAAGTTAACGTTTGCGGTGCTAGATTATAATGATGGTTCGCTAACCAAGCTATCACGATTTGCTTGTGTGCATATATATAGTGTATGTGTAGCATTGCCTTGTTGTGGTAGGCAGTGAGGATTTCCTGGCATGTTAATGTGGATGGCTTATGTTATAGCGAGCGGCACTACACACTTGATTGTATTACGGGTATTTGTGTACCTTGCCAGTACCACCATGCTATAGAGAGCAGTGTGATTGTGATTGTGTGTTTAATGTTTAAGATGTGTAATTAATTACATGTATTGGAGATGTATAATATTAGTTGGGCCTCACATGGGTGAGCCCCAGGATTGTTCTATGTGCGGCGGTGGATGAACAATGTTTCAGTGAGTCTACACATGTTGCAATGAGTCTCGCCGACATATATATATATATATCATGTGCATGCATTATAGTTATCCAGATGTATTATGCTTCTATGAGTTTCGTAAGTGTGTGAGGGACAGTTTCATTTTAAGGAATGTACACATTACTTTATGTATCTAGTGGTGTGTCATACACATGTTAGCCTGGCGGCATAGCTCCGCGGCTAAGGTCAAAGGGCATGACCCTTCAGTATCGATTGGGAAGGGAAGTAACCAATACAATAGCCCTGGGGCGGGTTAGTACTAATAATGGGAGTGGGCCTATGAGGATGGCCTGCATTGGGATGCAGCGTCTGTGTTATGGACGGTCAGTGGGCCATGTTGGCCACTGCGTTATTAAATGGAATGGCCACTCTGGATGTGCTGTACACCGGCTCAGTGGAGCGAAACTATTGTGTTCTTGCCCCTTCATTTGTTATGTCCTTCATACTTTGATTAGTACATTAATTAGTTTATGTTGCCAGTGTACTAGGAAACTCCTTGTGTATATGATATAGCCACTTGTAGTTGTTATTCATTAACCTTAGCGCTATTTTATTCCATGCATACATATCCAGTTGGTTATTGCTTAAATTCTATATTATATTGTTGTTGTTTGATTTCATACTTAATACTATTACTATGTATGTCCACCATTGATTGCCTGATTAATGTTGTCATTATATCCTAATCATATTTTCGTCTTTTTCTCTTGTTCCAGCTTATGGCTGGTTGGGCTTCTTTTTCTTGGCCTTTTTCCTTTTCTTGGTAGGTTTTTTCCTATGCCTTTTTGGTAGTGATACCTTTGTTAGGCTTTTTGAATAAATAAGATTGCCAGCAGAACCCTGTGTTTGTTAATCCTGTGTATCCTTAAGGGAGTTACTATTGAACCCACGCAGTAACCACATTAGCCACTCGTAGTTCACCCAACATTCCTTTGAACGTTACAGTCACCGTACATTATAATAATACATTTTAGTTATCGTACCAAAATAAGCACTGTTTTATTGCAGTTTCGGTTTACAACTTCGGCACTAGGTGAGCCGGCGAATAACGAAATTTTAACTGTAAACTATGTGCAAGTTGTATACCAACCAAGCCCAATAAATGACTTCTGTATCGTGAAACCCAACGCGGAAGTCCCAGAATCGATGTTCACCTATCCGAGTCATTTGCAGAGGCAATTAAGTAACAACTTTGAACTGAACTTGTTCGTTTGATGATTCTTCTGTAACGAAGAGCTGGTTGCCAAAGTGCCTATTAAATTGGGGAACCTACGTACGTACATTTTTCAGTTATAACACACTTACTAGCGAGACAATGTAGGCCTACCCGGTGTTGCCAACAAAATAACAAAACAACTGTTTCTCCCCCCCCCCCCCCCCAATTCCCTCTGTCTTACTTCTCCCTTTCCCTCTCTCCAGGGCTGGAATAACCATTAAGCAAATAAGCACCTGCTTAGGGCATTAAGAGAAGGGCGCAGCGGGGCACCACAGAAAATTTCATTGCAGGAATTACCATATGGGCCATAATCTAGGCGCCTAGGCCATAATATATGTTGCAAAACTGCAGAATTGTGCAGCTGAGCCCGGGTCCACAAAATGGGGCCCCCCACAGTAAATGAAAAAAAAATTAAAGTATTTGTTGGTATGTAAGACTCGCTTTTTTTTTTTTTTTTTACATTTTTGAATGTATTAAAAAAAAATTGTCCAACGCAATTTTTGTTTATAATCATTTTGAATTACATATTATATTATAGTATAATATTATAGGGGGCATGAAAATCTTTTAAGTGCTTAAGCCTCTAATGGTCTTAATCTGGCCCTGCCTCTCTCTCTCTCTCTAACTCAAACTCAAACCCTCTAGGTGCGACTCCGATAGACCTCTGTGTCGGCCTACTGAGGCACTAGTCAAAACTGGGCAAAAAGAAAAAGTTGTATGTAGCAAAGCCCTGCGTGAGAAATAAAACCCAAACGATACAAAGCAAACTAAAGAGATGATAGAAAATACTGAGGCACTAGGCATCTTTCTCTTGGCAATGAAACAAAATGCATCATGCGTATCAAAAATAATACACACTGGTCTCCATTCATGATAATGGAGAAATTCACTAACAAAAAGGATCAATATTGTATAACCATGGTTCAATTCCTCTTCGCTTGGGTGGAATATTCGAAAATATCGATACCTTCCGAGGCAGTAACTCTACGGAAAACCCGACCAATGAGACTGATGTCAAGTTTGCTCAAAGGAATGACAAGTGACATCGTTCCAACTAGATGTGTTGGTTACAAAATCGCATCCACGGTATTCCTACCAACCTTACGAAACGCTTATACAAATCTACGTCGGACTAACATAGGCATGCCGGCTGGGTTCGTCAATATTGAAAAGCTAACGTCCAAGGGTGTCGTGTCGAACTGCAAGTAATTTGGTGTGTCCGTGCCAATTTTGATAGCTAAAAGTGCTGCAGTTACTGAGAAAACGTGTTACTTTTTTCCCAGCAGTGTAAGTTTTGGACTGTATGTATAAAAATCATGTTTTTAATGAAACAGTCAAAATGTATTGTCCATCTTATTATCGACATTCACCGTTCTAATTGGTCGTTTGCTCGTGGGAGAAATCACAAGGGGTGGGGGTGGGGGTTAGGGGGGGTGAGTTCAAGTGATGAAAAGCATACGTGGGCGGGGAAGGGAGGGGGAGGGGTAAAAATAGCCAGAGTTGAGAGAGCGTACTTTATGGGTGCTGTGTCGGATTGTTTATTTATAACACTGGACAATCATTTTTTTTTTCAAACTAGAAGAGGTACCCGACATTGCCCAGATAAATCTGTGCTCTCTCTCTCTCTCTCTCTCTCTCTCTCTCTCTCTCTCTCTCTCTCTCTCTCTCTCTCTCTCTCTCTCTCTCTCTCTCTCTCTCTCTCTCTCTCTCTCTCGCTCTCTCTCTGATCTGGGATGTTTCCCATAAGAATCTGATCTTGCTACAGATGTAATGCATGCCAGGCCATGACGCACCCCTTTCTAAGCAGGAAAATTGCACAAAGCTGAATATAAGTCATACGCTGTGCTTATCAAAGGGAACGAACAAAAAGTAATTTACCGTCATAACAATATTTTAAAAAGATTTTCTGAAACTTGAATGAACACTTAAATCGATACAAAAGATACACGGCTAGATTAATTAACATCTACAGTGCGTCTTTTTTTAGAATGAGTGAAGTTAACACTGATTTTCTCAAAGACGGTCAGTTGAATTTATCTGAAATTTTGCGAGGGTTCGTATTTCATACTAAATCTTATGGAACTGATTTTGTATTTACTGGACTGAAGCCTGGTTTTGAATATGCTCTCTTTTTGTTTTTCTTTGTACATAAACCGTCAGTGGACCGATTTCTTAAAAAGCCATTTCCACTGCACAAAAATATGCGAATCACTAAAACGAGGAACGATACAATGTATGCCAGAGATGTAAGATATATTATCTCTAATGTATGCTCGTGGAACAATTATACTCCACGCACGTGTAATGATAAAAGCGGCAGGCAGTTCTCGAGAAAATCGGTGGTGTTTCCGCTCATTCTAAAACAGGGCACTTTGGAAACTAAGTTCACAATTTTTGAAACTGTCATGTAGGTGGTAGCATTCGTCAAGAGAAAAAAAGGGGAGGGGGGAGGTAACCAAAATGCGCCACCATGAAAATACTCCTGCCACATTAAAAAATAAATTGCTATTAGATGACTCTTGCGTTGAGGCTGTCGAACGCATTTGCGTCAGTTAGCCTAATGCAGTATTTATGTAAATTCGGGCATGGACCCGCCATAATTATGCAGACATTCTGTGCAAGGTAGACCAACTTAATTCTAACACCAGGTGGCGGATTCAGTCCACCAGTTCATGTTTTCCTCTGGAGTAAACAAAGCCACCAGACAAGAGATCGAGGTTCGGTCTAATTGATTGGTTTTATGTGTGATCGAGAACCGGCCTAAAATAAACTGTCATTTTAATTTACAATGGCTTATACACAACCTGTGCCCAGATATCAACCCTACGTCAACCCAACACTTGCTAGCACCATTTCTGGCCGGTTAATTTCTCTGTCCCCCGACCTCATTTCTAGCGAAGGCTATAACAGTAAGTAGTACTCT
Source organism: Onchidella celtica (assembly GCA_963931925.1). Lineage (NCBI taxonomy): Eukaryota > Metazoa > Mollusca > Gastropoda > Systellommatophora > Onchidiidae > Onchidella > Onchidella celtica. Next base: position 6,651,709 of record OZ007574.1, on the reverse strand, counting down.
TAAGTACTATCACATTTATGGGCTCCATATAATTCATCCCACAATAAATAGGACTCTGGTGTGTACACAAACTTGATTTTTAGTCAGCAGACTGGTAAAGTATCGTATACCGTATCTCTGCAACGCTCTCAAGATGACGTCGTACCACAAGAAATAGGTAACTTGACACTTGTACAATAATTGCACACACACAGCCTCAACTTAAAAAGAAATTGTCGTGTGTATGCCAGCAGAGAGCTTCAGTGGTGCATGACCTGTGCAAAGTATCGAGCTTTTACATTTCCACCAACGAGCTCCGAAGCTGCGTATCAGTCTATGTAAAACATGCGTTAGGAAAAAGGATGAGTTTCCTACCTTTCTTCCAGGAAAAGTCTTCGTCGACATCTACGCACGGAATAAGGTTCTCTTAGGATGTCTTGCCTGTTTTATGGGACCATTTGTTGCTTTTGGTTAACGTTGGGGGGTAGAAGTGCGGATATAAGAGGACCGGGTTATTGCAAACTTTCTTGTTTCTTGCAGAACAGCCTCGATTTCCAGAACGCTATGACTTCTCGGGCTTCGTGTCTCTGAATTATCACAGTGGAAGCTGATATTAAGGGGCTTTGTGTTCTCCAACTTCCTAACTGGTTAAATATGATTGTTTATCAATCATTATCTCGCCCTCATCACCTTGTTTGACCACCCTGTTAATGTCCAAACTTACATTCAACTATGTGAAAGTAGAAAATAGTACATCACCTTCCTGTCGTTTCGTACATTAGCATTTCTCCACCCCACTGCCAAGAAAACAATTATGCAATATTGCATAGAAACAGTAGATTCATCCTTCTAAACTTGGACAGATAGCCACTTGTATTGAATAAACTGATCGACCAACGATCCCCGATGTCCCTGTACTCTAGTAAGTGAGCGATTATGATGATGACATCAGAAGGCTCTTTGATTCCTTTCTGGCACGCACTCCGTATATATGTCACTTACACAGAGTACAAACATCAACATCTTTCAACGATGCTCACACCTGAGAACGCCGTGGTGATGTCTACTGGCATGAGCAGTAAAATCTGGATATTGTTGTTATTATTGTCCATCCTAATCCGGAGTGTGTCGCAATGAGTTTCTGATACCTGGGAAATCATTCGGTTACACAGAAAACTATCCCCTTTTCCCGTGTTCCCCATTATCCAAATCTTATAGTAGCCGATATTACTGTGAGCAAGTAGCATGGCCGAAATATAAGACTGCGTACATTATACATATAATTTAATAAGAAAAAAAAAGGGGGGGGGTGGGGAGACTGTTTACCTGAGGTTTACCTGAATGTGTTAACATGAACCTCTCCCCGCCAGCAAGGACAGAAGTGGTATCGTTGTCCTCTTACTGGCACAAAGTGGCCGTTATCGTGTGACGCTCGTACCGTGCACCGTTATAAAACGGCCGATTTGCATGTATACATGACGTTAGCTAATTTTGGTTGGCCTTGATGGACATAATTCTGGTTTGTATGCGATGTCGTTGCGAAGGAAGTCTGATTGCAGTGACTGGAAAAGTGGGCCAAGGATTTGTTGTTGTTGAGAACGCCGTCATTTTTGTATCTCCCACTTCCGAAGTTTGTAAGGAATTACTGTAACCTTTCGAACACGAAGGACGAGACTGTAGCCCCTGAGAGTCCAAGCCAACTTGACCTGCTCACATACTAGCTTCTCACTGCTTGAGGACTCCCGTACCCAGTATGGGTAACACCCTAAAACTGCTGGTGACCTTACTGTATCATAATCCCACTCGTGAAATTCGCAGATATTATTCGTGGTTTGTTGTTGTTGTTGTTGTTGTTTTGATGTGCTAGCTCATTTTTGGAAAGTGAGGAGACCAAAATACTAACCATTTGCTTCTGTATCGTGGCTTTTTGTAACTTTGTTATACAGAATAAAGTATATATTGTGAAAGAGGGTGTAGTCTCCATTCCTGGTGTATACTCTTAAAGTGTTCAAAAACTGGTTTGGCTTAAACAAAAAAATAATGCTCCCTAACTTTGCGCCATGGCATCTCCTTATATGCTTATCTGTTTCTCGCCATTTTTCTGTTTTTGGACATAAAAATTCGAAGGCACATATCAGAAATGGTACGCAACAATCATGCACGGATAAAATGTTCCTATTTCACTCTTGGCATTTCAAGATTGTGAAAAGATTAACGTTTCTAGTAAAAAAAAAAAAAAAAAGCACGTCAACCACTTGGATGTCATTCACAGGCTTTTAGTATCAGGTAATCAGCACGTCCACCAGTCCCCCAGTCAGTCAACAAACCAGTTCAGTCCAGTTCAGTTCAGTTTCTCTCCGTTCGGTTCTGTTCGGTTCGTTTCGATTGTAGGTTGGTTGGTTGGTTTGCTTAGCTTGGCTAAGCTTAGCTTAGCGTTAGTTAGTTAGTTTCCGTGAAATCTTATTGAGAAATCGAACCTTGCATAAGGTCCCAAACCTTGCATAAGGTCCGAGCGTTAATCACCGATGCACCCTAACATCAAGGACACCAGCAAACCACACAGCTTGGAATGGATTCGCTCAGCGATCGAGTACCTAGTCTTCTCGGATAAGGACGAAAAAATTCGGAGGGCCCGTGTGCACGTTGCGCTCGTTAAAGATACCTTGGCAGTTGGAAATCGTAAAGAGCAGGCCGAAAGGCCGCTGCCCGGGCAAAATTGAAATTAATAGATTAAAATTTATACATATCACCCCCCCCCCCCCCCCCCGCCAGAACAAGAAATAATAAAACAAGTAAAGTGAGGTGTAAATGCCAAGGGCAGCGAACCTCCTAAAACAAAGACCTCAAATCCAAATGTCCTTTTTTGAGAAAACCAATTTCAAAAATAGAATTTCACAGTAAAATCAGGCCCCTCCATTTATGGATTTTGTGAGCACTGTCTCTCAATTTAATATGATGTTTGAAGTGTGTCCATGATGAATTTTGACGTTCTAACTCCCAATAAATTTGGCAAATGCGATTTAATTAAATGGAATAAGGTACTTTTATTACACATCCAGGACTTAATTACTTTTAACACAAAAAGGCAACCAAATGACTTAGTCACTTTTTTCCAGACAGGCAGATTTTCAAACAGATGTAAATCCAAATCAGAGTACAGAGAGTTAAGTTTTAATGCTTTTATATATCTATAAAACACATTCCTCATGCTATGAAGAGTTTTCAGCACTCAATGGCTTGTTCACAAACATAATACAGCTGTAGAATGAAAAAAAATAACAAAAAAAGACAACAAAAAGCTATTGGGCATTCATAAAGAAGGCCAAGTTTAACCCTAGTCCTGCGCGAGGCCACCATGGCGGCCTAGCGGCCTCAAACCGAGAAGCACGCGGGGCCACATCCAAGACCCACTATACCTATAGTGGGTCTTGGGCCACATGATTGCTCCTCATATTGTAACCCTCGTCCTGCGCCAGGCCACTTTTGTGGCACGGCAACTCCACGTCTTCTATTTCTTTACTTGGTTCCTCCCACTGATCGTTTTCTTACGCTCATTCCGGTTGTTAATTTTATTTATCCTGTCACCCCTACTACTGGTACATCTAACAAAATGGTCACGTCCGATGAAATGTGATAACCATTCGTCATACCCATGTAATAGTTCTGTCAGGTGAGAACTTTGAACTGGGGGAAATCAAAGGGAAACTTTAGACTTTAATGCCAGTTGCTTTATGCATAATGATTAATGCTGCACAAGGGTATCTGTTGGTAGCTTTGTCACCCGGGAAGCCTGAGACAAAATGATTGACTTTGTTGTTGGTTGGTTGTCTTATTTGATATGGTAATTAGAGAGATATTCTGTTGCGCTGAGATACACGTGTGCACTGGAGCTGGAGACAAATGTCTTGCCAAAGTCATTGAGAAGGCTGTGCTAAGAAAACAAAAATAATGCAGATTGAGCTTTAAAGCTGTGGAGGAGGGAGAAGGAAATGTCATGATGACACCATGCAGTTCATACAAGGACCTGGCTTGACATATAATATATATCCACCTATTCTATTTATGGCCTAACTTGGGGACAAGAAAAGGCAGACCTTTCGGGAAAACAGTTTTTAAAAGACATGTAAATGTCGAAAATTCTTTATCATGAGCCTTCTATTCTATTCAACAATAAAACTGAATACATCTCATCACAAGTACTTGATCCAAATATTATAGGGGTCACTCACGGCTTATCCAGATTATGTACTAAAGTGAACACGATGCACATGTTCAAAATGACCCGATTAACCTGACCGCTGAGGTTAGCGGCAACATGCAGGCGAACGCCTGACTGGCCACCGGCTATCCACACGCTGGTCATTACGTGGACGAGTTCACGCAGTGTGGGACGAGGGTTAAAACCAGAATATCATTAGCTCACCATGAATACTAACATAATATGTGCAGACCAACACTTCCTGTTGATTTTAGAAAAAAAAAATGAACAAACAAACAATTAAAACATGGCCCTTAATGTACTAGACACACACTAGATTGATAAACAAACTAAACTAAGACTGGCTGCTTCATTCACTGATCATAGAACGATTTCCAGACTATTGATGTTAGTGTACAATAGCAAGTTTTTGACATTTTCAAGTTTTCTTGAGGCACTCTCCAAATAACACTTATTCAACTTGTCCTCCATCTCCTCATTATCGTCAGCTCCACGAAGATTTTCGTAAAATATGACCTCCGGGGGCAAGCTGACATGTTCCAATAAGGCCAGAATGTCATGATATTTTGCTGCTTTAATTGGGAGAAAACCCACGTATGCACTCCTGGGGTTGAGTAGTTTCAGAGCAGTAAGCTTTTGCCCTCGTTTCAGAACGCTGATAGGGTCAGAACAGTCTCCTGTCATTGAACTGCGGCTGACGGGAGCCTTTCCCTTTGTAAACTTCACACCCCTTAACTCGCCGATTCCTGTCATTGGCGCGGAGATAGATTATTCTGTGCTTCGTCTCCGTCTTTCATTGTCTGTGAATTTTGTGAAGCATTTACAGCGGCAATCAACAATGCGCTGATCTCGCGCCGGAATGGCTTTCTTGTTGTAGGTAATATGAGCTTCTCCTGGAAAACAATGATAAACGTTTTGTAAAGCTCTGACAACAGGAAAAGGCTTCAGCCTGATAGAGACAAATAAGAATATTTGCAAAGTATGTAGAACCTTCGCCTATTTATAAATATCTCCTTTAATGTAGATTGTAGTATATTTTTTGGTCAGTGAGTTGTTGGTGTTTCCACTTCAATGAGTGATTACATGGCTTCACTATGAGTCTTTTGATTTTTTCTCCTGTCTTTGATCCTCTGAGCACCTGACCCCCCCCCTCCTCCCCCCCCCCCAAAAGCACAACATAGCGCATGTGGTGTTGTAATAGATTACTAAGTTCAATAAACTCATCCCAGCCCCTACCCCTTATCCCAGCTCTTACCCTTTCCCCATTCCCTGACAGTGTAAATTTTAATAATTGGCACCTCTGAAGACACGCGTACCGGGTCAGGAATATGTGTAGGGTTAGGGGATAGTCCTAACCCTATCCCTAATCTCTGTCTCTACCCGAGACCCATTCAATTACCATAGGGTCATAAGGGTGGATCATCTGTGGAATGCCTCTTTTGTCCTTGTGGACTTAGGCACTTTTAGTGCACAGCCCCCGATAGGTGTTTATCAGAGGCATTCAGGTCAAACGGTACCACTTACATACAAAAATAATCTAAATCTATGCTTACCTTTGACTTTGGTGGTCTTAGTTTTGTTGGATTTCTACTTTGATGGGGTCAATTTTCTCTTTTTGCCCCTTGGAGTGGCAGCAGTCTCATCAGTGTTTTGCTTGTCAGCCATTTTTGACTACACATCAGGTGACCCAAAGGAGAGGTAGAAATGGCTCTGACAGACTCCGGCACTTTCAGTACAATAGATGCGGACTTGGGCACTTGTACATTGAAACTGATCAAAATGATATTGGTGATACTCAGATCAGGACAAAAGTACTTCTTTCCCGTCTGATATTTAAACAGTGGACTTAACAAATTAATATAGGATGTATTCCGGCGCTCAGTTGCAAGTGGGTGAAATTGTGACTTAAGTACTTTTAATACTAGGGTCTTCAATTTGCATTTACTTTCGTGTGACTTGGCAGAATGGTGTAAGAGTAGGCCCTAATTCTAGAAATCCCAATGGCGATTTAAAAAAAAAAGACTTACTCATACTGATGTTATAAAAATGTAAGTTGCTATTGCACTTGTACTGGAAGGTGAATGGTTGTGGAGAGATCGATGGTCCAATTTTGTTTAAAGGGTCATTCGTGATCGATATGTGAACAAATGTTTTATTTTGCAAGGTTAACTTATTGAATATGAAACACGAAACAGACGTAAGACCCTCTCATACCTTTTTATGAGGTAATGCGGTAGAGAAAGTCATACTTTTGAAAGAGGAACATTGTACTGTATAAACTTCATTCTTTTCAACACCCTCACACATGATCTTTTAAAAATGTAAACCAGTCACTTTATTAAAAAAAAGTTGTCAGACCAAGCCTTAGTATTTAAAACTGCTTCAGCCTTGTAATTCTCTGAGATTTATGAAATCAAATTTGAAGAATTCCTATACGAACACCAGGAAGTCCAAATACAAGCCTAGCCGAACAGAGAGTTTCCATCAAAATATCACAATGTCAGTGTGAGAAAACTGCCACTTTCACATGCTTTGCAGTTTACTTTTTTACCAAATAGTAAAATCTGTAGTGATATAATTATCAGCCTTTGTTTGTTTGTTTGTTTGTTTGATTAAATCATCAGAGAACCAGCAAAACACGAATCATTTCATCAAAAACAAATTTGTATCAACAATACAGTGCATCACAGCCACATTTAGGAGCCTATAAATCGAATGTGGCTACAATGTAGGCTACTGGTAAATGAACAAGTAGATTAAATGCGGTATTTATTCAACCTCTATTTAACCGCAATATGTAGTATAGACCCTGCGTTTCTACAGCATTGATCAGTGACGACCCAAGCCAGATAAATCTGCCAATAAGTTAGTGGCGACATGAATCGGCCAACCAGCGACAATACTACAATTATGCAACATCCAAAAAAAGAGAAATTACGTAAACATAATAAGAATGTATGTCAAAATATATAGCAAAAAGGAAAAGTTGTACTTAGCCAAGACTTCCGTAAGAATTGATACCGAAATAGTACAATTATACTGCAAAGAAAAAGGGAAGACAAATCGATATTTCGGTTAGAAACCGTCTTCGGGAAAACAAAACAACACAATAACAACAAAAAATGGAAAAATTGAACTAACATAACAATTGGACAGTAAAAATTTAAAAAAAAAGTACAACATTAAATATTTGTAGAAATTAAATCAGTACGATCAATGATCTGCGAGTCCTGTCTTGCGACAACACAATTTTCCCGTGCTTTTTATAACATGAATAATTATGTCATCTCGTTCTATGCTCTTTCATTGCATGTAGGGAATGTGAAGTTGACCGGGTTGTAATGCATTTTATAGGCTACCCTGAGGAGAAGAAAAAGGGTAAATAATATAATAATGATTCAAGCATTAATGGGGCGGCATGTAACTTACATTTGGAATCGTCAAGAAAGTTAGTTGGATTGGCTCAGCAGACTTAGGCTTGTCTTGTATACATGACAATGATAAACTTTGTAATCAATATGCGTGGAATAGTTAAACGTGTGACATAAACAGGTGATAGATGTGGGGTGACAGCTGCAGACTGCCACATTAACTCATTCGCTACGGTAAGCCGAATATTCGGCTCGTGGATTTTTGCTTCACTACGGAAAGCCGAATATTCGGCTCGAGCGGACACCGATTTTCCAACACTACTGTATAAGCCAACTTCTCTAATTATTAAATCCCACCCTGGTTCATTGATTTTCCTTTACTTTAATGTCTAATGTATTATTTCTTGTGTTTAAACTGAGCGAAAGAAAGGGCATCTTTGAACTATGTACGTCTAAATTTCAAACTGGATTGTGTTGAGGGTTCCTGTCCACATCTACAATTGTTACCGTAGTGAATGACCCTATAGACCCCGCCCCCATTTCTGCGTATGGTTATAATTCTGATTTTGCAAAGAATTTGTTCTTCGTAATCATTTGGCTGATTAAGTGTAATCAAAATTCTTTAGAAATAACTTTTCTTGCCTTCAGTTCTTGTGGGAACTGCAGCAGTGTGATAAATTTCCATGGGGCTTAGACGGTTAACTAGTAAACATGCAAGTATGCCTGCTGTCAGCTCTTATAGATTCAAAGTCATGTGTTCTGGTGTTTAAAGTATTCCTATTTCAAACCCGGGAAGTGAAAAATGTATAGGCTTCAATCCCATGACATTAAAGTCGGGATTTTCTTCTTTCTTCCGCACCCTGCCCCCAGCCAGTCACTTAAAATTTCTCCAGCGTATAGTCTGAAGGCTATGACAATCTAAAATGCAGATTGCCGTACCTCATAACCACAACTGAAATTTGTTAAGAAATTATGCAGCAGTACAAGCCACTTTCGCATCCACCATCTTCACATGGGAAAGTTTCGAAAACATACCCATTTTTTAAGAGGTCTACAAACCTTGCATGTTCTCCACAAGAAATGAATTTTATTCCGTCACACTGGAGAATGCGAACTTTGTCAAGCGTTTTTTAAATTTTTTAATGTCTTCAAGCAAACAATCACGGTTTACCGACAGGCCTACATCTTCAGCACTGAAATTCGGTGCAATAGGCCTACATAGTAGGCCTACAGAGTGTTGAATTGCGGCGAAATGGAAAAGGTTGCTGATGCAAAGCCCTGCGTTAGGATCGAATTTCGAAAAACATAAGGAAACCACACAATGAATTATTTCTTGTACAATCCCCTGCTTAGCTCCCCTCCCTCCCCCTCTCTCGTTATCTCTATTCCTCTCGTTCTCACTCTCTCTTTCTTCCTCCTATCTGGCACAGAATGATCCTATACATTGGTCGGCCTGTCGGTGCTGCAGACAGTGTCAAATATAGTGGAGTGGTAAGAACAGATCAGCTGGCAGATGTAGCAGCCTGTTTAGTACAGATCAAGATCCGAGTCGTGGGCTCAGCTCTATATTTTATTATGGCAAGTTCAAGATCAAGTTCAGTTTATTGTAGGCCTGGCGGCCAAATCAAAATAGACAGATCATGTAAACAATCTTTGAAAACATTAAAAACAAACAAACAGACAAAATGCACGGTCATCACTCTCTCCTCTCCCTGCTGCCTGCAGCATTTATACACTTACTTACTATAGTATACAACTATAAAATACAACTTGTAATTACCAGCAACAGTCATCATTTTTGAATCCTTACCCCCCCCCCCCCACCGATCTTTCCTCACCTTTATCTGTTGTGAATTTACTACAATTGTAGATATCACTATAATTTATTTTTTCACACCAAGATGAATTCAGTTTTCAGACTTCGCTTGTCATTTGTCCTAAACTGGGTTTGCAGCATAGAGATACTAATTACTATTATTAGGCCCGTTCACTAGTGTATATCTATGATTAGGCCCCACATCTCTATGGTTTGCATCAATTGTAATTTAGCTACCGGTACGGAAACGGAAACGTCAAAAACCCTTCTAGTTGTGAAATAAAAGGACTGTCTTCATGTGTAACGAAACACTGTTTCCGTATACATGGAAACATTCTTTCTTTTTACAACTAGATGGATTTTTGACGATTACGTTGTCCTTTCCGTTTCTCACACATGAAAACAGCTCTTGGCGTGACGAAATTAACGTGGCCAATGTGGCAACAACTTAGGAAATTGAATTGTATATTCGTGATATTTTGTTGTATTTAGTACCTTTCTGATTCGTTAGTACAGCCACACAATACGTTTTCATTTATGAACACTTTCAGTGTCCCTTTCAAATAAATGTTCTCTTCTGCCTTTTGAAAACCAGTTTTCAAAACCCCATTGATTTTGGTCTGTGAGTTTTTTGGCATTGCAAAAATTCTGGCACATTTTTGCGTGGAAACGGAAGAGCGTCCAAAATGGCGGAATTAACCTATTGTGATAGATCTAGTGGAATGCGGTGTTTGTGATCGAATTTTCCTCCCATATGGTGATATAGGCAAGTGCGCAAGAATGGTACTTTTGTATGAAAAGTGTTGGGATAGTGAACGTTTGATGGTTGTACATGAAGTTTAGCGAAATATTATGATAGATCTAGATCTAGTCTAGATAGTTTTCTATTATATTCTTCAGGCCCTGCACACATAAACTAAAGCTTTAATTATCTATGAGCTTCTTCTCGTAAGGTAATAGGCATTAGCCTAATCTCATGTGCTCCACAGAACAGACAGAAACGTAGGTAGAATATGGACTGTGAACAAAGCATAGATTTACGTCTTATAGACGAACCAACTATAAAAGAAGAAGAAGAAGAAGATTTAGATCTAAGTGTTGTTGTGAATGAATTTTTCGTTAATATGCCAATGTATAGGCTAGCTATAAGCCAATAATGCATTGAAGATTCACATCTAGATTTCTAAATCTAGACTAGGTAGAGGGTAGAAGTTACGAAGTTTGTCAAAGACAGTGTTCTTTGCAGCGCAGATTATGGAAACAACCATAGCATGACATCATGAGAATATAACTTTGAATATTGATGTATACATGGGTCATGTCATATGTTTTTTCCATGAATTATGATGCCATTATTTGATACACTGATTTGATCAGTACATTCATACACACACTGCATCCATATCCCCATGTTTTATGTCAGTGAATGATCTATCTAATAAGTGGATTTGCATCCAGAACAATTTCTCAGGCCTGCTTATTATTTTCTGTGTAAGTATGTCAGATATAAACACTCTGTAATAAGTGGGGAGAAATTCAGAATGCTTTGAAATTATACATTATGAGGTATCACCTAATCTTGAAGATGGCGCTGCGAGGTCTTGAGGGTGAAGATCTCAGGCGAGGCCTGCGAGAACTGATAACCAGCTGGGAAACTATCATCCGAGATGCTGGTTCATTGGAGCAAGCAGATGAAACTTTGCTTCACCTGGAGGAGAATGATGAAAATTTTCACAAGTAAATTTTGATCATTGATCCTTCCCAAATTATTTTTAAAAAAATTTTCTGAATGGGTATTGGATGAGTTGAACTGATTGCAGATGTAAAGTGTTAACTTCCTATCACTGACTTTTCCCTCATAACAACATTGCCTGGCATAGATGTGTTTTGGTGAGAAAACTTGCCTCCGTGCAAAGAATCCTTGACTTATACCATACTGACAGCTTCTACACTTTGAATATTACTTAAAAATGTTCGTGTCTGTGGAAAGAAAACAGAATATTTCATTTCATTTTATGCATACAGAGAGTGCTATAGATATAGGTGACTGAAAATTATCTTGTCACATAGGTGATTGGGGTCCCCAGTAATGTTACAGTGCATGATATTTCAGGCATGATCTGGTCAAAGCATTGAAAAGGAAACTGGAAGAAACTTTGAGTCCTTTGATTGATGATGAACTGGAAAAATATTCTACAGCTGGACATATTGACTCTGGCAGCCATGAGACACTAGTTAGTCAGATTATTGACTACATCATCCAGTCCAGACCGTGAGTAGTTTGTTATTGGAAGGCAGTGACTGTTCAGTGACATCTGTATTTCTCAGGAATACTAGAGTCACTGGATGACACAATGTTAACATGTTTGAGTGAGTAGCTTAGTTACGGTGGTCAGATTCTGATTGGGTGGATGTATGTGCAGTACTGAGTTTCAAAACAAATATTCGCATGGTGATTGGATAACTTAAGTAAAAACGAGGTTCAAATAACATCTGAGCTTCCCATACCCCTCTGGCTATAATGTCAAAATGTCTGACTGAACACAGTGGTAATCTCTGGCCTGTTCTCAAGGGTGTGCCAGTGAGAGATGTTGACTACACCTAGATATGGGAGAGTTGCGTGTGTTTGTGGGGATGCAAACATATTTCACCAGCTTAGGTATTGTTTGAGGTTAAGTAAAGCCACTCTGTAAAAAGTAAGGCATGTGTCAATTTTGTCTCCTATACATGCCTCATCATCCACCTTCATGTGATCCCTTTAATATTCTGTCGTTCTTTCACTGTTTATCCACCAGGTATACAGAGCTGAAGAAACAGTTGGGCAAAAATGTGGAGGATGCTGTGGAAACACTGCTGGCTAACTTTGATACAGAGTTTGGTGTGGGCCGGGTGGGTGGGGATGCAGAGTATATTGATCCCCGCAAAACACCATTGGTGACTGATGATGAGGAGGTATCATCCTTTAATAGCTTGTATGATCAGGTTAGACCAAGCTTCAGTCTGCACTAGATGTTCTCTGTGTTTTCATGTGACTGATGGTAGTTGTCCCAAAATATACCTGGAAAATGCACAGGAGACACTAACCAGACGATTTGTAACATATAAATACACAAATAAATAAAAACAATTTCAGAGCAGTAATCAATATGTATGGGAGTGGATACAAAATATTGCTCTTTCTTAATTCGATGAAAATTCCAGTATGAATGTCGTGAATGTTGATTTTATTCCCATATTTTTTATTTTGTAACTTGCTCCAGAATTGAGACAAATATGATCCTCACAGATGGAAAACTGAAATGTGATAGAAGTTTTGATGAAGTAGAACATGTGATATTCCTAGGATGCATGATTTTATTGAGCAAGTTCATGCATTGTATGTTTTCATTATGCTCTGCAAGATAATTTATGGTATGTGAAGAGATATTCTGAAGTTTCAATGCTAACTGTAGCATACTACCATCAGTCAGCTTGCTGTGAGTTTGCTGTGTTGTGGGACATATGTCTGTCCTTGACTTAATGATATTTGAATTCTCAACAACTTATTTCTGACTTTCCTAGGATCAGTACAGCTCAGGTCAGATTTATGCCATCTGTATGTCAATAACGTCAAACATTCAATGTTTTTGCGCTCATTGTGAAAGATCAGCTCATACGTAAAGTGTGAATTCTTGGAGCCTTGGGTGCACGAAAAGAAGGGAAAAACAATGAAACTCAAATGGAGGAAAAATAAATTATCATAGAGCACAAGAAGAATGTCAAAGGGCAAATTTAAACAGTTCTTGCAGGCTGAGACTTAGTGAGTGCCATCTTGGAAATAGAGATTTTGTTCTTTGTCTTTCAACATGAAAATAAGGAAATATGTCGTTTTAGAATGTTGATATAAAATTTAGCAGTGTTCTGTTTTTAGTTGAGTATGCCATTGTAGAGCCTAAAATAGAATGTTAATGAACAACTTATGCCCTGATCTGATCTGTTGCACAAATACCAGCAAGGATAATTAATCATGGAATTTAACTAGGGTTGTCATGAAATGATTTATTTCTATTGTTTGGAATGAGCATTGAGGTAGACAGTGGTGAGAGAACGTAAACCACGTTGATGTCGAAAGCATGAGAGGATTTATTGCAATTGTTATTTTTGTATTCACAACTTTTTTGTTGGTCTCAGAGACAGCTAGTTTGTCTTTAGGTTGCTTATTTTATGCATAGAAAACGATGTTCACATTGCTTGTAACTTCCTTTTAACTCAGTACTTGTTGTTTTTTTTTTCTTTAACATTCAATTTTTGTATTTATGTGCATGCATTGTCTAGTGTTAGTGGCCAAAGCTTCTTGTAGTCATAGTTTGTGCTTAGATAGTGCCCAACCACAACATATTCAAAGCCTGGGCAATGGTCATTGAGTTATAAATCCACAGTCCTCAGATGTATGGTAAATGTGTAGGAATGTGGATGTAGCAGTGTAGCTAGTATTATGTGGACCACATTTATGTATTGATATTGCAAATGCACATACTTCTTGAGAAGTTCAGCCAAACCCAGCATTGTTTGGTGAGTGCCCAGCTGCACAAGTTACCTTATCCTAATGTCTAGTGCATGATCATCCTAAGCACCAGTTTTGTTTTGTAAAAACTAGTCATTGTTTTTGTTTTTTTCAGTCACCACCGTCATATGGTACAGAAGTCAGTTTGTGTCAGGGGCAAGATGTAAAGATGTTCACATCTTAACTCTCACCCCGCGCGCTAGCCGTAAAGCCCACTGTCCAGTCAGTGACCTTACTCACGGAGAATCTTATCTTGGGTCACTGGCCCTTGCCGCTATATGATGACCACACGCGCTGTCCATGTAGTTCGGTTTTTATTGATCGGTATGAAAACATTCGCTGCTATGCCTTATCATACTTGATAATGAATTAACCTGCAAAACCTTAGTCTGTCAGTCTCTAACCAATGATCTGACTTATGATTCCAAACTGACAGCTGTAGTTTTTGTGAGAACGAAGCATGATAACTAGCCACGCCCTCCCAAGCCCTACACAAATGGTTTCATCCTGATTGACACATACTGATAAACCAATGTGGGCATTTGGGGCAAAGATTATTTCAGAGCTTGTTTCTGATTGGTTCTTAGATACAGACAACTCCAGATGGTGGTCAGCTTATGAGAAAATGAGATAATATTGCAAATTTGTTGAGCAACAGTTTGCATGTTGATGTTACATGTTTTGAAAGTGTGGGGAGAGCCTTTGAAAGCTTAGTCTTTGTGATTCCGACCAGTGGTTCACTGGTTAACATGTCCATGTCACAATGCGTTTGATTTAGAAGAGATACAGTGAACAATAAGATGGTGATTACGTTTCAAAAAGGTCAGTGACCTAATGCGTGAAAATACGGCTTGCGCGTGGCCGCCCGTGCGGAGTGAGCGCTTGTGAGTCGATACTGACATTTGCTGCCCTGCGCAGGGTGAGGGTTAATTGCCTCTTGCATCTTAATTTGCCTGTTTGTATGATTCCAATGTACATTTGTCTAGTTTTAGATCATTGCACAATGTAGATATCAGGGAGGAAGTTCTATTTGCAAAAGTAGATAGATTTAAATGTTTTTGTTTTATTTTGGTCTGTATTACTCTTCATTACCTCAACTCAAATTTACACTTTCTCTTCATCAGTATTTAAAAAAAAAAAAATGTACAGAAGCTTTTCTGGTATAAGTTTCAGTTAAAGCCAGAGAAAGAGAGTTTGAATGAGGGTGTGGGAGGTGGATGATGCAATATCTGTGGTAAAACAGACTTACTGACACATGAGAAAAATCAATCTTGCCATTAGCAAAATGAGATTTCCTTCTTTTCCTTGATCACATTCCTTCATAAAGTTGTGGTATTTATTTTGTGTATAAAATTTGTCACTGGATGGAAAAAAAAAATGTTTTTATTAAATAGTTGGCTGCATTTCCTTGTACATTTCCAACTGTACCATTAATTTTATAAATGAGGTGGTTTTTTTTAGTGTACAAAGCACCCATCTTTGAGAGAGAACTTATGTTAGATGACAGAGTCTAGAGCCTAATTAAGTTTATGATCTGTGAAACATTTGCCTGAGGAACAGAACCAGTTCTCTGAACATTTCTTTCCTGATGAAGTGAATATTGGAAATATAGATCTGTAAGTTTGAGACAATGATATTGGGATGGGATATTTAACAACTGAGTGAAATATTTGCCTTCAGACAAAGTTTGTTTAGCTGTTTGCAGGTGCTGAAATATTTTCTGTCATTTTGTGTTTCTTCAATGTATCATTCTCCTCTTCTCTTGGAACAGGGCAGTGTGATGTTGTTTAATCAAGACCATCTCAAGGCTATCGCAGATAGCCTAGGCAAGACTAAAAACGCAGTGGTAGGTTAAAACTGTTCGTTTGACGTATAAACTAAGTATGTTTGAGTCATTAGTCCAGCTCGCTTACTAAATATTTGATGAAACCGTCAGTCATTTTTACTTTTATATTGTGGGATGCAGCCATATTCAGTGTAACAGTGCAGTCATTGGTCAGTTTAAAATTTGTGAATTGTTTACTGACTTCATTGTAACTTTGACCCGTATCTAAGTTTAGGAGAGTCTTCACCTACTGTACTCTCACTTGTACGTGATATAGCCAACTGTAAGTTTGACCTCTGTGGTTTGTCACATCTTCACCATTCTTTTCAGTATTCTGCACGTGAGTGATCCATGTCTAGCCAGATAGTACAGTTGATCTAGTAAGACTCCTATAATGAAAAAAAAAAAATGGTATTCGATATGTGAGCTCGAGACTGCCTCTATTTTGCACTGAACATCACATGAAGATGCAAAATAGCATGCAGAGGAGGTCTTTCTATTATAAAATGAAAAACGCTTGCTCGCAGAATTGTAAATGCCCCCAAAAATAAAACAAATAATCCTGGTGTTAAATGATTGAATACCATGGGTAGAACAAAAAGCGAGATGGAAGAATTATATGGATAAAGAAATGGCCAGTCGGTGTGGGTTGTCAAGGTTTTTCTTCTTGCAGACTCGACGAGAGGCCATGCAGAAACTTATCCTGATCATCCCTGGGGAAATTATTCACAACAAACATTGGCCACAACTACGCAAGAATTTACTGGATGTCATGGCTGATCCTGATGATCAGTTATCTGTAAGATGATAATTGTAATAAATTTATTTAATAGTGAAGGTGTACACAAGCCCATGTTATTTATAATCAAAATGTAATTGCTTGCAGTCATGACACATAATAGCCTGTATTTCACTCAGCTAATCAGCCAATCAGATGCCTGAAATACTTGGGCAGGGAAATTGGTGTAAAATCTATTTGTGTGAATTTTACTGACAGAACTGATCATCTGAATCAAGTTTAGTTATTTATTTATTTATGTGTTTTTTATTTATTTATTTACTTATAGATTTATTTATCGACTTGCTTATTTATTTATCTGTAATTGGTATTTTTGCTGTTATTATTATTTTTATTGTCATCACCATGATTTGCAGGAGCTGAGCTTAAAGTTTGTAGCGAAATCGTTCACCTCTACATCTCATCATACAAGCCAAGTGTACATGTTACTCAGTAAGTGGCTATGTTCAGTGATCTGTAAAAAGGCCTTTCTTCAATAGGGACAGGTTCCAAGCGATTAAAGGAGAAAGATTGAAGAACTCTTTGGTATGAGAAACATAATTTTTGTCAGTGTCGATTGTCTTTGTCAAAGCCATTCTCCAAAAAATGAAGTTGTAAGTATAATAATATTTTGGAGAATACCCTAGATCTAGCTAAGTTTTCTATTTTGAAAATCTCAACAGCAAAGTGCAGTTCACTGATTTATATCTTTACATGATTCCAAAGGAATCACAAATATTTCATTAATTATTTCCAAGTCACATCACACCGAACATTTCTTAACATATGAAATATCTGCCATTTGCATGGTTACTGTAACTCCATGAACTGAAAATGGCTAGCTACAGTGAATATTATTAAGGATCTTGCATAAGAGATTTCTTCAGAATAGTTAGAATGAAAATAATTAACTCATCATGTTCACTTATTCCTTCCACTATTTGTTACAGCATTTGTGACTTTCATGTAAAAGTGTCTAACAATTTTTCAACAGTGGATTTCCTGGGTAGTCAGTTTACCTCCAGAACATCCTCTATGCCAGCAGTCAAAAATGGGTTGGACTGTACCAATAAGTCTGTCATCAAACTACTCAAAGCTGTAAGTTCTTTCACTTTCATCACCTATCAGTGTCATTTGTTACCTTACCTGATAATATGGGAAGCTGATTGACGAGCCTTCTTGTATACAATTACAATTTCCCCCATTTTTTTGGTATTATATTCACTAGCTGGCAGGAGCAAGATAAATTTTGCAAATTCTTTATACCAAGCCCAGCCTTACTTCTAGATTTAGGACACATTGATAATGGCACTTGGATTAGATGCAAAGGCTAATAGAACTAACTGTGACACCACAGTTCCTTGAAGAATACATAGAGGTGATAAATTTGAGTTTTGACCAGCAATGTGTGAAAAGAAGTGAAGAATAAAATTTCCAGTAATACTTTTTGACTTTACCTAATTAAAAGGCGTTTCTTTTTTTGCAGCTCAAAAAAAAAACCAACAACACATACACATTCAAACATGAATAATGTAAAAGACTGAATTTTGTATAAAATGAATGCGTCCACATAATTCATTGTAAAAAATTAAGAGTGTTTGTCACGAGCAGAGTTAGGGTCTTGGGGATGTTACGACTGCACGAGAGGCAGCTAACTCAACTCACACTCGGACACAACCACACAAGAAAAGTATTAAATAACTAGAGCGTATATATGTCAGGCCGGTCAGGCCATAGTTTACATAAATATTAATAACAAAACAAAAGACAATAGGGGTATATATTCAAACCAAAAAAAACTCTAATTAATAACTTAACCAATGATATTCATGTAACTATGGAGGTACTGCAATCAATAGCAAATAGGTATATTATACGAAACTAGATATCAATTTAAAGTGACAGTTGAGTCGCCACTGGCCAGTCGCCAGGCAAACTCTCCCTAAATCATATGGGCTTGAGTGTTAGGAGAGCCCAGTATGTTCAAAGCCTACAGAAGCACTCTTCGGCTTGTAGGTAATTTAAGCAGTTGCCAAAAAGACTATATTTTATGCACAATCACTATTCAATTCATCAACAATGTGCTATATTATTCCAATCATACTATGGCAATAGATCTATGATACAGGACACTCGTGGTCGAGTGCCAGCTGGGGTTTCCTTAGTCTTCCTATGAGGCTGTAGTTCTCTCTCTATCTCCGATCTCTATTATGCTTGGGATAAATAAGATATATTACCATTGGCCACGCCTACTGGTAGGCGCGAACATCAATATAGCGCAGCGTGGGCTTTCAAAGGTCAGCCCACTCAGACCTTTCTTTCTAGAGCTCAGTCAGTCCGTTAGCAAGGACTTCTTGTCTTCAAAGCACACAGTTCAGGTACTGGTCAACCGGAGATACTTCACGACACGATGCTTCTGCTCGTCTGTATTCACTAAATCTGAACGTTACACGATGTCTTATACTATCTAACTACCCAGCGTGCTAGTCCGCTGGCCCAATTAGTTCAGCTATCTCATAGGTCGAAACCTCCCACCATTTTAATTGTAGTAATACGTCTGCACTATTCTACCAGCCAGTTAACGTGCAAAAACTTGTCTAGTCATACTTAACAATGTCAACTAGCCCCACCTTGTTTCACCCCTACTCCATTACTTATTAATCACGAACATTAAAACCCACAAGCGTGAATCTAACAGTTTAACTTTACATTTATTTACTCACCAACTATAATTCGCGAGGGCCGTTCAAGGCCACCAGCCAATTTCTCATGGCCCTGGTAAACAACAACAACTCACTCTCTGCGTGAGTTTTAACAACATCTGAATCATGACAGTGTTCACAAAGTTTCATCACTTTAGGTTACATAGTCACAAAGCTTTAGGTACATACATGTTCATCCTCTAGCTCCATTATAGTATGATTAATGTCATTTTCAAGTGGCAGCTCAAATAGCAAATCATTGTCATTCCATCTGGTGTCTTATATCACTGAGTACAAGAAAAGTTTACATTTTGTATGTTTCATGCCTGATTTTGAAACAAGTGTTAACTATTTTTTTCAATTAACTAATATAATATATAAAGTGATGGCAGCTGTAGGAGCACAGGATTTTACTTACCCGGTATCCTGCTCACTTTTGCAATGGCCACTCCCTTTCTGGTGTTTTCAGGTTTGATATAAACAGAGACTTTACCCTACAACTTTTGTGGTGCCAACTTTGATAGGGACGGAAGGAGCATTTTACCACAGTGGAATCAAAATTGATTCTCTCGAAAACTGGTTGTAGGATTTATTTATTTGCTTAGACTCATATTTCATATGCGTACTTTAATGTATTGGGTATTGTACACTGAACAGTTGTTTTTCCATTTGACGGGGATACACATTTTAGCGTTTTGCAGTTTGATACTGTAGAATTTTTATTTAAAAATAAAATATTTTGGTCTTATTGTTATTACTTACAAAGTGCGAAGAAGTGAAGTGAAAATCAGGCTCCAGTTTTACAAGTAAAAAGTCATTCCCATATGGCTTAAGGTTAGTATGAAGTATGAACCTATGCAAAATTTCAAACAAATTGAAAAGACAGTTTCTGAGAAAATCACTGTTGATTCCACTCATGGTAAAAAGATGCATTGTTTTTGTTTTGTCATTAATTACTTTTTGTGACTTAATTCTGGTGGTTCTCTACAAGAAAGACAATGAACTGTCAAATATTCAATGACTTGTATCATATGACCATATATCGAGCAATGTCCTTGACCTGTCCCCAGTTCCGATTAATGATTGAGTTCCAACAAGAAGCCCCCAATTACTGGGTCCGCTATCCATCTGTCTATCTGGAGGAGATTGTGGAAAGTTCTCTCAACTTGCTGGCCCTGCAGATGGTGCCACAGTCACCTCTCACTAAATTGTCACCTTTACATTTTGTGGCAGTGTTGGATCCCAGGGCTCAATGGTTTATCAAGTGGATGGTAAGTTAGTGTATGCAACATGGGGAGGAGGGGGTGGATAAATAGTAAAAATGATGAATCGGAGGGGTGTGCTTTTGTCTGCCAGAAATTTTGGAATAGCGGATCTGTAGATCCAATTCACATTTTTACACTAGTTACGGCATGGTAGAGGTGGTTGATTTCATTCTTGTGTGTGTATGGTCATTTGGATGAAATTCAGGAGCAGAATGGTCAGTTTGCTGTTGAGTGGGAAATTGCTGACTACAACCTGATGGTGTTATGTGTGGTCTTTTGAACTGAAAGAAAAATTGCTGGTGCTGAGAGACAGGTTAAGAAATACTGTCTTATTTTTAATCATGTGACTAGTGAATTCATTTTTCTTTATCCAGCATGGTAATTACAGCAGGCGAGAGCTTTTGGAGCAGCTCAAGAAATACAGAGTGATAGTAAGTAACTTGTTTATGTCTGTCCTAAGATTTCAAGGGTTATTTGTTCTTTTGTTGTCCTTAGATGTTCCTTAGATGTTCTGCTGAGATTATTTTTGTTTATGTTTACCAAACAAAAGTGACAGTATCTTGAAATACAAAAGATAACAGAAGTGACACATAATGTTTTTTGAAGTGGAAGGTAATTTTATGTCAGAATGCGTTGTACATTTGAAAACTGATAAACTTTGTGCCAAGATGTGATTACTAGTATTGTAGTGGAAAAATTGCAAAGTTTTGACATGTCTGGACACAGTTTTTTTTGTTTACTAATGACAGAGTGACAGGATAACCAATACAAGTTGTCATATGAATTATCACAGAAGAGCCAGAGAGCTCTTGAACTATTTTGCTAAGAGCTTAGAGATTGGTGCATTGTAGAAGATTTTTGTAGACAAGTTTGCCTTTTTTAAGTTCATTTTCACGGCGTAACAGAAGATACGTGAAAAAGTTAAACCCTGTGGCAGATAAACCAAACAATATCTCTGAGTTTGGGACAGTCAGAGAGTGGAATGACATAATGTGACTAAAGTTCTGATATCTAAGTCTAGGCATATGTGGAGTATGTGGGCTAAGTTATGTGAGATGGCAATAATCTAACTTAACGGTAATGATTGCCATGATAAAGACAGAATTGAGGGCATTGATGCTGTTGATGGCCTAAGGCACAGTCTGCCCATATTTAGACACATGAAATTTGCAGGAGGAAGAAAAAACTCACTAAATATGGAAAGTGTGGATCGAAATATATAGTTTGATCAACATGTATTTCTCTTGCATTGCTGTTTTATTCTTACTAGTTGGCCCTCTGACTTGGGGAATACACAGCTATGATTTTTACAGTTGAGTTTTAATCACTAGTGTGTAAATTGGGGCGCAGAACAAAGTTTCCTGTCATGCTTTTCAATTTCATTTGAAGAAAATGTTGTTTTTTTTCGGCTCAAAATATCGGAACACTTTTATCGGTTGAACTTGGTTGTGGCTCAAAATCAATGGTAATATTAAAAATAGAACAACTTCAAGACATTATAAGATATGCCCACGAACACCTTTACGTCTTTCTGTGCGCAATATGATATTTTGTAGAATTTAAGACTAACAGTTCAAAAAAGCCTTTCATGATTACATTGAAGGCCTTACTTCCTTTATAATATGATTCACTGGTAAGATATCTTTGCACTTACAGCTGTATTGTAGATTTAGCTCATCATTTGTTTCCACCGAATACTATCAAGCTGCAAATGTCAGTGTTTGGCAATTTGTGCCTTGGACCATTGATATAACCATGGAATTTACTTCTGCAGGTTGAAACATCTCTGAGACAGTGTCTCGAGTTCTCGGCATTCCGGAAATCTCCATATGATGGTGTGAGTGAGGTGTCAGATGCACTGTCCAAAGCTTCCCTCAGTGAGTATCAAACTTGAATAATAACCTGAAATACATTTGGTGTGTGCAGACAGTGTCCAGATCAAAATCTGTGGTTGGTATGACCACTGATGGCATGGTCAGTCTCTGTCTATCTGTAATTAACTGGCTAAGTGGGGAACTGGTGATCAGAGTTGGTGCTTTGTCTGTAGAACTTCAGATTGGTGATCAAACACAAGGCAGGAATCAGGGATGGGAATTCTCAGGAAAGTTCCTGATTTCCGGATTTTTAAAGTCTCTTTTCCTTAGTAAACACTATTTTGTTTCTTGTCCGATGTATGAATTGGCCTTAGTGTAAAAGTGTATTGCAGTTGGCAGTGATGCATTACATCAGTAGTTCTGGAAATTTTTCTGTCAGTACTTCCCATCCCTGAAGGATGGTGTTCAGACATAAATTCCAACCAATAGTTGGACAAAATCCCAAGTACATGAGAAGACAGAACTCTGGTTGGTGGTCAGAGATGGCTCTACACTGGTATTTAAACAGCAGGGATAGACAATGTTGTTCTTTTCAATCATTCAAATAAAAAAGTCCACAAAATTCCTTACCTTCATAGTGTTGGGTATAAATAAAAATGTTCATAAAATCACTCTCTTTCTCTCTTTTCACTTATATAAATCATCTAAAGCTGTGAAGAGTCAATTCCCTTAACTGTATCTTTCTTCTCCTTGTGTCCCTTGATCTGCAGTGGAGTCAGGCAAGAGAATGTACTACTCCGGTCCTGAGCTAGACTACGCTTTGTTCATCCACTCCCTCTTCTTTCTGGGAAGATTTTTATGCTTTGAAAAAGGCAGATCTTTCTTCCCAGTCAAATTGAAAGAGAAGCAGGGTAAGCAAAGTATTTTATTGTTTTAGAAGTCACTTTAGTTTCATTATCTGCAGCTATTAGAAGTTCAGGTTGTCTGTAATTTTATTATTAATAGTTTCAGAGATTGGCCTTGAATACGAGAAAGATTTAACACATGTTCTTATGGCTGATGAATGTTATTCTGGGCAAAAATGTTCTGAAGAATTTATTGATGATAGGAATCAGAATCCTGGCACACTGGGCATCCCCATAAGTGCTGCTCTCCCTGCTCCAATATCAATTTGAGAGTTATTCCACTGATTGTCCCGGCTTTGTCGCACGTTCTTCCTTCACCCCATTGGTATCCCGCCTCCATCATTCTTGTTATGGGGGACACGTCAGTATCTTCATCTGCTCGCAGAGGACAGTCATGGTAAGAGGGTATAAAGTTTGAAAATTTATGCAATTGTTTTTAAAGGAAGAGTAATGATGGATATCCTGCAATGTGATAAGGTTTATCTTTCATTAATATGCTTAGGTGAGGCCAGATAATTTGTGTGCGCTAGATTTATTGTGTGTGTAATCTTCATTTCATGATAGAAAAGATAATGAAGAATCTGGGTGTGTGAATTTGTTTGAGATAGATCCTTTGTGGGGTTAAAAATGTTATGATTTCCAACTGCTGGATGTTACTCCCCAACTCTTGTCTATAGTTGCAGTCAGCATCACCCAACTGCTCAGAGCTTTGGTCTTGCTCATTGTGGATCCAGGGGTGACAGCCACTTATAAACGAACAGAAAAAAGTAAGTTTCTGTTCAGGCAGACCAGATATTGAATCTCTGTGTTGTGGCTGTCTTTACAACTATTTGTAAGTCTATGTGCAGGCATTAATTGGTAGCAAATTTCATTGGTAGTTTTCACACGACCTCAATGTTAGCCTGCAGATTTACATGAAATTTGCATACCTGTACTATTTGCATTGCGTAACAAGCCTTAAAAACATTTACTTTATCAAATCTACATTGATGGTGAAGATCTAAATGAAATAAATAGGTAACAAAGCTGAACATTTATTTTGTGAAATTTTGCATTCTTTGTTATAAAATATATATGTCAGTACTAGACTGAGTATGGTTGTTCTGTGTTGACAAAGGTTAGATGAGGAGAGTGGCAGACAAAGAGTAGGATGAGGGAGAAAGGGGAAGGAGGATCATTGAGAAATCTTGTCAGAAATGGCTTATGTCCAATGTTGATTGTTTTTACAGACTCTTTTGAGTTCAGCTCTCAAGTGACTGAAGTGTTCAAGGCATTGTGCAACACAGAGACCATGTGCCAGATATCACTGGGGAAGGACGACATCATGGACACACTCCTCTCTCCTGTCTCTCAGTACCTGGATGACAACACAGTGAGTACATACATAGTTGTGCTGTTATGCAGGCAGATGATAGTGGTATTTGCATAGCAATGAAAGGAAAAATCATTTACAGAAAGTAGATCACATACAAATACTTCAAGTTTAATAGAGTATTAACATTAGTTATAATAATAATAATAACAATTATGAAGATCATTTGAATAGCGCCCAATCCAAAAAATAGCACACCGCGAGCGCTTTACAGAAAGGCTTGCCCTCTCTATCTGAAGCTCACCTTCTCTCTCTCTCTCTCTCACATACAATCTATTGCATACACTCTTGTGGTAGACATACATACACACACACACATAACATAGGCACATAGAGATAATAAGGCAGAAATTAAACAATAAAACAGCAAAAATAAGATGGAAATTGTACATCAATGGCCTCAGTGCAAACCACAATACTCTGAAATGTCACAGCTTTTTCGTATGATAATAGCAGAGGATTGTGAAAAATTTGTCCCCTTAGAACAAAATAGAAATAGCTGAAAATGCATTGTGATCAGACTGTCCACCTGAATTTGCTTTTTTCTGTCTGTAATCAGTTTCTCTCTTCCTCTTGTAAAGTTGGACCTTTAAAGGTGAGGATGGTTTGTGTCCAAGATCATCTATGCATATCATTAATAAGTTATCTGCCGCCCAAAGGAAAAACAACTCTGACAGCACGGCCTTTTTCTACTTTATTGTCTCTGATTATGAACGGTCACTTAACTTTGGTTTGCCACACTAGAAACTACAATTTAGTAGCAGATACATCTATTTACCTTTGACATAAAAGAATTATGTGTGAGACAAGTTCATGGGGACAATAAAGTAGAAAAAGGCCACCCTGTCAGTTACGTCATCTTTCCTTTTGGCGGCAGTTGTGACCTGATGGAGACCACAGTAACTGCACAAGGTTAATTTTGTTTGATTTGTCATTTAAATTCACCAACAGCAAGGAGTTAAGAATTACTAATTGTTTGTGACAAATTTTTATCGGATCCTTTCTGTTGCACCTCATGTTTTACATGTTTCTTGACCGCACCATTTTTGATGTTCATCCATCAGGACCACCCACCCCCCAGCGAAGGCTCCCTCCTCTATGTGGCAGACATCCTGTGTGTGCTTGCATCCACCACCCGCGGACGGCGACATCTGTTATATGGAGAAGGGAAGACTTTATTAACCAGAACAAAGTAAGCATTTCTGTGTCTTTACGGAGGCCTACAGAAATGAATATCACATGGTCTTCATTTAACTCCAACATGCCTGTTCACTCCTGTAGGGCTTTGTAAAGTCATCTGTCGCACAAATACGTCACAGGCAATAAAATGAAATATTTTTCGGTCACTGTTTTATCTGAAGTTTGTCTTAAGAATGTTCTGATTCACTTTGGCTTAGTCCCAGTTTTGAATGTTCCTTCATAGTGGACAATTAGGCGATGTATGACTTTATGATCAGCCAGTGTTAAATGCTGATAATTTGTTCCTTGAAAGTAATGGAAGGAAACTCCATCAGCAAGAATTTCAGAGCAAAAGTTGTGAATTACAAACTCTTGAAATGCAAGTGAGTCTCCATTAGTTTTGGATGTTGTATTATGATCCAGTATTTCATGTCTGTAGAGTATTAAAGCCAGTCTTTTATTTTTTTGCATGTTGTTCTAGGTCATCGGCAGCACATCTCATCGCACAGTTCACCAAGAAAGCCTTATCTAATAATTTGTCCAAATCATTCACACCACCATCCAACACAGTGATTGGTGCATATCTATATGTATGTCGCCAGTTGTACAACACTTGTGAAGGTCTGCTAGTCTTGTCTCAGTATGAACTGCACAATTGTGTTGCCCAGGCATGGAGGCAGGTGAGCGAGAGCATACAGGATTGGGGACTGGATATAGGTGGCATGAAACAGAATGTTTTAGTATTAGCAGTGTAAAATTCCTACCTATAACTGCATATTTTGTGAGCTGAAATTCAATCTGGCAAATAAACTGGGACCAGCATTTGCAAATTAATGGGAACAAATTTTCCTTCTTCGACTAACAAACAAAACTGAAATATGATTGGCATAAGGCACATGAAAAAGTGTATCTAATGATAGAGCTATCAAACCATGTTTGAGTTTTATGTCCTGTCCAGGTTAGTTTTGCAAGCCTATCAGTGTAGTTTTATTTTCACTGCTCCTGCTTAACTGCCACTGCAGATTATTTTGAGTAGCAGTCTGAATCTGTTCAGGTTTTTACTTCAGTTTATAATCATTCTGAGATTCAGACCAAATTAAAACTGAGATTTTATGACAGCATCATGAGATAGCTCTTGTATCAGTTTGGAAATGTGTGATTAATTTGTTCATTTGATTGTGCTGCAACAGCTTCAGGGCACAGATAAAATGGGTGGTCCAAGTGCCAGCATGCATGGAGAGGAGGTTGGTGACAAGTACAAAGATTCTTATCTGTGAGTGTTGGCATCAGTTCGATAGATCCATCCATTGTCTTTTGTGTATAAGCCAATAATTTCTACTTGAATATTTGTACGTTGCCCATATTTTCTTTAGGAACTTGTTCCTCATTCATGAGGGCATCCAACTTTGTAACATGATAGAGTTGTCTTCTCTATTCAAATGAGAGTCTCTTTATAGTGGGACAGTAAAGTTTGTGCTCAGAGAATAAGCCTGATTGTTTTGAAAGTGAGGCTTTTTCACCAACGTTAAGTAGACCTGGTGTTCAGACATTGTCAACATTCAACATTAAGACTTTTCTCACCATATCTCTCAATGAGCCTCCCTCCCCTTTCTCTCTCACCCTATTCTTTGTCTGCCACCCTCCCCATCTAACCTTTGTCAATGCATAACAACCATACTTAGTCTAGTACTGACATATACATAACACAGAATGCAAAATTTCACAAAATACAGAACATGTAAAGGTCTAGACAGCAACAACCCTATGTTTTCAGACAATAAATCTATGCGTGGTTGTAAATTTGTTAATTAAATGCTGAGTCAATAAATTCATACTGTAAATCCTTGTATTGAGGCAGTGAGTCTTTGCATTTAGTCTGAGAGAGGATCCATTCAGAAAGTAAGTCTGTGCACAAAACAAGTCGGTGTATTGATAGGGAGTGCGTAGTCAGATGGTGATCTCTTTACTGATTATTGTTGCAGTGACTCATGGAAAGAAACTCTGCAGGATAATCTCCTCAACTTTGCCAGCACTGCCAAGGGTATCTTACTTCTCCAACAAACTGGAGCTTTCAGTGAATGCGTGCGATACATGTATTCTCGTTATGATAAAAAATTACAGGTAAGTCACTGTGGGGTGTGGGGTCTTGATGCTGTGTGCACTTTATCTTTGTGAGAATTTGTTATGTACAAATCATAATATTCAATTTGGGGTTATGATGTTGGTATATACATTTGTTATTTTTGTCCATCTCAAATACTGGTATATCAAAAAATTTCTCACTCTTCATGTGACAATTTCAAAATTCTGGTCACTTTTGTTATTCTTGGATGTGGCAAAAACATTTTCTGCTTGTAATTTGAAAACTGTTAAAGATAGCAATACCTCTTTTTTGTGAGACTAGATCTCAGCACAAGCAATGATAGGTGGTCATAACTCAGAGCTACCATGGTCATTGATATGCCAGGATATGAGATGGACCATAAATTGGTCTATGGGTTGCACTGTCAGCATGCAGTCTGTTTTATTGATATTACAAGATTAAAAGCTGCGGTTTGCATGGACCCTTCAACCACTGCCCTGCCTGTCACTTTCTACCCTCTCTGCATCTGTCTTGGGAAACAGAAATATTCCCAAAGCTATTCTGTCTATCATTGAAATATTTTACACAACTCTTCACTCGTAGACATACACACACACTCATGGACAGAGAAGCGAGGCTCAGCTCACGAATGCAAAAGTACAAACCCATTATGTACCATTTTCATTACTGGAAAATCCTGCATTTTAAATTTAATGAGCCGGGTATTCCTGAGTATCGATTTTAGCTGCCAGCATTTCGATTACTTTAAATCATCTGGGACAAAGTGTTCATGTCACAGGTCATGTGCTCATGAAAGGGATTGGAGGTGAACAGTGAACGACACAAAGCAAACTCAAAAAAATTGAAAAACAAAAGCAATGAAGAAATCAAAACTTCGGTGCACCCTCCATTGTTTTTGAAACCTTCATGCAAAATTTGTTTATTGTAGGTGGCCCAATAAAAAAGCCTTTTGCATTCAAAGGTGGAGAATTTGTGAATTAGATATACTAGATGTATCAGCTTCTGGTGTACTGTTGCCTTC
Source organism: Onchidella celtica (assembly GCA_963931925.1). Lineage (NCBI taxonomy): Eukaryota > Metazoa > Mollusca > Gastropoda > Systellommatophora > Onchidiidae > Onchidella > Onchidella celtica. The sequence goes on along the minus strand of OZ007574.1, from coordinate 6,622,816 downwards.
TGAGTTGAATTGTTTGTTTTATAAGTGTTTAGTTCATGCTTGTGGTTGGTAGGTTGTATTGTTGCAATGTTGGTTGTGTTATTTGTGTTGCAGGATACAAGTAGTGCCATTGCTGTGCAGATCATTGTGGTATTGCTGTGTCTATTGTCTACTTTGTTGTTTGGGCCAATTGTTGTTGTACGCATTGTTTAGTAATTAATTAAGTGAGTTATGTTATTGGTTTGTGGAATACATTTGGGTTCCAGTTATTCTTTTTATATATAGAAGGTATAGCTTTTTTCTATCAAGAGTTAAGTTGCTTATCATGAGTGAATGAAACAAAGGTGATGTTTATCTTAGCGATGTCAGACTCTGGCGTTATGAAATGATCACCAAATAATGTGTTTGTTTTGTTGTCACAGGTGAGCAAGTGTGAAAAGTTTGGTTACGGTTACATGGTGACCCAGGTGGCAGCCACTGCTCCAGGCATACAGGCTTTACATAGCACAGGTCAGTACTATGTGGATGTGTACCAGGCTGTCTGTCTCTCTCTCTCCAGCCCCACCCCATCTTTCTGTCTCTCTCTTTCTGTATGTGTGTGTGCATGGTGTGCATACAGTGATTGTACATTGCACATGAGTGCATGAAGGGTAGATATGTGTTTACATGTATTTTATGATGTAAAAATGCCTCATGTGACTATATGAATAGTTTGGTGTGTGTGCGTCCACAAGAGTACAGGTTCATCTGCTGGGGGATATAGCTTAAAATCGATGAGTTTTGTTACACACATCTAATTTGACCTTTGACTCAATGATGATCTGACACAGGTTACATCAAAGCTCTTCTGGTAGAGTTGTGGTCATCTCTAGAATGTGGACCTCAGGATACACCAATCTTCACACCTAAAAGTTGGCCAGTTGAACCCATCGACAGACTATCACAGAAGGTGAGCCGTAAGATGTGTCCACAGGAGATCACTGATATTTCATATCTCCTGAACAAAGCTTTGGTATCGACTAATCAACATTTCCCTGAAAGCGTTCATTGTTTTGTCCTACATCTATTTAAGTTATTGGCTGAGCGCAGACAATCAAATCAAAGATTAACCCTTTCAGGTTCTTGTGCTGGTATACAGTTTTGATCCCTGCACTACAATAGTAGTGTGAAAGTTGAAAGTTTGTCATAATTTAGTATTGAAGGTGCTAGTGAGTGTAGTGCTATTATTTAGTGTTGAAGACCCCAATAAGTGCAGGAAGCGCTATAATTCGGTGCTGAAGACCTCAGGATCTCTTCAGTATTCAATTATTTTTAGTAATACCCGCTTTCTGGCATCATGGTGCAGGGACCAGTACGGCACTGTGCAAAGACCTGAAAGGTTTGACAGGATTACCGACTGTGATAATGATCATGAAATACTGTGATTAGAATAGTTTTTATTCTGCAGTGTGCATTTCTTTATTCCTTGTAATTTTGTATCCTAGGCGTTCCATAAACTTTCAAAACTGCTTTCTGTCTGGGTACTACAATATTGGATAAAATCACTTTTTGGAGGATTGATGGGTATATAGCAGGTTGGAAGTGTCCCAGGGGCAAAATCCATTCCAGCCAACAAATCAAATGACTTTAGAACTACAGTTTTTGCAGCTGACAGCTGAAGAGTTTGTTGGAAGATATGCCTGTCTCACAAATTTCTCATCTCACATCATCCCATTGTATATTTCGATATACTTTTGTATTTGTAGCATTTCATCCGACTGGTCAATATTCTGTCTGCATTTCCTGCTGTCTATGAGTTGATACGTGGTGAACCATTGCCTGCTAGAGACACTTACAGTTTACGAGACATTCCAGATTCTGTCATGGTGAGAATAGAACATGCTATGTTGGTTTGGCCTGTGAAAGAGAGAGCCTGGTTACAGAAGGCATGAAAAACCAGATATAAGAGATGTCAAGAATGACCTGATTATTGTCAGATCTTCACTCTCAGAATTTTCAAACATTAAGTGTCTTATCAGACAAAATGAATATTATTGGACGGATTGAACATTGTATGAGACTGAATGAATGCTGTTAGATTAAAGAAAGATTGTGAGAGTGGATGACCCAATTACAGATATATTGGACACTGTCAGACTGAATGAATAGTATCAAATTAAGTGAAAATTGCCAAACTGTGTCAGCTGCCTTGTAATATTGAACTAAGAATGTCTAACTGTATGAATAGGATCAACTAGTTGAGTTTTATTTTGCTGAAAGAACTTTGTCTACCTGATTGAGTGAATATGGTGCAATTGATCTTCAAGAATTGCTACATGAAGAAAGGGTGTGGAAGATTTGCTAGTTTGGTGGGTGTTTTTGTTTCTCAAGCCACAATCTTTTTTATCTTCCTCGCAGGCTCTTATTGACAGAATTATCATTGTGGATTCTCCAGCCAAAATTCATTCATTGTTTAACTATGAAGAATCCTACACATTTGGTTTGAGGTAAGCTGATGAAGTGTTTTGTCAGTCTCTGCCAGTGTTAATACATTTTTCTGACTTGTGCACCAGAGGATCCCCGTAAGGATGAAATAGAGTGAGAACAGTTGTAGTTTTTGCTATGTGACATTGAAACTGGCCTTTGATTTGACGTGGTGTTGAAATCTGCTTCGTTGAAAGATAAAAAAAATCAATATATCCAGATATTAAGCAACAGCATGGAATCAGTAATATGTGGCAGCTGCTTAAATTGAGAAAGTCAAGCAAAGTGAGGCCTGGGACTTCAAATATAAACCAAAATTTTTTGAGTTTTTCTCAATTTTGGCAGCTGTAACAATACAGATTCTGTGCTGTCACTTTATAAAAACTTGCTTTGGTGAATAAGTATAAAAGGAAATGAAAGTTAATGATGTGTTGTGAGGTGTTGGCTCAAAGTTATGGATGGGATGTGACTGTATGCATGGACATGAAAGTGAATAATCTGATATAATAGTATTCCTAAATATGAAATTTTGGATTTTGGTATGGTGATTGTACATGAGGCAACGAGAGAACTGGTCATTCTGTCCACAGAGTTCTGTCAGTGATGGTCTCTTGTCTAGACACTTACCTGTTGTTGCAGTCACAGTATAAGTTTCAGGAGTTTTTACTACAGGAACAGGAAAGCAACAAAGTTGAGGGCAGGTGAGAAACACATTCTGTGTTTGACACTTTGTACTGTCTGGTGAAGGTCTCTGTTTCTCAAGAGCTCGAGTCTAAGGCTGTTTAGTCCTCTGTTCTTGATTTATTTCTTTCCTTGATTCTTCTTCTTGTTTCCTGATTCCTGTTGTCTTTAACTCTTCTGTTCTTAAGTGTGACTTGTCTGACAGTGGTAGTTGCCAAGGATTAGTAGAGGAACAGGCTTAGGATGGTTGCTCCCTAAGGGGAGCTAAAGACTTTCTCTCCAATCCCAGTCCTTTTTATTGGTTCTATCCCTTTATTAAAAGTAATGTCTCCTTGAAAGGTTCATTCTCTTCTGTTATAATTATGGCTGCCCTTATCCGTCAACATTATCGACGGATGCTGCCCAGGTTTATCCGTCAACATTATCGACGGATACTGCCCAGGTTTATCCGTCAACATTATCGACGGATTCTGCCCAGGTTTATCCGTCAACATTATCGGCGGATACTTGGGTTTATCCGGCAACACTATCGGCACTATTGACTAATGACAAACAACAACAACAACAACAAACAAACAAGCAAACTGGATTTATTCCTAATGTTATTGGATTAAAAAAAATTACGACTTTTATAAGAAAGAAAAAAAACAACCAACCCTGCTGAGAATCGAACCACTGTACCCCCGATTGACAGGTAGATACAAAAAGAAAAAAAACAAAACTGGATTTCTTCCGTTATTGTTCTTGGATTAAAAAAAAAATAATTGATGCCTAATAAAAATACTTGTGAAAAAAAAAAAAATCGAACCACTGCCACTTGACTGACGGGCAGAGATGCTAACAACTATGCTACTGAGAACCCTGAATAATTGTGAGAAAAGTCTTACTAAATAAGCATGACCAAACCAAGAAACCCATATCAACGGATTAGACCTGAACCTTCGTGTATTCATTAAATCAAAATAAGTCTCTCCAATTTCAATATAGTTGCCAACACTCGCCCAATATGAACGTTGATCGCGTCAGGATGTACGCTTGTACGGAACAAGGGAGGGAGACGGAGAAAGGGTTCAAATCAGGGGAGATGACTCACAAATACAGAATTTATGTTGACGGAAAAAAAAATCCTAGGCAAAATTTTATCCGTCAGTATCGACGGATAAACACTTTGTATAATTATATGGAGTCACAATAGGGCTAGAAACAAGATTGAAATGTGTTTCCTCCCCCCTCAAAAAAAATTAAGTGATTTGCAAAGTCCTATGTAAGTATCACTCAACAAGAAACTATACCAAAGATAAATGATGTAAAAACAAAAAAGAACAGAAAATACTGTAATAATCTCCACTTCATTTCTACCTAATTGGGTGTTGAAAGAGTTTATTGGTCCAGAGTCTGATGTTGCTATTTTAAGTATGTACATGCAAATACAAAAATTTAATTGGAATAGTACAGAAGCCACTTGGTTGTGCATACATCAGCACTATGATGTTTTCAGACAACAAAATTTTGTCAGTGTGTAATGGAGAATTGGATCATGTTCAAATTTAATATAGAAAATGTTTAAGTAATGCAATAGACGCTTGTTGTGCAGGGATGGCATTACTCTGAAAAATTCAGGATTTCTGGATTTAAAAAGAACAATTTTCCCAAAGTTAACAGTTTTATGTGTCATCCAATTTATGTAATATATATGGCCTTTAGCGTCTTTACAGACGGTCTTAGCAGCTAGAATATTCACTTTCACTTTGACTGACAGCTTCTCTCGTGGCTTATTCTACCAATGTTTGACCCGAGAGTGCGATGGCAGTGATTGCAGGTCAGTCTTTTGGATTCACTTTGGCGAGTGTTTTCATTCCGCCTCTGTCGTTTTGTCAGGTATGTTTCTTTTGCCTTGAAGTCTATTGCGAGCGTGCCACTGCGCAATTTTTGTCTCCATCTGCTTCGATCATTTGCAAGGTTCTCCCATTCATTGGGGTCGATGTGGAATGCTTTCATCGTGACCTTGCAAGTGTCTTTGAATCGCAGATGTGGCCTACCTCTGGGTCGGTTGCCAGTAGCAAGTTCCCCGTAGAGAATTTGTCTGGGGATGCGATCATTTTCCATACGGTGGAGATGTCCAAGCCACCGCAGTCTTTTTTTGCCTAGGAGAGCCTGAGTTGATGGAATGTTGGCTCGGCTCAGAACTTCGATATTTGAGATCCTGTCTTGCCACTTGATCTTGAGAATTTTGCGTAGGCAGCGCAGGTGGAAGGAGTTGAGGGATCTTTCATGTTTGGAGTAGGTGGTCCATGTCTCTGAGCCATACAGCAGGGTGCTTAGGACGCAAGTTTGGTACACGAGTACCTTTGTTTTGATGGTCAGCTTGCTATTGTTCCACACCCTTTTTGAGAGTTTGCCAAAAGCTGTGGCCGCCTTTCCTATTCTGGCATTTATTTCAGTTGTTATGTCTGTGCTACCACTGATGGTTGAGCCTAGGTAGCAGAATTTTCCCACTTGCTCCAGAGGAGAGCCATTCAGCATGATTGGGTTGGGGTTTCTCAAGCCTTGTGTCAAAACTACAGTTTTTGAGACACTGATCTTTAGCATGAATTTGTCACAGGCTTTGGCAAGGCTATTGATGAGAGCCTGGAGCGTGGTTTCATCGTGGGCCACGATTGCAGCATCATCTGCGAAGAGGAGCTCTTGTAACATAATATGCTCTGTACGAGATTTTGCTTTTAGTCTGGCAACATTAAAAATGGAGCCGTCCACTCTGGTGTTAATAAGTACTCCACCTGAACATTGACCAAAGGCATTCTTGAGTAGGGCTGCAAAATATATACCAAATAAGGTAGGAGCAAGAACACATCCCTGCTTCACACCGCTGTTTACAGCAAATGAATTGGATGTGCAGCCCTCAAAGTTGACACAGGCCCTCATGTCAGTGTGGAAGGATGCAATAAGTTTTAGCAATGTTGGTGGACAGCCTATGGATTTAAGGACTGCATACAGGCCAGATCGGCTTACGGTGTCGAAAGCCTTTGTTAGGTCCACAAAGCATGTTATAAGCGGCCTGTTTTGTTCTTTACATTTTTCTTGGATTTGCCGAAGTGCAAATATCATGTCAATAGTTGATCGTTTGCTTCGAAAGCCACATTGTGTTTCTGGTAAGACTTTTTCCGCCAGTTGTTGAAGGCGGCAGAGGATGACGCGAGCAAAAGCCTTTCCAGTAATGCTGAGGAGGGATATGCCTCGATAGTTGTTGCAGTCGCCTTTGTCTCCTTTGTTCTTGTAAAGTGTGACAATTTTGGCGTCTCTCATATCATGTGGTATCACGCCTTCTTTCCAACACTGCAGTAGCAGATTATACAAGTGTGGTAATAATGGGCCTTTTAGGTCTTTTAATACCTCTGCAGGAATGTTGTCACTTCCTGTGGCTTTTCCAGCAGACAGGTGGTCGATTGCATTGGAAAGCTCGACTAAGGAAGGTTCAGCGTCAAGTTCGGCCATTATTGGCAGTTTTTGGAGGTGTTCCTCAAAATCTGGTGGAATATTTTTCTCAGTTGAATACAACAGAGAGTAATGCTCTACCCACCTATTCAGTTGTTCATTTTTATCTGTGATGGGTTCACCATTTACAGACTTAAGTGGGGCGCTTTTGGTGATGATTGGCCCAAGAGCTACTTTCATCTGACTAAAGGCGGTTTTCATATCTCCCTTTTCATTTGCCTCTTGTATGCTGTTACACAAGTCTGTCCAGTATTTGTTGGCGCAACGTCTTACCTCCAGCTGAAGTTTAGCTTTTGCATTTTTCAAACAAGTTTTTGTACTCTGGTTGCAATTTTTGTTATACTCATTGAAAGCAGATTTCTTTTGCTCAATGAGAGGTAGGAGAATTTCGCTGTTCTGGGCTACCCAGTCGTTGTTTGAAACTTTATGCTGTCCAAAAGACTTGATGGCACAGTCATGAATTTTTGAACTGAGAGTGTTCCATGTTTCATCTACCGAGTCACATTGGGTGACATTATCCATGCTTTCAGCAAATAACTTTTCAAATGACTTTCTATTTGATTCATCTCTGATTGCTGTTACATTGATCTTAGGGATTGAAGGGGCTTTTGATCTGTATATTTTCTTGGCCGAAATTTTGATTTTGCTGACTACCAGTGCATGGTCGGTGTCACAGTCAGCACTGTGGAGGGAACGAGTTATTTTTATACAGCCCAAACTCTTCCTCCTTGAGAGAATAAGATCTAATTGATGCCAATGGCCAGACCTGGGATGGCGCCATGATGTTCTTTGGCATCTCTTAAGGTCAAAGTACGTGTTTGTAACACATAATGAGTTTACGGAGCATAGCTCCAGAAGGCGCTGCCCGTTTTCGTTGATGTTGCCAATGCCGAAGTGCCCAATGCACTTTGGCCATGCGGAGTGATCTGCTCCCACTCGAGCGTTAAAGTCACCCAGAATTAGCAGGCCTTCGGTGAGAGGGATGTTGTGGAGAGTCCTCTGCAATGCCTCGTAGAAAATGTCTTTGGTTTCGTCAGAGGAGGTAAGTGTTGGGGCATAGACACAGATAATGTTGGTAAAACCAGACCGGGTGTTCAGTCTGAGTGTCATGATGCGTTCTGACACTCCAATTGGAGTTGCGATCGAATTGATAAGGGAGTTTTTTACGGCGAAGCCCACGCCGTGGATTATAATAATAATAATAATGGATGGCATTTATATAGCGCATATCCATTTTTAAAATGCTCTATGCGCTTTACAGAAGCAACATGTCAACCACAGAGCAGAATGGAGCGCCTGCGAAACGCTCAACACACTACACCGCTTCTTTCTGTGCCTATATATAGTGTGTGTTCTGCTTGACAAAGATGCATTACATTAGAAGTTCAGAAAATTTTTCTGTGTGCTAGTTCTCATCCCTGGTTGTGTAGCACAAGGTGAGATGTGGGTATACAACCGATTATCATAGCACTGTTCATGTGTGAATGTGAGCATTTTAGATAGTATGTTATGCAGCAGGAAACAGAACATGTTACAGGCTATAGACATTGCCATGCACTTTTAATCTTTTTTGTTTTTGCAGTGGAGAATTTATCACAGACCAGCCGTCAGTGGAAAGAAACTACATCTTGGTGAAAACTTTCCTGATCGGAGGACCATCAGAGAGGACATTGCCACCTAGGACACTGGAAAATGTAAGTGTTGGTAGGGGTGGGACATATGTAGATATAGAGGAATTACAAGATAATGAGTTAGATTTGGAGGAGGACATTTTTGATAAAGGTGTTCATGTTGACAATTCAAAGGGAATATGAGATGATGAGTTGGGTTTAGGCAATGTTTTTGAAAAACATGTAGATGTCTAGGAGGTGGAATAGGATTGATTTTTACATAAACGAGATCTACTTGAACAAGCATGATAAAGCATTATGAAAAGACAAGGGTTAAATATGGATGGGATGATTTGAATGCCCTGTGACTTGTCTTTCTGTTTGTCAGTTGAATGAAATGACTACAACCAATCAGTGATCAGAATTGTCCAGTCTTTCCTTGGCACAAGCAAAACATTTGCTGCCTGAATCTCAGTGGCAGCTGTCTCAAATTATATAATCTTGATTCCACACACTGTAGAGATAAATCACTGTGGAACATTGAATGGGATATTTGCAGGAAGACACCCATTACCTGAGGATGGGAAATCAGATTGAAGTGGTTTATTGTACAAGTTGTCACCAACCAGGAAAGCTGTTGTATGTCAAAATCACTACTTTTCAGGAGAAGCAAACACTGTGTTATGCCTATTGTGTGAATCGTACAGAAGAACTGTATATTCCAAACTGCTTCCTAACATGGGGAGCAACAATCTGCTTGCAACCAGCTAGCTAGATTGACAAGATTAAAAACCTATAGCATATATCTCATTTTCAGTTTGTGGAAAATTTGACGTCAGACAATTTTCCTGGACAGCAATTGAGTAATACTCTTTCAGTTTTTGTTGTTCATTGGTATAGCAGCAAGAAAAATCTGGAGACAATGTGGTAGTAGAAAAGTCTATAGCTTAGTTAACAAGTTATTTATTTGAACACTGTTTTTGGTTGCCTTTTGACAGGACAAAGCAGGCCGCATGTCAAGAGGATCACCGTTGTTTTCTACATACCCCATCCCGCGAGAGTATCAACCCAACATTGCAGGAAGGTCAGCTATCAAACAAGGTAAGACTATCTACCAAGAGAGGCCAGTTTGGGCTATGGTTTGGTTCTTGGTTAAAAAAGTTCAGGGATTTTATAAGTCAAACGCTAACTCACTAAGAAATATAATGAAACAATTATGGAGAAACTGTCAGAAAATGAATGATTTGGTATGGGTAGACGATTGATAACCCAGCAGTTTATGGATTATAATTTGATAGTCCAAATCTGTAGGCTGCATTTTTATGGCAGGCTACACTCAGGGTCATAAATAAACAGGACCTGGTGGCGGTGCCAGCCTGTTTGACTTATAAATAGATCCAAATTCAAATCTAGCTTAACTTGATATTTGCCTGATGTCCCCTGCCTTTCTTCATGTGTATTATATTTGTTTGCAGCTTTTGTCTTGTCTGTGGAGGAGAAAAGAGGTGAAGTGAGAGATGAGTGAAGATTTAATCTGACACAGTTGTGCACACTGATCTGTGTGGTTGTTTTGTCATTTTGCACAGCTGCACAGAATGGAATTTAAATCAAGAAAAACATTTGTTGCACATCTCACCTGAAAAGTGATCTCAAGAGCTCGTTAACTGACTTTTTTTTTTTTTTTTTTAATGAACAATTTATGTAAATGAAAATGTTTTAGGCCATTTTTAAAAAAAATACGTTTAGGCAGGTCAGGTTAATTTAATGTGATTTAAGATATGGAGCTGAAACAGATGTGTTGCCCATTTTCAGAATGGAGATGAAAAAAAGGAACAAATATTCAAATTTTATCATTTTCATTGATAAATCTGCACCAATAACTGATTGGTTTTTTTGTTTTGTTTTTTTTATTAAGTCTGTTGTAAAAAAGCCACAGGAATGCTGTTGACAAAGTAGGTTTTCACTGCAGAGAAAATTCACTTGTGACTTCTTAAAGATGCTGAATTTGGATGAGACATATCATGGGAGTAAGGAAGTTCAAAATGTAATTCAGTAAAAATGACAATGTTTAATATTATATGCACATTTAAATTTGGAGAACTTCCCTATGATTTATTGTGTTTTTTACTGGTTAGAAAGCCTGCATTATGTTATATCTTATGCACGTTAATGAAGTTGTGCTGGTTAAGGATTGAGAGCATTTGCAAAAAATGAAGGGCAAAATTAAAAATACCCTTGTGGTGATCTGATCCTGGAGTTACCGGTCTTGTCAGACTCAAGAAAACACAGATGGAATTATTGCCCTCATGCTTCATGTACTGTTTGTCACCTAAGTTTTGGGCCCTGTATGAATTTGGTTGACACAGCCCGAGAGTGATTTGTATATATACAAATATGCACAAGTTCTCAGTCAATATGTACAGTTGCACATATGTGCTTGTGGATCTTGCTTTATTTGGCACACAAACTCATAAAAGCTTATAGATACACACACACTTAATGGCGGGAAATCCAATCTCTTGTCCTGTGTGCATTATTCATAATGTTTACTGGTAATTAGGCAATTGGTAAGGTGTTTTTATTTTCCACTTCTATTGAAAACATTAATTTAGAAATGTCGTAATGGTAATGCAGGGAAATTTAATACTTATCATTAAGGAGATTTGTCTACAAATAGAAATGATTCTCTGGTGTCATCAGATTGTAAACTTTGTACTTTCATCGGGCAACATTTAATATTTTACAGTTTGCTTGAGTTAGTTGCCTTTCTTCATTTACGTGGAATTTATGTCAAATCTGATAGGATGTCAGTTACAGTACTGAAACGTAATGAATGTGATTTCAGCAAATATGCTGCACACAAAACTTACACACATGCTCATATTCAGGAGGATTGGAAGTAAATATAATCTAATGACAATCAGATCCAATTGTTATCCTGCAACTTTAGGCTTTGTTAACCTCTATTGATGTTGCAGTAAAAAGTGCTCAACAATGGGTTAAAATGCTCAGTAGCCAGATTTAGTGGTAAAGCTTCCATGTGAGGAACATCTTGTCCAATATTAGTAACATTTGCTTTATTCCAAGCCATTCTGTGCCCTATATTAGCAGTCTGATGTGTCTACTTTGTACACAGATAATGAACTGACCAAGTTTCTGAGTGCTGGTCGAGCCGAGAAAAAGGCCAAGGCTTGGATGGACAAATGTCGAGAAGTTCTATACAAGATGATGTCCACTAAAGTTGACCAGCTGAAAGGAAATAGTAAGTGGATACACCAAGTGACCAGTCTGTGATTAGGTCAGCCAACCAAGTAGATGCTTTGTTCTTTAGCACAGTTAGCCAGTTAATGCCCCCATTTCTCCCTTTTTTCTCATCATACAAATTAACTTCATGCGGTTGTGAATCCTGTGTTGTTATTTTTAAAGTTTGGACAAGATTTGGTAACTGAAGAATGTATATTTCATCTGAGAGGCAACAATGTATATGTAACTAAGTATGGTGCGTTTTTTCAATCTTTTTTTTTATTATTTTGGTTTAACCAAATAATAAAATGCTACTGTTTGTCTCTCTCAGCATTCCGATCAAAAGTTTCTTGTAACACAAGACACATCTTCTTCCATGTGAACAATGCACTGTTTCATCTACATTCTGCACCAAAGACTTTCTCTGTCACCTTCAACCCTTCACCATATGTCCATGACCAATTCATAATTAGTTTTCCATCATTTTCCGTGACCTTTATTACCAGTTCTCCAGCAGCTTCTAGAACAAACCGTTAGTCATCAGTGCCAGATGCAAGAAGAAGCTTTATTCCATCTCTTCGATTTCTCAGGTAAGGTAACCATTTGTAGAGTATAGACACTGATCAGATTTATTGTCATAGATTTTCATTTATCAAGGGTTCTGTCATCAAACTACACAAGTGCAAACGTCTTTCAGTCACAGGAGAAAAAATAAAACTGTTTTACTTGAAATATTCTTTGTCTTAACCTTACAAACCCTGACCTCCTGATTTTCCTTGTACTTATATTTCTGGCCCCTTGAGCTCACAGTATAAAATTTGAGGGCACTCCTTAGTGGTCTACTAGTGAATAGGGTTATAAACACCACTGTTCTTTAGTGGAAGAGGGTTCACTGGCTTAACTATATTTTGTAATCAATAAAAAAAATTAAAAAAATTCCTTCTAGGAGTTCTTAAAATATTTACCTCCAAAAAGGGTTTTCATTTGTAGCTTTGGGAACACATAAATTTGTATAGGTTCACGCTAGGGTAAGCAGTATGATTTTTCCTGCTCTCTAATTTAAGAATATAACATCCAGCACACAAACTCTCCACAGTAATGGAATATCTTAATAGAAAAACGAGAAGAAACCCAGGGCAAATCATGAGATATGTGTCTTGTATCAGTATGTGCATCTTGCTATACATAACGATTATGTTTGTGTCCAGTTGGTTTCTCAGCATGTGGATACATGCTAGGCTGTGGTTTTTGACTGCTGAAACAGTCTTCTGAGATGGATAGTTAGTTGCCTGAAAGAGTGTCCAGTCACAACCAATGAAATCCTCAAGAATCTCTGAAACCATGACAGATGATATAGACATTTAGTCAGATTAATGTATTAGCAAGTATTGTACTGCCGCCCACAGGAAAAACGACGTAGCTGCCAGCATTGCCTTTTTCTACTTTATTGTCTCTATGAATTTGTCTCACACATAATTCTTTTATGTCAAGGGCAGATAGACATGTCTGTTACCAAAATCGTAGTTCCTAGTGTGGCAGACTAACATAAGTGACTGTTTGTAATCAGAGACAATAAAGTAGGAAATGGCCATGCTGCCAGTAACATTGTTTTTCATTTGGGCGGATGTGTAGCTGTCACTTGGTAATTGCACTGCTGGTGAACAAATTCCATTTTGGCCTTTCTTTTTTATATACCACACCACTCTTGTCTTTCCTATAATTCAATCCTAGCTTTTGTTTGACCTTGCAGGTACAGATAGTACCATCAAGAACTTTAAGTTGTCTCCCTTGCAGTTATTGGGCATCAAAACAGCAGTCAGGTCAGTACAGAATTCATCATCATCATCATCATTGCCTTTCTCACCCTGGATCAGGGTATAGGCCACCAACAAACACTTTCCATCCCTCTCTATCATGGGCCAGTCTCTTTACATTATTCCAAGTCTTTCCGCTTCGTTGCACATCATTTTCTCTGGCTCTTCTCCACGTTCCGCGCGGCCTTCCTCTTGATCTCTTGCCCTGGGGATTCCAATCCAATACCTTCTTCGCGATGCTGTTTCCTGGTCTCCTGAGAGTGTGGCCGATCCATCTCCATCGCCTCCTACCAATTTCCTCTCTGACTGGGCTCTGTCTTGTTCTTTTCCAAACAATTTCATTGCTGACCTTGTCTGTCCATCTGATCTTAAGTAGCTTCCTCAAACATCTGTTGATGAAAACTTGGATTCTCTTTATGCAGGCCTGGGACGCATTCCAAGTCTCACATCCATACAACAGGACTGACTTCACGTTCGAGTTGAATATCCTCAGCTTTGTTTTTAGAGATATATCCTTGGTTCTCCAAATCTTGCTTAAGGATGTGAAAGCTGCCTGTGCCTTTCCAATTCGTGCTTTGACTTCTGCCTCTGTTCCTCCCTTATTGTCAATGATACTACCAAGATAGCAGAAGGACTCTACATCTTCCAGTGGTTGATCTCCTACTTTGACTTGTTCGCTTGGGGGTGCAACAATTTTTAGGACCTTCGACTTCGCAGGATGTATCCTCAATCCAATAGATTCTGAAATTTTGTTTAGAGCTGTAGTCTTTGCTTGCATCTGGTCGTGTGTGTGCGACAATAGTGCCAAGTCATCTGCAAAATCTAGATCATCCAGCTGTGTCCATGGGGTCCATTGTATGCCATTTCTTCCTCCATTGGTGGTTTCTTTCATAAGCCAATCAATCACCAGAATAAACAGAAATGGGGACAGCAAACAACCCTGCCTAACACCAGTCTTGATATCAAAGCTGTCAGTAAGCTCACCATCGTGTACGACTCTGCAACTTGTCCCCTCGTACATGCTCTTGATAAGATTCACCATCTTCTCTGGGATTCCATAATGTCTCAATATTCTCCACAGCGTTTCTCTATCGATGCTATCAAAGGCCTTCTCGTAGTCAAGGAAGTTCACTATCAGTTGGGAGTTCCACTCTAGCGACTGCTCTACTATAATTCTCAGCGTGGCGATCTGGTCGGTGGTTGATCGATTACTCCTGAAACCAGCTTGCTCCTCACGAAGTTTTGGGTCTGTTGCATTCTGTATTCGCTTGAGAATAATCCGATTGAAAACCTTTCCTGGGATGGAGAGAAGTGATTCCTCTGTAGTTACTACAATTGCTGAGGTCCCCTTTTTTTGGAAGCTTCACGAGGTGTCCCTCCTTCCAGTCCTTTGGAAACTTGCCTCCGATCCAAATCCTCGAGAATAGTGAGTGCAGACCCTCTGCAGCCCCAGCAGCATCTGCCTTCAGCGCCTCTGGTGGGATCTGGTCTGGTCCAGCTGCCTTGCCTCGATTTAACTGCTTTATGGCATCATTAATCTCTGCTTTAGTCGGAGGGTCGCAACTGATCGGTAAATCATTTCTTGCGGGTAGAATGTCGGGTGGGTTGCTTGGTGGAGGTCTGTTCAAGAGGCTACTAAAATGTTCTATCCATCTTTTTGCCTGAGCTTCCTTTCCAAAAATAGCCTGCCTGTTGTAATCCTTGACAGGAACTTCCGGTTTTCCATATTTTCCAGCAAGAGTCTTTGTAGTCTGGTAGAGGATCCTCGTGTGTCCTCCTGTTGCTGCCTTCTCTGCTTTCTCTGCTAACATTCCTATGAACTCCTCTTTGTCTTTTTTAATTGATTTTTTGACCTCTTTAGCTGATGCTCGGTACTCTTCCTGGTTACCAACTCTTGAGCTTCTTGTACGACTTGCATTTACCTGTTCTTTTAGGTCTCTTCTTATCCTTATCAAGTCCAGTGATTTTTGACTGATCCATTCCTTGTGTTCCACTTTCTTTTCCCCAAGAACATCCTGACATGTCGATGTAAATACTCCTTTTACCTTAGCCCAGTGAGTCTCCAAATCTACTGTCTCTTCGAGGTCAACAAGGGGTTTGAATCTATTCCTCAGTGTCAGCTGGAACTCTTCCTTCTTGTCTCCATCCAGAAGGCTCACTTGAAACTTTCTCCTCTTTGTTCCTGCTCTGGTACCTTGTTTCTTGAGGCGGAGTTTGAGTCTTGCCAGCAGCATGTGATGGTCAGATCCAACATCAGCTCCTCTCTGTACTATGACATCCTCCAGTGAGCGTCTGAATCGTCGGGTGATGCAAAAGTGGTCAATCTGGTTTTCAGTTACTCCATCCGGTGAAATCCAAGTGGCCTTATGGACCCTCTTGTGTGGGAATACTGAACCTCCAATCACATAGCTGTTAAATGCGCAGAAACTTGCAAACCGCTCTCCATTCTCATTCATTTGTTCCAAACCATTGCACCCCATAATGTCCTCATACCCTGTATTGTCCTGTCCTATCTTGGCATTGGCGTCTCCCATTATAATGTTTACATCTTTTCTTGGCAATGTGTCAACTATTTCCTGAAGCTGGTTGTAGAAATCGTCCTTGTCCTCATCGGTTGCTTCATTTGTTGGGGCGTATATCTGCACAACGTTCATGTTGATGTTCTTGTTCTTTGTAGTAAATGATGCCAATATAATTCTCCTTCCGGAGGGTTCCCATCCCCTCAGTGACCTCTGGGCGTGCTTGCTCAAGATGATCGCTACCCCTTCTGTATGCTTTTTGTCCTCCCTTCCAGAATACAAAATCTTTTCCCCAGAATTAAGTTGTTTCAGTCCGGACTGTATCCAGCGGGTCTCGCTAACTCCAAGTATGTGCAGTCTGTATCGCCTCATCTCCATTGTAACCTGGGCACTCTTTCCTGCTTCATACATGGAGCGGACATTCCACGACGCAATCCGGAGTGACTTGTTTGATGAAGGAGCAGTCGGGCCAGTGGAGTCCTTTCGGCTTTGTCCATTGTCCTTCATTGAATCTACAGGTGCAGATGCTCCCCCTTCTCCCAAGATAAAAGACTGATTTAAAGTATTTGCTTGTGTTTCTGTAACTGGTTTATTTTTACAGGGTGGGTAGTTGGCCCACCGCCAACTGGCTCTTCTCGGGAGACCAGGACCTTTGCACCTTTAGTCGCCTCTTACGACACGCAGTATCACATCAGATGTATTCTTTGCTGTCCCTTTTCCAGTACAGAATTACTCGTGGACAATTCAACCAGGGGTCAGAGTTTGATTCATGAAAATATTATCTCGGTAGAAGAATATCCTGTTATCCATGGGAAGGAGAGCTTTAGAGATGACATGAAATATTGCACTTACGTTCTGATACAGAGCTTTTAAATACTGAAATATTCTGGGAGTTGACAGAATGTTAATTTGCACACGGGGACATTATGAATTTGCAGGAATTTGTGGAAACAGTGAATGTGTATGTCAAAATAAATCCAGAATGTGTGAAGATCTAGGAATGTGAATGAATATCTTGAAACATCAAGAAGGTTGTGTGGATTCCATGGATACCTTGGCCTGCAAATGCAAGGTGGCATAATCTCACATTTTGTCATTTTAAGATGAAATTTGGCAAATGTCATTTACCCTAAACAAAATAGCAAAATAACAAATGTAGCAAGTTTAAACGGAATCACAAAGCAATGAATGAGGAAATGCGTTTTGCCATTGATGTTACTAGCCTGCATGATGGAGGGGTATTAAGAGCTATACAGTCAGGCGTAAACCAAAGTGACACATAGACATGAAATTCATGATATAGTGTGGAATTTTCTAAATGGTGAGGACACCTTTGAAAGGAAAGGCAGGACCCACCCTTCTAGTTATTAAAGGCCTGCACATAGAACTCTCAAAAAGCTGTATGATGAAATTTATTAAGTTTATTTATTCCCAACATTTCCAGGTATGGCATTCACCTCAAGGTCATCAACACCTCATCAGAATCCATGGAAGACTTGACACAGCTGATGAAACTGACTGGCTGTTTCCTGAAGCAACAGCAGCGTTCACTCAAGACATCTTTACGTATCCTTGACACTGTCTGCCCTAACCATTTCACTTAACATCGTCTTAAATCTTTATTTTAAAACTTGATGCAAATTGAACTGAAAAATAAAAGATTCATCATTTGTAATTGTTTACAAGTATAATTCTGAGGGTTGCCGTGTTGGACATCAGCCCTAAAAGTATTGGCACAAATTTTTCTTTGTTGTACAAGTATCTGTGTCAACTATGGGGCTAAAGGGTGTATGCTTTAAAACTTCAATACTTCAAAACTGAGAAACAAAAAATTATCAAATTTTGAGCATGGCTACAATTTTTTTGTGGTAAATTACATGTGCACATCCAGTTTGGACAAAATTCAGTATTTAATGTTATTTGTTTACATTTCTTATGAGAGGCAAAAAAGAGACGCATTTTTGTCAAGTAATATCCAAAAGTATGATCAGAAATTTTGTTCTTCACTTTACTTTTCACACTGAGAGGGCTAAATATGAGCAAATGTCACAATGTGTGTAAGTTAGCTTGCACTGGGCTGTTAGTATTATTGCTATTGCCTCCATTTGATTTAGCAAATGTTAAGCCTAGAAGTAAAATACCAGCCATAACTGGTTGAGAATTTATCAGCAGTTTCACCATGAATTGTGGGAATGGGTACATTTCATAGGTGATCCCACTGGCTTGTAATTGGTTTGTAACCCTTGACCCGGTATCCCAGGATTCCTTGAGGGAACATATCCAGGTTTTGATTGGTTCACTGCCACCATCTTCCTTGTTTTCAATGGCAGTGGGGAGAAAACTTGGAACTTTCTGCACAAGTTTTCCTCCCTTGGAACTTCAGGCTATATGTGGATGGCCAGGCTGCATGCTTCAGTGAGTATCTCTCACACTGACATTTAAAAAAAAAAAAATTGGTGTGGAGTGGGGGGTGGAGTTGCCGCTTGGTCTGATTTTTCTATCAAAATCATCATGCTGTGTAAAGACTGGGGCGGGTTCATCTTTCAGAAAGATGGATAAGATGGAGGAAAAACTGGTTGACGGGCACAAAATGAGTGTTTCATCCACCATTTTATTACTACTTGTTTGTTAAATGTGTCAAAAAAATAATTCAAATGAAGAAAAAAGCTGAGGCAAATAAATGTGTCCTTTGTGTCTGTTTATCCATTTCAAGAGCATTCTTCACAAGTGTGCTCTACTACAGCATAAATATAGACCACTTGCTACCAATGGTTTCGATTCAATTTTTAAAATATTTATGACATTGTGTCCCCAGTTACTGCCCAGCTCCCTACTGGCCAGTGGAATTCCTCCCCTTTTCTCCAGCACTGCCCACAACATAGAACTTCTGTTACAGACTGAGCTGCCATTGGTGGCCTCTGCCTTCAAGATGTCAGGCTACACCCCTTCACAGGTAACACACCCATTTTTGTCTTGTGTTGGATTGATCTGATCAAAATTTATTGTGTCGCTTACAGGAGTCGCATTATTTGTAATCTTATCATAGTTGGCCCTACAAATTTTTGTATTAGTACTATTACTTCACAACATGGGCAGGATTCTGCTGATGGCATGAGAGGTAAGGGCACCACAGTAATAGGGCATGAGATCTTCATGAAATTTGGTGTCAGATGTTGTCATGGCAACATTGCATCCAGGTCTGTAGTTAAATGATGTTACTGAATGATATTCTAAAAGTAAGATCCAGATTGTTGCACTGAGTTAAGTCTCTCTGTAAGTTTTTATATAACAGATATTCAGGTACTAAAATAATGGTCTTGGGAATAAATTTCACAAGTTGAGAAAGATCAACTAAACAGGGGAGGGAGACAAAATGATGAAACATTTGTAAACAAAAGGAGGAATTGAGATAGATAATTTGGTCACAATGTAGTTTTTGTGTTTTTTATTATGTTTATGGTATGATAATTTTACACATGATGTATATAAGGTCATCGTTTGTTTACACCCCAAAAAAAAAGAAAAATGAAATTTTAGAATTGGGCTTTTGATGCCCAAGGCTATTGAAATGTTGGCGTTTTTGCCAAGTAGTTGATGTTCATACGCTACCAAAGTTGAGCTTTCAGACACTATTACATTATTGTTGACAGTTCCTCCCACAGAATAGGGAACTACCAGAAGCGAGAGAAACCCACTTTTTGTGACTGCAGGGAGTATGTGCAAAGCCATTTTGGATGAAATGCAACTTCATTTGACTAGATCGGTGGTAGACAATACCCGTTTGTACATTTCCACGGAGATTTAGAGCTTACAAACGGCTCTAAATGGTTTCAATCAACCCAAAAATGTGAACAAACCACAGTGTACAGATATGCACATTGTTTTTGGGGAAGATGCCATTTTTCATTTCTTCCTGTTACCACCATGACCTAGTTTCACGATTTGGCCGAAGTGAGATTTCTCTCAAAATACATACTTTCTGATATTTCATTAAACACCCGTTGCATGCTAACTTAGATATGAACAATTGATCCCATCCAAAATGGTGCACGGTAGTCAAAATTGATGATATATCCCTGTCTTGTGTCCCTTCTGGCAGTATCTCTGTTCTGTGGTTCCTCCATGGCAGTTTCTGGTTGTCAGATTTCTTTCCCTCCCCATCTAAATCTGATGTTTGTACCCAACATAGATCTGTCTGCACTGGTTGACCCAATGTTTCTGGAACTATCTGGACTGGCTGGACATTGTCCACTACCTGATTGTGTGTATTTGTCTGGGGGTGGACTATCAAGTGTACCTGTGTGTGGCTATCTTCCGACACCTGCAGCAACCAATCCTGTCTCACATGCAAATTCATGATCTGGTCATCTTTCTCAAGGTGAGTGCTCTCCCTTACCTCTACTGTGTGCAGATATCATGGGTGATGATTGTTTGTGGAGCTTGCAGAGCTTGGTATAACCCAAGACACAGGATATCAAGATGGTCATTCCCTACCTCATCTATGTCCAAACGCTATTCATATATAAGTTGCTGAGAACAAGCTTGTACTTATTACTCTATTATGAATTTAATGAGATGCACACTGTTACATTGTTGATCATGTTTATAGACCATTTTAATTTACCGTCCTCCATATCACGTGATTTGCAAACAAAATGGCGGTGTGTAGGGCGGAAGCGGTGGACAACGGTCGAACGATGCCATCCCGTTGTTGGGCACCCAACTGTTCAAACCCGTCACGTGCTGGTTCTGGCATAAAAATGCATCTTTGCTTTGAATGTGCACATATTCAGATGCCATCATCAAGGCAAGTTGAGGTTTTTGCCCTACACGGTGCTTTTCGAAGCCGTGCGGCTCCCCGCAAACAACCGCAACGCGGAAGTTGAAAAGGTCTATACATGCTCATTGCGATGGACAGAATTTGAAGAGTTAATTTGTCTCGGTATCCTGTGTCTCAATTTTAATTAGTAACTTTTGATGGAACGGTTGTAAGACATTCCCAAAGTGTTTCACAATGGCAGACTCTTATGTTTGGGTCCTGAAAGTGGGAATTAAATTTTTGGACACTTCTGTCCTAGTCACCAGAGGACCTGGTATAGCTCATTATAAAACCTTATTATAATGAAACTCAGTGGCCAGGTTTCAGTTTGAAGTCTGGGTCCCTCTAGAAGTCAGAACTAAACTATCAAATGAATTGTGATTGAAATATTGAACCTGTAACCAGATACTAAGATTGAACTGGTCACTGTTCTTTTATCACATTGTCACATTTGGCAACATGGGGACAGTTGTTGTTGGTCTTTCATTGACCAGCATCAGTCACACCAACTTGGAACCTGATGGTATTGAGCTTGGGTGATGAATTTCAGCACCACTGAACCTTATTGTGAAATGTGGTTGACAGGATATGTTTTTTAATTTGCAGTTGATGTGGTTACAAGATAATTGTAGAGTATTTATCGCTATACATGTTTTTGTGTGTATAATGTCTTTAGTTTCTATGTCAGTGCTGTGATTCATTTTACCATTACAGTTTCTACAATATCACAGACAAGGAAATTCCTGTTAGCAACCAAATAGCTTGCATGAGAATATGAGAATAAAACAGCTGATATCAGTGGAAAGTTCCAGGAATTTCAATTTTTCCATCATTTTGTTGTTTACGTAGACAAGAAGAATAATTACATATACAGCATTTTACTTCCAAGCAAATAAACATAAAATTTGTTATTTGTGTAGTGTTGGCTCAACTTAAAATGCACATTGTAGCATGATGTCTCAAATGAGTCAAATGGATGCCATTCTTTGCTTTTCATTCAGAAAGACACACTAAGCATTTCAAGCTGAAAAACAATACCAATTCACATTTTTTGCTTGACTTTAATACATCTGTCTGGCACATCATTTTGAAGCCTTTGCTAATTTGCCCGACCTGACTTTATCATATTATTATTATAAATGTGTGTGTGTGGGTATTTTTTGCCCCCAGGAAGAGGCAATCAGTGGCTTCCATGTGCTGGATCAGATCAAATACATGAAGGAACTGGAGCACAAGTACAGGAAAATTGTTTTGTCAGATATGATGAACATCAGCAAACCTTAGAGATACAAAATTCTCCTCAGTCTGTCCGACTTTTCTTTTTCACAAGATGTTTCCTGTCTTTACCTTCACCAGAGATGCTAGAAACAAAAAGACAGGACAGCTGGTACATTTTGCATGCATGGATTTTGTACTGCCTCTTAGCAGAAAATACGTGGGAGTCATAAATAATGGCATATTTTACAAAGCCAAATATCGAGAAAGTACTGAATTGCATTCACTTTTCAGATATCACTTTAAGCCTTGATTGAAGCAGCTTTATCTTGTAATAATAACTTCAATCGTAATAAGAAAGCTGTGGCCATATCTTGAAATTTTAGTGACAGCAGCAGTGTAACATTACAAAGTTGTATTGTTATACTATTATCATGATGCCAAGCACTCTTTTCAGACTTTGTTCCACAGGCCCCGCCCCCATTTCAGTGCACAAACTATGTGCAAACTTTCCCTAGAGGCACAAAGAAGTCACTGTCCCATCATAGCTAACCGTTGTCTTTGCTTTCATTTCTCCTACCACTAATCTCTTCACTATTTGCTATCTCTCACTTCTTAACTGTCCTAGGCAAAAACTCAGAAAATCAAGACTGGTGTGAACTGATTCAAAAAAGGTGATACTTGAACTGATAAATGGGACAGATTTTCTAGAATGGTCACAAGATATTTTTATTTGTATTAGTTTGTGCCTGATTTGTTGGGATTCATGTGACTGGTTGGTTTTCAGTTGGTGCTTACAATATGACAATTCATTTAGTGTTTGATAGCTAGTGGGAAGAAAACGCAGACAGAAATATAGGGGGCTGTTTCTTTTCTTTTTTTTTAAATCTACAATAGGGGCAGTGAGCATGGCCAGGACAGACCTGGGGAATGAGGGAAGAGAACAATTTAGTATGATGTAAGCACAAAGTCTTGGCTGGGTCTTATACATGGTGGACATAGGGAATTTTACTTCCTGCAATCCATCCTGGAAGTAACTGTTGGGTGATCTGTCAGTGAGACCTGTTGATTTATTGATTATGTGGTTGGGTGGTTGATTAGATTAGTTGGTTGGTTGGTTCGTTGGCTGGCTGGTTGGGTGATTGATTGATTGGTTGGCTGGTTGGTTGATGGGGTTGGTTGTTGGCTGGATGGTTGGGTGATTGGTTAACTGACTGATTGGTTGGTGGCTAGATGGTTGGGTGATTGGTTGACTGATTGATTGACTGATTGGTGGCACTGTTGGTTGGTTGATTGACTGATTGATGTGTTGAACAATTCAACAGTCACAGATTTATTTTTTTTATGATACAAAGGATTCAGTTTCCACTCTATCTGAGAGTAAAGAAGAACTGTTCATTTATGCCAGCCTTCTAGTTCTCTTTGGCAGACAATTGTATATTATCAAATCATTTCTGATTGTGGTTGTTTGTCAAAGGCTGTGTGTCTTAGTTGCCATTGTGTGTACATGTAAATATAAGATTGGAGGGAGAGGGAGGGGTTGATCTCTGTTCTTCATTCATGCATTGACAACAGTTTTTTGTTTCCTTAGTTCAACCATCTCGTCCTATTGCAAACAGATTTTATCAATTTGAATATCCGTCCATGCTGTATGTTTATATTTCGTGTCAATAAATTAATGAGTGCAGATTTACTGGTCAGACTTGTTTTGTTTTCCACCTTGTAACCTCAGAAAGTACCCAACATTGTTTCGCCTCAACACTTTTCCTCTTGTGCATTCCAGTCTGTTCAGAGATTTGTGTCCCTGTTCCAAAAGCTATAACAGTGCAGCCCTTGACTGAATGAGTTCAAACTGGAAAGTGAACCACTGGCCTCCATGATCTTATAAATTTTTGTTTCTCTTTTGAAAACTGATCTTATTTTGTATTTTGCTTCTTTAGGTTATGTAAAAAATGTTTTTTGGGCTTTCAATATAGTTAAAGTTGCCATTTCCATTAAAAAAGTTCCCACTTCAACTCAGGGACAAGAAAGTCACACTTGCAGGAGAAATTTTGTTTTTAAAAACAGAACAAAATTGACGGTTTTCTGAACCAAGTCAGCAAATATTGAATGTAGAAGTAATGTGAACTACTGATGATGCGCTATTGAAAAGCTGAATGTTTGAGTTTGAGTTTGAAGAAGGCACATCAACACGATAACGGTCACATTTGTGCTAAGAAAAAGCAAAATGATGGGCCAGAATATAACAGATCAATAGGACAGGAATATTAGGGTGCATTTTTATGTAATATTTCAAAAAGATCAAAGAAATTCGCCAAGTAAAAAATTCATGTTGCTGTTGGATTTACCACTCAGAAAATCTTAAGGTCATGGAAAATCTAAGATTACTTGTAAAAAAATTACAGCAGTACAACAGTCAGTTTTTGAGAAAATTGCAGGATGCTGAAGGCATGAGTTTACGAACACACTAAACTATAATATTCACTGCTGCTATGATCATCTGATGGTATAGTTCTACTATCTATCCCAGTAACAGAGGCTACTGCAAGAAATTATTAGAAACTTGCATCTGTTGTAAAAAAAATGTATCAACACAAAGCCTGGATCCTGACACTTGACCTTTGGAACTACAGGTCATTTACTCTATAACATAACAATCAACCAATCAACTACTGAACTTTAAGAAAACTTTATTAACATAGTCAATAGCAAGGAAAAAATATCATGATAAGACAGATTGCGTAAGTTAATGAACACATCTGTAACAAGTGCTAGTTTTGTCATCAAACTTGCGATGAAGAACCTCAGTAATTGAAAGGCAAATTTCCTGCAAAGATTGGAATCTCCAGAGGCACAAAGTGTCATCGGTTGCGTGTCCATCAGTGAGTTAGACAAGATCACTCCTATATTTACATCTATGGAATCACTGGGTAAACACATACATTCAGATCACTGGTCCACTTATTCACCACGTCTTGATAAATGCAAAATGAGCAGCTGGTTGACAGGGATGGAAACTATTAACAGATGTCACCGCAAACCGTAACACACAATTATATAGGCCCATACATTTCCCACTCATGGCGAAAATAAATAAATCTGGAAATCGGCAAATTTCCAGATAATTCCCATCCCTGGGTTGAGGGTAAATGATCTCTGGGGCATGGTTGGTTTGATTACAGAGTGATTGCTGATACTCTGACAAATGCAGAGAGTGTCAGCTGTTAGGGTCAGCCTGACATTTTCTTCAGAGCTTCAGCTGTTTGGTAGATTTCTCTCAGGTTCTCAAGCCTATCATTGATACAACCTGAAATATTAAGGTAGAATTGTTACACAAGGTCAGTCAATAGAATATCTCATTCCAACAATATTTTAAAAATGCACAGAAAATCAGTGCAGCTAGGGCAGGGCTATACACATGAGACTTTTTCTTTCTTTCTTTCTTTTTTCATTTTTTTTTTCTGGCAAACATTTTAACATCAACCTGTCACACTCTCATGTTTACTCTTCATCAATGTCTTTCCTTTCCAGTATTAGTATATTTGCGCTTTTCTCCACAGCCACTTAATTTATTCTTTTCATCATGTTGTTCGCCCTCACACATTTCCACACGTGCAGAGAGTCACCACCTCCCTCCCTCCCCAACATCTAACCCTTTCAAATCACACTGTTCACACATTTCACCTTCCCTCTGAATGCTCATATTTCATAGTAATATTAATTCATTATTCCTTGTTTATTTTATGGGGTAAGTTTGAAAATCAAAAAAAAAACAACCCTTCAAATTCACCAATGATATGGCAGTAGTATCAGCATATAGGTTATTGAGAGTAGAAGACAGGATATATATTCAGTTACATGTTTTGTATGCAAATATATATTGTACAGTGTGCAATGCCAGGCTTCATAAACTTCGGGTTTGAGCACCACAGCATGAAAGGCTGGGCAAAGAGTCACTCAATTAGCACATGCGTACGAACTGTAATATTTGTGAAGTGGAGCACCTGAATGTTGCATGAGGTGATGTGAAAAAGTTAGCTTTTCCATGACCAGTTACTCCATTCACTTCAGTTTTTAGTCATTCCCAATGTCCCTTGCAATTTCAGGGCTTTTTTACATGGTTTTGGCTTTTATGCATATATTCTGATGAAAATTTCACCTAATGCCACTGTCTAAACTCTCAGGTACCAGATTTACCAAACCACTTCAAAAGTGTTTTTTTCTTGCACTAGTAACAAGTAATAAAGAAAGCAGTGTGGAGTAAATGATCAATGATCAGTTTCCCATAACATCCTAAAAATCACACAGATTGATATTTAATAGAAGCAGCTAAGGAAAAAGACAATGTATCCGGAAAAGAAATAAAAAGGACAAAAAATATCTTCCTCAGCGGGGAATTGAACCCCAGTCTCCTTCATGACAGGCAAGGATACTTACCATGACACCACCAAAGACCCTGTATTGGAAGCTTACAAACAGGGTCTTTGATGCTGCTGAGGACATGTTCTATAGCTAAAAAAAACATGTCCCAATAGTGGGATCGGACATAATTTTGACTATTACAAAAACCTTCTATAAATTATCATGGCATATATCATTTACACTACACCATTTTAGTGATGGAAGGGGCTAATTAATGAGCCAGAGGTTTGCCTTGCTAGCTAGACAAAAGATTAGTCTGGTTTGTTCTTTTATATAGATAATGTCAACTAGATGATTTGCTTCTGAGACAGACTCATTTGAATATTAGCTGACTTACCCAAATTGGAGTTTGTGGTGGAGGTGTAGGAACTGATCATGTCCTCCATGGTGCCTTCCTCAGGCACAACTGGTCCATCATCCCACATTAGATCAAATAGTCCAATCTTCTTCTCTTTGCCTGTCAGTCTGGTAGGGAGAGGCAGATACAACACAATTATACTCAAGTTTCATGTGTCAAATAGCAGAAACATGGATGGGACGGAAGAGCAAAATGGTAATTTTTTATCAGGGATTTATCTCATGCGTGATGGACCATTTCCAAATTTGAGGAAATGACTATAATTTTTCTCTTATTTAAAGAGAATATGAATCAAAGCCAACCAATATCTTGAGTGTTTCCTGTTCATACGTCTTTGCACCTCATACAGCCCCCCTCCCGTTGCAGACTTTTTAAACATAAGGATGAAGAAACCTAATTGAAGGGTTGAAATGCAAAAACAGATATATCCGATTTTTCAAATTTGAGAAAATGAGACATTTTTATTACCAATTGAATATCAAAGTTAAAACATAAACTTTGATGGTATATAAAAGATCATACACATAAGAATAAATAATTAAAAGCTGTGAAATCTAGGCCATTGCATGTTTGAATAACACTTAATAGAAATTTCTATTTTGGTGCAAAACCAGTTATATCCAAGAAAATAATTACGCGCAAAAACAGACATATCCAAAAACACTTATTCTATTCACTTTTTTTTATCTAAAAAGAGTCAAACAATCACCAAAAAGATACTGATATACCTTATAAGTTCTTAACTACAGTCTATGACTTATCAAGCACTAGAAATCTATGAATTAGTCCATATCAGAATCCAAATCTGCAGTCGGAACTGCCATCATGTCCTCATAACGCTGGGCAACAATGTCACTTACACCCATTTCACCCAACAGTTTACGCACATCTGTCTTTTTGGCATCTTTCACAGTGCTGACCATTGGAAGTAAAGGAGGTGTAAAGGTAGTCCAGACCTTACCGCGTTTAAGGAGTCCATGCTCTCTGTACTCTCCGTTGTATGAGTCAGAAACGTGAATTTTGTCACTGTTGATTTTCAGTCTTTTCACAGTTGAAATTTGAAAGTCTCTTTTAGCTTTGACATATAGGGTAGCCTCCTTTTTGTAGTTGTATGCCTCCCAGTCCTTTTTAGACAACCCCATGATTGTTGAGAATCGTCATGTAATTTGTGGCGTCTTATCGGCACCTGAATAACGATGCCTTTTCTCTACTGCTCGTTTATGACTTTCTGGGTTAGCTTTTCTTTTTCTGCCCTTAGCAGAACGTTTCACACATTGATCCAAGCCATCAAAATGATTTTGAAGGGCCGAAAAATCAATGTCCGCATCACCACTGGAGGACGCCATGTTTTCGATGTTTACAGCTGGCAACGTTGTGTCACGTGAACCGATCCTCGGCTTGTGAATGGCCAGAACTGATAGAAATGGATATGTCTGATTTTGCAGAGAATCAAATTTGGATATGTCTGCTTCTGCACACAATTGACTATTTTTACGTTTAAAATGACAAGGATATATCGGGTTTTGCGCCAAACTGATTTTAGATCTAGATAGAGAGCGCGCGCATTTGTCGGACTGGGTAAAAAAATGGCTAAGTTCAAAAATGGTCTATATCGGTTTTTGCATCTAAACCTTTCTATTGTTGTTATCTTTCATATGGCTGGATTACAGCAATAATATATCATTGGTTTCAGGAATGATCACGTTCACTGTCTTCATTATCTTTGTAATGTTAGACATCAGAATATCAGAGGGCTAATTATTAGGTTGAGTTTAGACGAAGACCACCAATTACATAAGTTAATTTACCTGTTCTCTAGATCTAGAACATTGAGGACATCGTTGAGTAGGCCAAATTTCAGGTCATAATCTTCTTGGTTACTGGCAGTCAGGGAAGGGGAAGCATTGATCTCAATCAGCCAGCTACAAGGAAGTTAATAGTTGGCAATATCAGAATGTCAAGCTCATGATCAACAAACAAACACATATAGGCACATCACTGGCATGGAAAATATGGTACAGCTCTTCTGAAGTGACACAGAATACACAAGAAGACATTGTAATTATCTAAACTACACTGAAGTTCAAAGTTGAGTGCAATTCTATTAACCCAGGCTGGCCAAAAAAGGTTCAAACGGCCCCATTTTAGATATTTGTAAAAAACAGGTTTTCACCCTCATGCAATGGTATTCCATGGCATTATTTATTCCATTCAGGCCCATTCAGGGCAATAGTCTATTTTTCGAAGAATTTTTCTTAACTTACATTGCCCCTGTGATCTAAATTGTTACTGTAAGATTACCATGCCCGTGTGGTTGACAGTAGTTTGTCTCTGGAAAAGTAAGGAAATTCTTTGGTAGGGACAGCTCCATTTTTTATACCTCTCTATTAAAAAATAATGGGATGATAATCTAATGAATGGCATTCAGTTAAAATTTATTTCAACAACAGAATACAGGGAACTGGAACCTCTCACAGCACTCCCAAAAACTGATGGGGGCCACCTTACCCTGATGTTCAGAATGCTCGGGACGGCCTGGATCAATAAGAAAAATGTTTTCATATACTCTGCTTCAGATTATCCATCCGGACCCTCATTCATCCAGCCACCAAGACCTAAATTGATTGCAAAGTAGGGCAGAAATACTCTCAGGATTAGAGAGGGTGAAGAACAAGGAGTTAAACCTACGGTTTTAGATTGGAGTCAATGAGAATGTCGTAGCCGTACAACTCAAAGCAGTGTTTGTCATTGATGATAACACGTTGACAGGACTGCAAGCTCAGCACAAAGATATTGGTCATTTGTTGAAATAAGGAGTTCACCTGCTCAAACACATGGGAGGTGGGGGTGGTAGGGAGATAAGTGGAGAGATTTAAATTTAGAATAAAGTCCAAAATACAGAAACATGAACCAGTAACATATAATGCTTTCCATCAGATATCTATACCCAATTGTATAAGTAAGAGTAGAGTAAAGTGGCTGTTTTTCTTTGCACTTGACCTGACATATCTAATCTCCATCTCTCTACTATCTTATATCTTATTTCCAACTGCACATTTGAAGTATCTCTTATCCATCCCTCCATCCTGTACATCACATGCGTCACCATCCATTTAACACCATAATTTCCATCTCCATCTGCCTATCATGTGCTGTATTTCCATCCATCTCTTCGACAATTTATCACATCAGTTTTGTTATGTATCTACTGCAACACTGTCGCGATGTGGGTTACATGGGGATATTTCGACTGACACTCTTTCGAGGTCCGCTCCCACAATCGACGAACACACAAAAATAAATACTTGCACTCTAAAAACTAAATAAATCAATTGCTTTCAATTTTAGCAGAACTGTAGGGCAGTTTAATTACAGGAATTAATGTAACAAATATAATTATAAATATAAATATCAATTCAAAGGCAACTGAATCTAACTAATGAAACTACCGCTTTCTATAAAGACTAACGTATTCAATCTAACTACTTGCAGGTCATATGAGTTATATGGCAAATAGAATCCGCGCACGTGGCGACGGATATAACAGTTTAAATTCTATTAATTCAATGAGACATGTTATGATATGGACATTTCCTCTAGACACGCCATGGAGAATGCTTGTACAACCATGCGTTGTCTGGCGGTAGCTCTGAAACTGTCTTCAAAAGTAAGTAGAACGGTTCACTTTCATCATTACAAATTAGTATGGACTCTCACCATGCGGCCCTCACTAGGAGTGAGAGCGCTGGATGTAAACGCTGTGGGTTTATATCAAACCAAGTAGATTAGGCTCTGGAGCTTTAAATCAGGCTCCTCACAATGGACTGCTCAACTGCGTCTCTATGTCCCTCATCTGGCTGAGGACTATCGCCGACCACCTCGTAAATGGATTGTCTACATGTGGCCCAGAACTAAGTTCTGTATGGCCTTAAATACTGGTCTGCATCTGCAGCTTACCGTCTAATTCCTGGATTGTGATTGGTGCAACCACTTCTAGCTCAGCTGCCGAACTGAGTTATTTTAAGTAACAGCCCTACGCAACGACCTTGGGTCGACATCAAAGGTCGAATTACTTCATACAATATAATGTAATTTTATAGCAATAAATTCTTAACATGTTCAAGCTCCCGAGCTTTTACTCTGGATCACGGTATTTTCTGTACGTCAACAGACGTCTCAATAACATTTAATTCCTACTCACCCCTTCCCTCTTTACTAAACCTAGTTCAAAACACGAGATACAACAAGTGCTCAGTCATGCACACCTACGCTGTCCGTCTATCCTTCCCCACATCTTCTGTCTATCTATTATAAAAAAAACTGTTCAAAACAAATTGTTTACGAGACCAAGTTATACTGGCTCGCACAATAATTACGTTTGTAAAAATTACTCACTGCTCTCTCACAAAAATTTAGTCAGTGGAAACATTTATGAATTAAATCTATTCTTGACAAACACCATCTGTCTTTTTCATCCTCTCTTTTATGAAATCTCTTATTTGTCTACCTGTGTATACTACACAAGCCAAATCTTTCCTTCATCTGTTTTTTCTCTCTATTTTTGTGCATAACTTTCCCACGCATTATATTTATCACCCATTACAATCACCATGCACTATAGAGATCTTAGAGATTGCAGAGGTATAGACAGATGCTGTACAATTACATGTACGTGCTAAAATAAAAGCAATTATGTTGATGGTTACTGGAATTTCAATGCAGTAGCACATGCAGATGATTATCCCAAACAATTATAATTATTCTGGGTGACAATTATGCAGGCTTTGGTAATGATGAATGAACATGAACCTACTATCAGCTGGATCAAAGCACTTCACCAATTATATTGTGAAGGAAGTAAGGCCTTCAATGTCATCATAAAAGGCATTTTAACTGCTAAGCCTTACATTCTACAAAATATCATAGTAAGCATAGAAAGACATAAAGGCATAAAAATGAGCATATTTTAAAAGTCTGGAAGTTCGCTATATTTTTAATACTTTTGTTATTTTGAGCCACAACAGAGTTGAATAGAAGAAAGTGTTCTGACATTTTGAGCTGAAAAATAAAAAAAAAACGCATTTTCTTTGAGAACAATTTAAAAGTATGACAGGAAATTTCATTCTGTGCCTCAATTTACACATTGGTGATCAAAACTCAACTTGAAAGAATCACATATGTGTATTCCCTTTCTGTTCAAGTTCTTATAAGTTTCTCTTCTGAAAATGAGGGACTTTTAAGCACCTGTGTGAACCCTAGATGTAGCACAAACTAAATTTGTGCTAAAGTATATGGTCATTAGTTGTCCTATGTGACAGATTTCTGTTATTGTGTTACATGTACTACCATGCACCAGCCATCCATGTTTGTCCCTATCTCATTAACAGATAAATGTTTTACCTTTTGCTGTCCATGCTTGGCTGTGAGATATTTGCGTAGCTGCTGTGTGGACCATTTGCAACCTTTCTCAGGATCATAGTCAGGTGCTGTTTTCTGTATGGCTACATTGGTTAGATGAATGTCTTCAGCTGTGTTAAGGAAGTCACTATGCTGTAAATATCATAAACCACTACACCCAAGCCTAGAATGGTCAATTTTACAGGGGAGGAAATTGATAGGATGTGAAAAACGTGAAAGGAGATAAACGGTATGATGACAATGTTTATTTTATTTTATTTTTTTTTGGGTTCTTGTATTTCTAGTTCATTCTAACAGTAAGATATATTGGCACATAATGCAGAAATGAGGTCTTTTTCTTTATGTACAAAAAAAAACAAAAACAAAAAACTGGAAAAATTTCAGCCTGAGCAATTTGTGCCAAAGACAGCAAAATTCCACACTGCAGATTCTGAACTAATTGTTGGTAAGTGGCCTACCTTCTTGAGACATCAACAGACCTGGGGGCATGTTCTATGCTCCACATTGTACACATGGGTCTGAATTTATACCAACCCCGGTGTATTACAAACTTATCTATTCAATGCCAATGAAGTTGGATATCTCAGTGTTAATCCCAAACTTTGATATGAAAAGCAACAATCTTATCTTCAAATTTTCAATAACATAAAAAAAAAATGACCCCAAAAAAACCAGACAACAACAAAGCACTTCCCATTCAATGAATTCTTTCTTTCCTCTGCTTGACCTCTTTCTTCCAAAATATGTACAGAACTGAAAAATGGCAGTTAAAAGCTTAGGACTGGACATGAATGAAGGATACAGTTGTCGTCAATGGTGTCCAGGGAGTAACGGTTGTTGGCAAATCGAGCAAAACCACTTCTGTACAGCCAGACTTTCAAAGGGCTGTACTGTAGACAGAACAATAGGAGACAGGTTAACTCAAGCTCACACTCATATTCAACACTTAACATTGCAATATAACATGTGAAAAGGAAGATACAAAAAATACATTTACCACTGAATGTGACAATCACTTTTCATATTAAATGCACACAATTGTTCTCAAACTTGGACATCTTGAGAACCTCGGTGCCCGTTTTACCACTGACAACAATGACATAAGGAGAAGATAGTGGATATTCAGGCCACCCTGCAGCCCGAGTGGTATTTTCATAGTTTTTTTGTAACAAGGAAGGTTATGGAGGAAATATCATGATATTATTACCCAAAGACATTCACATTCCACTGGTATGATTGAACCGAGGAGAAGTTTTCTCTGAACTAAGATATCTTCAATGAAATCTAAATCAATATTGTGAGAAAGAAGAACTTCATTATACATGTGGCCTATACAGAAAAAAAAAACAACACATTAAAAGAAACCATGACAAGGGTCGGTCAGAACAAATACTGAAACAATCAGTTAAGAACAAAACTTACAGATGTGACAAGAACATAGACCCTGATGTCAAATTTACGTCCACCAATTAGGTAAGGATTCTCAACATAACGCTGAACAACATAAGTCTCAATGGGTGCAGCAGTTCCATCTGCTGGTGTCTGCAACTGGGGCTGATACTCTACACCCTGGAGAGGAAAACACAGAGACGGGGGTAACGAGGGTTGGATGTTAGTACGTGAGGACACTGGAAGTGACAGGTTAATTCAGAGTGTAAAGACTAACATTCATCATGACCAGACTTAGCCAGGAAAAGTTGAGAACAGATACAAAAATGTGGGCACATGGATGATTAGCTGGCCGCACCAAATCACAATATCTGCAACAACAGAAACAGGAAATGGATAAATAGCTTTGACATATAGATTTCACAACAGATGAGAAAAAAACGGTAGAATTCAGTATTGTATGATAACACATATTTCTTGCCAGTAGTAAATATGTTTGCAATCATTTTGGACCCTCCTCCAACAGAAAACTGCCCTGAACTATTTACCCAACGTTCTCTAACTGTGCTAGATACATATCTCTTATCCTTGCCCAATCCAGCACAGCACCAACCACATCTCACCCTTTTCCAGTCTGTGATGTCTTTCAGTCGCTTGAACAAGAAAATGCCCTTCCCCTGAGACTTGGCTATAGGTTTCATGATCCAGATGGTACCAGGACTGCGACGGAATTCATCCACAAAGATGTGATACTCTGACTGAAAATCACAATGCAAATGGATGAAAGATAATTGCAATATAACTTCACAGTCTCCAGATCATATACTAAAAGCATTGCTAACCCTAGCATGGCTGCTAACCTTGATATATTTAAAGCAGGGTTAGCAATGCTTTGTGTATTGGCCCATTGTGTGTTTATGTGTGCGTGGTGTTTGTGTACAACAGCCTAGGCTGCAGCCCTGGAGAAACAAAGATCTTTTCTGTTGCCTGCTTGCATAAAAATAAAAATGCTGCCCCTGATAACAGGGTGTTTTTTTAACATCAAGAGTATTTTTTTTTTATCCATAGGTCCAGATTTTGTGCTGAAGTCTGAGCAAAATGTTTAACTGGCGCTGGATAAAATGAAATGTAAAATATGAAAATATGTAATTATTATTTTCGTTAACCAGTATTTGCCATCAATATTCATCCTGTGTTAATAATAATTGCCCTGAGCAGTTTAAAGATCCATCAATCACGGTAAGTGAAACAAAGAAAAATGTACCAGCTGGTGACATCAAGATGAGAAGCAAACAGGCCAATAGCAATATGAGATGTACTGATGAAAATGTTGATCTCCAGTGATGATAATACTACCCCCTCATCCCATAACTTCTGTTCGACATTGCCATAGTTGATGTTTCAGTAATAGATCAGTTTGCTCTCATTTGTCCCACCAGAGCAATTTTATCAATGTCCTACTCAGCACTGCTGATCTTTAGCAGGATTTTATTATCACTGACCACAACTTTTTATCTTTTGCCATAACCATTTCTAATTCCCACCATACAAGGAAAGATCAACACTTACCGGCAGCTCATAAGTGGATGGGAAAAAGTCACATGTGATGGCAGTCAAGGAAACTCAGAGGGAAACCAGTGGATCAACATTTATTCAGTTTTACCAACAGCTAAACCTCCAATGTCCAGCATTTCACATTTGAAACACGTCACAGGATGTCCAGTTTACCATATTTGCAGCACTTTCTTAATTATCGAGACACAATTTTTCATGAGAAAAGTTAATAATTTTGCATTCATTTGACTATTTTAAATTTGTTTTGAAAGTCTGAGAATTTTGTTTTTCTATATCAGTGTTCTTCAGTCATGGGTTACATTGTTCAGAAAATATGAATCCGTCAAGCCACTGTCCAAATCACACTATGATGCAGGTAGAGGGTGAACATGTAAGTACCTTAAACCCTGTGGCTATAGGACCAAAAATTATGAAAATTTGTATACCGGGGACCAAAAATTATGAAAATTTGTGTACTGCCTCAATTTTTGACATGGACACATCTACTTTGGACAAAATTCAGCCTTTAATACTACTTATATCTGGGCCGCCAAGAGACACATTTTCATCAAGTAAAATCAAAAAGTATGATTGGAAATTTCATAGTGGCACTCTGTCTGCCATTCAACGGATAGCATTTTAGCTAGTAATAATAATAATCCTACTTATATCTAGCATTTATATAACATTCTATCTCATTGATGACTACACTCTAAGCACTTTACAATTATTTCTTACCTATACTGAATCGTGATCATACAACACACACACACACAAATAAACTGATCTAATGAATAAAAAAAAGACATTCATGGACATTCAGAGTATAACAAAAAACGGTTCAGTCTCTCATAAGGGCTTAGGTGGAGAACTCCACATCTGAGGCCCCTGAGATGACAAACATGATTCATCCATGGTCTTAAAGGACATTTTTGGGACTTTAAACTTTTTAGTGTTTACTGATGACCTAAATCACAAATCTCAACCATCAATCTGACATTCCTTCAACAAACTCTCATCAATGTCTTTCTGAATCAGCCAAGAGCTTCCCACAATTCACCGAACAGTCACAGTAAAGAAAAGGATATTTTTGAGCCTCCAGTTTGCCAGATTCTCTCTCCAACTGACGACGTAAACGTTTCAAATTCTTGACCATCAGATTTTTTCTGGTCAGCTGGTGGGTTGGATAGAATGAAAAATATATATACATTTTGATTTCATCCCAGGTGCACAGCTTAATTTGTTTCCCTCTTTCAATTTTGCATAAATTCATTTTTTTTCTTTTTTTCATATCTGTCGCTCATCCCATCATTCAATATGCCATCTGATTCTGTATTTTCTTCTCTGTTGCAATCTTAGACTGAATCTGCTCCTGACTTAATTCACATCGTCAACACTCCTTTTCATCAACACTGTCTCCCATAACCACATCTCGAATCTTAGTTTATTCAAAGATGGAATGAAAGAAAAATGAAATTTTCTACTTCGTCTTTTAACAAATCTCAGTCGCAAGGAAACAAAGACATGAGCATTCCTGAGTATTGATCCTGTGTTTTCTGGTTATCTGAATGTAAATAAATATGCATGCCTTTATGCTATAATGCCATGTCATTATGTTATGTATTTACATATGTGACTACATGCTATGATGATGTGCCTGGGTTTTACGTATTTGTACATGTCTGCGTGCTATGATGCTATATCTGAGTCTAAGTCTGCGGGTTATGAATTGTGATGTCATAAATACACAAGTATAAGTAACTCTATAAGAAAGAAGCAGCTACACATAAGAAGCCATCACCAACACAGCTGGGAGAATGCAGGGGAAGGTATATACAATAACTGGGGGGGGGGGGGGGAGGGGGGGGTTTAGTGTTATTAGTATATTCATAGCATATGCACAGGATCACAATGGCAGGCATGCATCAGCTAGATGGTGAGGTCATTGATGGGACTGCCACCTATTGCTAAACCTAAACTGTTTCCTGGCAAGTCTGTGTTTCCTTCAGGCTGGCAGCCATTCAATATTATGACCCTTGTTAGCTTGAAGTATACAACCGAGATACTGATTGTGATTCTCACTTAGACTTACTCAGTGATTCATACACGATTAAAAGTTACCTGGAAACAATATCGCGACCCATTTTTTTTCCCCTGTTCCATCCCAGTTCCTTGTCTCTCTCAATTTGTAACTGATGTTAAACTAAAAAAACAATTCAAGCACCTATAGGCCTATTTTATCGAACTATAGACGTACAATTTCTTCAGCTGGTTTACTCATCTCAATGATCAGAATAAACAAATTGAGGCTGCAAGGAAACGTGAGTAAAAATAAGAGAACAAACTGTTGTGTTTGTACAAATGACAAGCTGGAGTGGCAACATCTGCAGCATTGACTACAGTATCCATCACCCATTTACATGTTGACTCAAATGAGTGACCTCTTTTCCTCCCTCCCCCTTTCCCCTAACTCAGCTTTTCACTAATCTAAGGGTAAAATACACATTTTAAAATTCTGGAACCAGCTTCCCATTTAACAATCATCATCTGACTGGTTGTTTGAAAGACATATTGCATACATGTGTTACATTTAGAAGGCAATATGATAAACTCTGCAATATATGGGGTGCCATCTTAGATAGAGTGGTCCAAGCACAAATCAGTATAACAGAAAATCAACAATAAAAGTGAAGCTAGAAAAGTTCTACTGGGGAAATGGCATCAGCAGCCGGAAGCTGACTGGGCCTACCTCATAGTGATTTCTGAAATGATTCATTCTCATCTGGTCCTCAAGGTAGACACGGTCAAAGATTTCCTTCATCCACCACACATCAGCCCAGTAGAAGTCCCAAGCTCCTCCCTCACTGGGTACACACAGGCAGACAGACAAGCAATGCAATCAGTCAGTGAACTCATTAAGCCAGGGGTCGGCAACCTTTTTGCCTATGTGGGCCAGTTCGCATATTAATGCGTGGACAACAGGCCAGGTAAATGCCATTAAAAATTTGAAATATGTGAATTATCTATTTAAGTCCATCTAGTTATATCTTGCCTCAAACCAATGTATAACCCTTGCTAGAAAATAATTTGTGTTTTGGAATAAAACAGAACCTGGGCCCAGTTTAACAAGACGTCATGCATGATCTATCAGAGTGGTTGAGTGAAAGACTCAAAGTAAGGAAAAATCATATGCTGGCCAGATAAGAATAGTATCACAACATTTGTTTGCAGACCGGTCAAAATCCCTTGGTGGGCCGAATAAGGGCCATGGGTCACAGGTTGCCCGCCCCTGAATTAATCCAACAAGTCTGAGTGTGAATAAGACGAGGTAAATCACAGACTGAGGAAGACAGTGAATAAAGACTGGCTAATCTGACTGCAGTCAGGCTCCAACAATGCACTACTCAAAGCATCTGTGTCACATGGGTAACTCCTTCTCTGTACCACATAAAGCTGTCATCAGAACAGACTTTGAGTTTTTTTACATCAACAGTAAAAATGCACAGGTCAGAGCATAAAAAGGGGATACACTCCGTCTCTTGGCAAACAGACTGTATTCCTGACCTGATGTCATGCCACAGGTGACAAATGTACAAACACATTAGGATTCTTCTCTGTTATTGTCCACTCATATTTCTCATGCCTTCAAACCCAATCCTGTTTAACTGCACAGTGTAGAAACCCTTAACATAACCTAAGTTTCAATATATTATAGCAAAGGTTTTGTAACTAGCATACTTCACATCATGTCAAATTGAGATTCATCTTTGCTTAAAATTAGCAAGACAAAAGATACAAGGTGAAAGCTGCACACGTTGGAGAGGGGAAAGGGTGAAGGGGTGGGCGGGCACCTATGGGAACAAATCAAGTTTGATAACTACAACACTCCTAATTTTTGCTCTGATCTTGATTTATATACCAGTGATTCCCTCCCCTCCATTTATTCTATCATCTGCCATTCACAAGTGATTAGGCTAATAAGAAGATACGTTGAGTGAACTACAGGCACATACTGCCACGTCTTTTCTCACCAATCATTTCCATCCATTATCCAAAATAAAGATATTTGATGAAAGGGCACACTTCCACAATACAGATACATTCGAGAAGAGAATGCTGGTCTGGGTGACACTACTAGCCTTGCAAGGGATCTGTATGTACTTAGAAAATACAAATTGACAAAATCACTGAAATGTAATTCCTACTCGGATGAGCAGCTCTTAAGTCACTGATCACTGATGTCTCTACTGCCCACAGAAATGTGAGATTTTTGCTGAACTAAAGTTTAGTGAGTGTGTCAGTCAAGGCAGAAAGTAACAAGCAAGTGGCGGACAACTGTCTCCCTGCGGTACCTTCTGTTGAGTGACAACAGGCAGCTGGAGGTGATGGCTTCTACACATCTACAAGCACAAATTTCAGCATGTACAACAGCTTAACTACGACATTTGTCCTTCTAATCTGAAGCAACCCAGCTATCACTAGCAGATGCATAGCAACAACAACAACAATGACTGCTGAAAAACAAAGTGAGTTTTAAGTGAACACTGACAAAATATGAGAGAAAGGTCAGCCTAAAATCCTCCAATTGCTAGATCTACATGTGTTCATCTAATAATCACAACCTCATAAAAATTTCTGAAGTGACTGATTCTTGAGTTTTCTGGGAAGTAAATGTTCTCATCTGGGTTACTCTGCCAGTCCTTGTCACACCAGCAGAAATCCCACTGATTGCTGAAATGAAGGATATTTTGTTCATCGCATCGACGCTGAGATTCCAAAGATTGGTTTGGGGTGGGGTTGGGTTGGGGCTGTATAGTTGAAGCTGTAAGATGGTGTTTATAGCTGAAGATGCTATGAAATAATCACTGATGTTGAAAGAATATAAAATTCCTCATGGGTTAAGTTGCCAGAGAGAAGAAAAACTGATATGATAAAAGAAGTAAACCTTTGACCATGAAAGGACCAATCATAGTTCTTGTCAGGAATCAATTGCCAGTTACCCATTATACAATAATAAACAATGGGATGCATACATGTATCAGGTATCATTATCTGATAACTGGAGAGGAAGATGAGAAATTAGAAAAAATTATTGATAATGCAAAGGCAATCACTGACAAGTGAAAAAGCCAGTCACCAATAATGGTCTCGCTTAGATCACAGAAAAAATCTATCTGATACAACATTTCATATCATAATCTGATGAGACAACTCTGTGCACAAGTACAAATCTTGATCCAATAAGGCAACTGCCTATACGACATAAAAAGATTCTTATTAGTGACACAACTTTACAGATCCTGGCCTGATTTGACAAGAAATATTTTACAACAATATACAAAAGGCAACATCTCCAACCCTGCTGACAAATTTTATGTCTGATAAAATACATAAGTTTATCATTTCATGATGTGAATGGTAGGATAATAACCTCTTCCTTAGCCTCCTAACCACAATTTCCTTCCTCTAACTTTCATTATCTAAATAGTGATAAAATAAAAAATAAATACCCACACCACCTGAGAGGAGCTAAGACAGAAACAAGGAAACCTGATTCATGTCAAAAGTAAATGGTCCAGAAAACTAAATTCTCATTTTCTTTCAATCCTAACAAGGCTTCAACTGAACAATCAGCTTCATTGCTCTCAAACCAATTCCATTCATTGTACAGGCATAAAACTTAAATCAATGCATGCTGCATGGCTCCTACAACAACTTCCAATAGATTAATTATTAACCTTTTTCCCACATTGAAATTCAGAATTCTTCAAAAGTGAAGACTAGATAAAAATTTATCACATGCATGCAACTTACACAAAAAATTAAAGTGATGATTCTGAGAAGGCACAAAAATGAATGAGATCGCAAGTATTGCAACTGTCTTGTCGGCATTGCAATAAATGGAATCATTAAAGACAGTAACTGATCCCTTTATTTTTCAGAATTATAACTAATGAAATGATATTCCAAATATGATACTTTATGAGACATGTGACAAACTGTTGACCAATCATGAAAAACAACCAAAATTCAACAGTGACCATGGAAGACTCCAAACCTTTCCATTCAAAACCTTGCCGAAGCTCAAACCACCAACCATAGTTTGGCATTCATTTGCTGGGCCAGTTTGTTTTGTATATAATAAATAGCATGTCAGGACATCCAAATTGATTCATCAGCAAGTTGGATAGGCAGTAAACTACAGTTGGACTAAACATTCTCGTACATTAACAATGTCCTGTCATAACAATTTATGAATTGGATGGCCATGAAAAATTGCAATTTTTCATCTTCAATGCTGGGTTAAAGGGGTAAAAAAACACCAACAATCTTATCTACTAATTTCACTTTTTGAAGATTTATTTACCGCTATTTTATACAGAAAGGTAATGTGAAATTTTATGCTCATTAATATTTTCATGAACAACAAAAAGCCAATTCTCTTTTAGGATGAGAAGCTGAGAGAGTTCAACATTTTCCAGTAATTACAAACCTAACTATGAGAAAAGAAAAAATATGTGCCTCAGGCTCAATAAATGATGTTAATATAAACTATTACACTATTACACCCCTGGTACAGTTTGGTTCTGTCTGAGGCTCAAACTAATGTAAACAGGCCTGTGCAAAGCTGGTGACAGGCCCATGACAGTTGGGAACCATCTATTAGGTCCCAATTAATAAACACTTTTACTATCCCTTTTCCTCATCATTCAGAACTTATGTAATTGGAACTGGTTAATATATTAATTATTTCATCTGTATTAATTTTTTTTCTGAATCCTCTTCCTTAATACATTCGTTCAACATGTTATCCGTTTCTGGAACACCAGGAAATCAAGTCTCAACATGTTTCAATGACTTCTCTTGCTCTCCTATTCAGAAACATCTCGTTCAACACTTTCAAATGACTCTGACTTACTTGGTGACCTCAGTCCAGCCAGGTCTGGCTCGCAGAACATCCAAGATTGTATTCTGCAAGGAACATCGGAACCTGATACACCCATCACTGCAACATAAGACCAAAACAAAATCAAATGCATCAAGTCCCAAGTCTGGCAATGACATCATCCTTATGAAAATAGCTCTACATTCTAGTTGATCAATTTAACTGTCACCTCTACAATGCTGCCCTCTCATGTCAGCCTTTCAGAATATTGTTACTCGTCCTCTACAACAAGGATTTTTAGTCTTTTTGGTCTCATCTAATAAGTGCCAAATACTTCCTGCAAATTTTCATCGCCCTTTTGAGGGCTAGGAAAGCCACGAAGAAGACACCAAGAAAACAAGAAAACACCAACAAGAAACAGGAGGCACAAATGCCAACGGCAGCGAACCTCCGAAAATAAAGACCTCAATTCCAAATTTTCATCAATTTTCATGTCTTTGATGTCCTGAGCTTCTTCAAAATTCAGCAGTACATTGTACTAACATGTTTACTGTCAAATGACCTTTAATCTCTCTTTTTACAAATGCATTCTGCTTTAAAAAAAAGTTTTCCCATACGACTTGAATAGTCTGGACGATGAGACCATTTGTTTGGCACCATAGGATGAGAGTGTAGGTATTTCCATAACAAGAATCATGATTTAAGGACTGAAGATTTTTCTCGGAACATTTCAACTTACCTTGCACCTTTGCTTTTTCCTCCAGTGACCCTGGGCATTTTAATCAGTAGTCTGCATTCCTGCGAGATCAGAGGCACAGTTCAGAATGGAAGTGGATGTTGTTTGATATATTATCACTATCAATATGAAGCAGACAAAAAAGTCATCCAACAGCAGATCATGAATAGTGGTAATTCCACAAACTTGTTTCTAGGACACTCTGCCACAGAATGGTTGATTTTACATTGAGAGTCATGCACATCGGTCCAAAAATAAGAAATCTCTCCTCTTTTTTGCAAAATGGTACAAAGCCAGCATTCATGTAAGATGCTTTTCTCAGATCTCATTTGAATAAGACTTTTAATCATAATTTGTTATGAAAATGAAAGCACAGTGTTGTCAAAGTTACTACATATCCCAACCCTCCTTTCAAATAAGAAACACAAAAAAAGGCCTTCCCAAGAGAAAAACCATGCTGCCATTGTTGGTTTTGTTTTTCTCTTGTCATTAATTGACCATGATATGCGATATTTAATTTTCACTGTTACTCATGCTGCACTGCACAGAGTTCACAAACTGTTGAATACTTGAATAAATTTGATACACAGTGTAAAAAATATTATGCATAGCTAATATCAAAGGTGGCTACTAGAAATAAGAAGATTTTAAAGTTTGGAAGAAACGGGGATACCTTCTATTTTAATAGATGTCATTGTTTTTCCATTAGTATATCCTTAACCCTTCAATTTCAAATTTTAACTGCATCTCCATTTCACATAGCTCTTTTCTGCGGTATTGAAATCGATTCTTATAATGGGTATTACACCAGTGATAAAATATTAGCATTGTAAAGTAAACAGTGACAAGAACTGTCATTTATTATATAATATTAATAATCTTACTCACCTTTTGTACAAATAAAAAAAACAGCAAATTCACTTTCACGCTGGCT
This sequence comes from Onchidella celtica, assembly GCA_963931925.1. Classification (NCBI taxonomy): domain Eukaryota; kingdom Metazoa; phylum Mollusca; class Gastropoda; order Systellommatophora; family Onchidiidae; genus Onchidella; species Onchidella celtica. Next base: position 6,579,284 of record OZ007574.1, on the reverse strand, counting down.
TTGCGTTTGGAGCTCCTAATGCCATATGCTTAGGATGAACAATATTTTATAAAAGATGAAATCCAAGCCACTGAGTATAAAATTAAAGTATCACACTGACACAATTCAAATTACCCTGTACTTTTATTCAATACATCAGCACAAGCAATAAAATTCACAATTAAATCAATCAAATCTCCTAGCCTACTGGATACTATAATTTCTCATAATATTGGAACTAGATCTAATGAGAATCTTGTGTTACATGTCATTCCAGCCAGCAACCCTACGGAAATCCAATATGTGGGACTGTCGTCGTTTGCACATGCTAATGAAATTGTTCTTACATTGATTTGCTGCTTACAACATCGCACCTACATCGGTTTGATGTGAGAAACTGCCCCTATGGTAATCCTACCAACCATACACAAAGCTACATCATGTTGACGTAGTGTTGCTGGCTGGGATGTCATCTATATCCATTAAATTTGACCCACTATTATGTTATTGGCTAAATGTCATAGCAAAAATTCTGTCTCCAGATTTCATGAAACTATCATGGATTTCCATCACAATAATTTGTTACGAAAACAATTTATCTGCAATAATAATGCCACTGTATTATAATAAATCTTGGCTTGAGTGCAGTTTCCTTGGAAGGAAAAGATGCATAATTATAGCCTGCCAATGCATACAAAATTTGTGTGTGTGTGCGGTTATGCAAATAATTTGTTAAATATTGGCCAAGATTGCTAAGAAGCACCCACTGCTCTGAGTATAACAATGAGTTCGATCATCGCCATCTACACAAACATTTAGATTTTATTATAATTATCTAGACATCTAGAGCTACATCTAGATAGCCTAAATTAACTAAATCTACATCTAGATTTAGATCTAGATCTAGATCTAGGCCTACCTAGTTTAAATCTAGATCTAGGTTTGACCTACATCTAGATCTAGGCCTATACTAGCCTATAGCAGTGTGGGTGATTCATATTCATAATGAAAATCTTTGATTTATGAAACAGACTGACAAAGGCGCAAAGGTTTACTACTTTTCTCATTGCCAATAACACAGATTCACGGTAATCTCTTCATGCTCTTTTTCTAATTTACGCTCTCTGCCGTTGCTAACCGTCAACAATCTGATGGCGGAAGTGACAGGTCAGGGCAGAGCTACACGAAGATACTGTGCCATAATATCGATTGTGTTAAATTTTGTTTATAAATCACTGTTTAGAATGTTTGCCCAATAACATATATTTTGGTATGTTAATACTTAAAAATTGTATTTTATTCATGATATATTGACAAAATTGTGACACTGTACAAGATAAAGCTTTGAACGGGACTTCCGAAACGACAAACCTGTCCAGTGCAATATGGCAAGTATCATATCCAAGGACGCAAGTCAGAATCTCGTTATGAGCCAAATATTTAATGTCCAAAATAGATGCAGCGATAAAGTGAGAATGATCATCTAACCGATCGCATTCAGAGCCCTTTTTTATACCCATGTACAGCCACCGCAGACGACTGGAGGAACTTTTCCAAAGCAGACATCTCATTCGCAGACGTTTGCGAACAAGCACTTTGTTTTTCAAAACAGTCAGCCCACGAGTATCCTAAAGGGGCCAAAATACGATCAATTAAAAAAAAAAAAAGCCTTTTGTATTTCTCTCTCTCTTTTTTTTTCCCTCTTCTTTCTCTTCTTTCTCTCTTTCTCTTCTTTCTTTTCTTTCTCTCTCTTTCTCTTCTCCCTCTCTCTTTCTCTTCTTTAGTAGATACAACTGTTATTATAAGCAGAGTACATAAAATGACATTAATTGCAAATAAAAACACATTTAACTAAGCCAGTGGATGTAAACATGTGAATTTGGCAACCAAATATGAGAATCAAAAGATACTCAAGTAATCCGAGAATCCAAGTCCAGAACACACAGACAAAAAGTACCGCAATTGTCAAACATTCTTCGATTGCTTTATTTAAGTTTCTATCTTGTTACATTTTTTTATTTTTTTTTTGGTCATGACGAAGGTTGGTTGACCAAAAACTTGATTTGTCTTTCCTTTTCATTTGCGTTTTATTGTACAAGTATCATTCTGTATTAGATTTATTTCTTGCTGGAGGCTTTGCAATTATACAGCTTTTTTTTTTTTCTTTTTGCCACATTTTGACTTTGTGGAGGCCTATCTCCCTGCAGTTCTCGCACCGGGAAATTGCTAGGTTTGTCACGATGGGCAGGCGGTCGTAAAACTCGATCGAATACGAACGTTCTAACTCAATGATTCTCAACGTGGGCGGTGGGGGGGGGGGTAATTTTGATTTCCATGGGGGCGGGGGGGGGGATAAAAACGAACAAAAGGGGGCGAAAACGATGAAGGGGAAAGGGGGGTTTGGGGCGAAAACATGACTGGAGGACGAGTTGACTTGTTCAACAGCATGTGTAGATGAGTTTTGTAAACAAGAAAGGGCCCATTTTTAAGCCTCCTGTTTTATAATGAATAATCAACACGCCTTTTGTCATTAGCTAGGCTTTGAAAAACTGCTTGTGAAATGTGGGCGGGTAATACCTTCTCTCTTACTCTCTCTCTCTCTCTCTCTCTCTCTCTCTCTCTCCCTCTCCTTTTTTCTTCCTTTCTGTCTGTCTGTCTGTCTGTCTGTCTCTGTCTGTCTCCTTTCACCACCCACACTTCTCATCCATGAAGCCAAATTTATCATTAATTTTTCTCACCTCAGATGGCTGGGAAAAACGTATCGAATTGAATGCTCTTGGGAGGCAGTTAAATATTGATAGCAGCTCTAGGTAAAATATAAAACTTTTAAAAAATAAACCGTTGAGGGCCAGCGCAGAATGCAATGTGGTTTATTTTGGGGGTCATCTTTTATAATAATAATACTAATAATAAGAGCATTTATATAGCGCCTTTCGCCGAGGCCTCAAGGCGCTTAACATTGTCCACCATACGCGCACACACACATACTAAAGAACGGTCACACACACACAAATCATTTATCTAAATATTTTTTAAACAGGTGAGGTTTTAGTTGTTTTTTTAAAACTCTCTACACTGCATGCTGATCTCAGGGAATTTTATCCCAACATAGTTTCAAAAAATGTAAGCCTATGCTATTTTGAAAGCCAGTTTTCTCGAAAAGTTGATTTTTTTTTTTTTCACAAATTTCAATATTATTTCGCTATCATATTTTATTACTGTCTTTTTCTTATATTTAATTTCTTTCTCTCGGTGTGTATTAATTTGTTTTATATGAAAATGTTGAAAATGCATAGAATTTTCAACTCCCTGACTTAAAAAAGTGCACCAATGATTCTGACGTGTTAGTTCCCAAATAAATGCCAGTGAAACCAGAAAGATGGAATCGTGTCTCTGTCGTGAGTTACACTCTTTTGAAATTTATTAGAATGTGGCGTCCATGAATGGGAGGTTACCATGGCAACAGATTAATGAAACATCAATATCACGGTATCTGTCGTGTAATGTGGAAGATTGTAATGTTTTACTACAAACAACTACATAAAAAAGGCCAAATTTTATATTCAGTAGAAAAGAGCGCTTTTCAGGTTCACTTGCCCTACACACAAACAGACAATCGGACAAACAGTGAGGTTAAGCTCCCTTTCACTCTATTTAACTTCCGGTGTCAAATATTATCCCCAATGAACAGCCTCCGCAGACCGGCGATTTGGCCGTCTACTGATAACGGACAAACTTTCAGACAGACATCGCGTTATTTTAGTTATTAGAAGACGAAAGAAGATTGGATCATGCTGAAGCCGAGTTAGCAGGTTCTATCTCTAATTGTCCATCAAATAATGTGTTTGGAGAGAGGAGTGCAGTTTAAGGCTGTTGTCAAAGAAAACTAAAACTGAGCGCTACTTTAAATCGTTTATTCCATCATCAACTAGGATGTTACAATAATGTCGTCATCTTGATCGTAATCTGTGCACAGTTGAATTGTGTCCTGCGTGTCAGGTCAATGTGTTTTAGTTAGGGAAGCATATTGTGTGCACTGTTAATTTTGTTTATTTATTAGTGTGTGTGTATATATGTGTGTGTGCGCGCTATATATCATACTTTCTGTTTCTGTAACTGTATTGTTATGTATTCAATGATCAAAACAAATTTCCTTGTACAAGGACGAATAAAATTTATCTTATCTTATCTTATCTTATCTTATCTTAATCATTAAGGACACAGAATAGGTAGTGAGTAACAGCTGGGCTACAGGCAAGACTATTAGTGTGTGTGTGCGGCCGGGGGGTAAAGGGGGGCGGTTGTGTTTGCGGAGCCCTACAGGTGGGAATGGATAGAAACGATAATACTGAACGTCTAATTAACATATGACACATTCAGAATAAAAATCAAATTTTTCTGTTCGTGGGTCTTTTACTTGACGAAGCATTCTTCTTCTTCTTCTTATTTTTTTAATTTATAATTTTTTTTTAGATATTTGATGTGCATTCCATGTGGTCATTTTGTATGAGAGAATCTATTCATCGATCTTCTTCTTTTATTTATTATTGTCTCCATCAAAATAATCATTCGGTAGAACATCCGAATAGCGAGCGATTTTATTTCTATTGTTCAACGAATAGCGAGCGGTAGGGGGCAGGGTTAGCGAACGTATTAACACAAGCTCGCTGTTCCGATGCGTAGCCAATCATTCTTGCTATTTTTGTCGTTTTGAGCCTCATTTTTAAAAATTTTATTTCATTTTGTTTTCCAAGTCCAGTCTCATAACTCTTTGCCTGGTTCTTGGTTTTTGCTGCAACATTCTCTTCCCATTATTATTCAAACAGATCCTTTAGGTTATTATATTTGTGCTGTTTATATTTAATTGCGCTATTTGTTGTAATTGTTTTAAGCTCTTGTGCAGAACGCCTCTTCCATCCTAGGGGGCCAACAGCATCAGGCGGAGGCCCTTGAGAAAGAAAGATCTTCGGCGGCCACTTCCATCCTCAAATTTCAGATAGACAAACATAAATTTTGTGTCTTTGTGTATGTGTGTGTGAATGGGGGAGGGGGGGGGAATAGAGACAAAACCACAGTCCATGCACAGCCATGTGCACACATTCACGCAAGCACACATTCCTAACATGGGCGACAGAATATTCTAGTGAACTCCTGTTTACAGTTTGCATGCATTAAGGTCAAAATGCATTTGCTGTGAAAACCGAGTTATTCCACAGGGTTGGAGTTGGAACCGAAATCCCTATATATTGTCGAGTATTTTCTGTATTGTTGCATGCACATTTTCGCCTTTTCGAGAAAATCAGGATTAAGTAGGTCGGAAAAAGGGCAAAAATGTATAGAAGATTACATCACAAACACATGTCTCGAAAAGTAAGTTTTTAACGAATTGGAATTATACTTATACATAATAAAATTAGGAGTGAGAACCAATTTCATGACAAAAACCTCAAATTGGCAACACGTCGCATACAACAATACAGCAAATACCACTCGATATCTTCAGACTACCCTGCTGCGATTACTAATATCAATATGTCCCCCAGGCTCAGTAGAGAGCAATAATTTCGGATGCTCAATCGATCAAGTAATGACAGTCAAGGAAACATTTTTACACATCGTTGGACATACCAATTATATATGGCCTTTAGCGTCTTTACAGACGGTCTTAGCAGCTAGAAAATTCACTTTCACTTTGACTGACAGCTTCTCTCGTGGCTTATTCTACCAATGTTTGACCCGAGAGTGCGATGGCAGTGATTGCAGGTCAGTCTTTTGGGTTCACTTTGGCGAGTGTTTTCATTCCGCCTCTGTCGTTTTGTCAGGTATGTTTCTTTTGCCTTGAAGTCTATTGCGAGCGTGCCACTGCGCAATTTTTGTCTCCATCTGCTTCGATCATTTGCAAGGTTCTCCCATTCATTGGGGTCGATGTTGAATGCTTTCATCGTGACCTTGCAAGTGTCTTTGAATCGCAGATGTGGCCTACCTCTGGGTCGGTTGCCAGTAGCAAGTTCCCCGTAGAGAATTTGTCTGGGGATGCGATCATTTTCCATACGGTGGAGATGTCCAAGCCACCGCAGTCTTTTTTTTGCCTAGGAGAGCCTGAGTTGATGGAATGTTGGCTCGGCTCAGAACTTCGATATTTGAGATCCTGTCTTGCCACTTGATCTTGAGAATTTTGCGTAGGCAGCGCAGGTGGAAGGAGTTGAGGGATCTTTCATGTTTGGAGTAGGTGGTCCATGTCTCTGAGCCATACAGCAGGGTGCTTAGGACGCAAGTTTGGTACACGAGTACCTTTGTTTTGATGGTCAGCTTGCTATTGTTCCACACCCTTTTTGAGAGTTTGCCAAAAGCTGTGGCCGCCTTTCCTATTCTGGCATTTATTTCAGTTGTTATGTCTGTGCTACCACTGATGGTTGAGCCTAGGTAGCAGAATTTTCCCACTTGCTCCAGAGGAGAGCCATTCAGCATGATTGGGTTGGGGTTTCTCAAGCCTTGTGTCAAAACTACAGTTTTTGAGACACTGATCCTTAGCATGAATTTGTCACAGGCTTTGGCAAGGCTATTGATGAGAGCCTGGAGCGTGGTTTCATCGTGGGCCACGATTGCAGCATCATCTGCGAAGAGGAGCTCTTGTAACATAATATGCTCTGTACGAGATTTTGCTTTTAGTCTGGCAACATTAAAAATGGAGCCGTCCACTCTGTTGTTAATAAGTACTCCACCTGAACATTGACCAAAGGCATTCTTGAGTAGGGCTGCAAAATATATATCAAATAAGGTAGGAGCAAGAACACATCCCTGCTTCACACCGCTGTTTACAGCAAATGAATTGGATGTGCAGCCTTCAAAGTTGACACATGCCCTCATGTCAGTGTGGAAGGATGCAATAAGTTTTAGCAATGTTGGTGGACAGCCTATGGATTTAAGGACTGCATACAGGCCAGATCGGCTTACGGTGTCGAAAGCCTTTGTTAGGTCCACAAAGCATGTTATAAGCGGCCTGTTTTGTTCTTTACATTTTTCTTGGATTTGCCGAAGTGCAAATATCATGTCAATAGTTGATCGTTTGCTTCGAAAGCCACATTGTGTTTCTGGTAAGACTTTTTCCGCCAGTTGTTGAAGGCGGCAGAGGATGACGCGAGCAAAAGCCTTTCCAGTAATGCTGAGGAGGGATATGCCTCGATAGTTGTTGCAGTCGCCTTTGTCTCCTTTGTTCTTGTAAAGTGTGACAATTTTGGCGTCTCTCATATCATGTGGTATCACGCCTTCTTTCCAACACTGCAGTAACAGATTATACAGGTGTGGTAATAGTGGGCCTTTTAGGTCTTTTAATACCTCTGCAGGAATGTTGTCACTTCCTGTGGCTTTTCCAGCAGACAGGTGGTCGATTGCATTGGAAAGCTCGACTAAGGAAGGTTCAGCGTCAAGTTCGGCCATTATTGGCAGTCTTTGGAGGTGTTCCTCAAAATCTGGTGGAATATTTTTCTCAGTTGAATACAACAGAGAGTAATGCTCTACCCACCTATTCAGTTGTTCATTTTTATCTGTGATGGGTTCACCATTTACAGACTTAAGTGGGGCGCTTTTGGTGATGATTGGCCCAAGAGCTACTTTCATCTGACTAAAGGCGGTTTTCATATCTCCCTTTTCATTTGCCTCTTGTATGCTGTTACACAAGTCTGTCCAGTATTTGTTGGCGCAACGTCTTACCTCCAGCTGAAGTTTAGCTTTTGCATTTTTCAAACAAGTTTTTGTACTCTGATTGCAATTTTTGTTATACTCATTGAAAGCAGATTTCTTTTGCTCAATGAGAGGTAGGAGAATTTCGCTGTTCTGGGCTACCCAGTCGTTGTTTGAAACTTTATGCTGTCCAAAAGACTTGATGGCACAGTCATGAATTTTTGAACTGAGAGTGTTCCATGTTTCATCTACCGAGTCACATTGGGTGACATTATCCATGCTTTCAGCAAATAACTTTTCAAATGACTTTCTATTTGATTCATCTCTGATTGCTGTTACATTGATCTTAGGGATTGAAGGGGCTTTTGATCTGTATATTTTCTTGGCCGAAATTTTGATTTTGCTGACTACCAGTGCATGGTCGGTGTCACAGTCAGCACTGTGGAGGGAACGAGTTATTTTTATACAGCCCAAACTCTTCCTCCTTGAGAGAATAAGATCTAATTGATGCCAATGGCCAGACCTGGGATGGCGCCATGATGTTCTTTGGCATCTCTTAAGGTCAAAGTACGTGTTTGTAACACATAATGAGTTTACGGAGCATAGCTCCAGAAGGCGCTGCCCGTTTTCGTTGATGTTGCCAATGCCGAAGTGCCCAATGCACTTTGGCCATGCGGAGTGATCTGCTCCCACTCGAGCGTTAAAGTCACCCAGAATTAGCAGGCCTTCGGTGAGAGGGATGTTGTGGAGAGTCCTCTGCAATGCCTCGTAGAAAATGTCTTTGGTTTCGTCAGAGGAGGTAAGTGTTGGGGCATAGACACAGATAATGTTGGTAAAACCAGACCGGGTGTTCAGTCTGAGTGTCATGATGCGTTCTGACACTCCAATTGGAGTTGCGATCGAATTGATAAGGGAGTTTTTTACGGCGAAGCCCACGCCGTGGATTCTCGGCTGTTCGCTGCTAAGGCCCTGCCAGAAGAAGGTGTAGTTTTCTTCTTTGACTGACCCGGAGTCGGGAAGTCGAGTTTCTTGAAGGGCAGCGATGTCGATGTTTAGTAGCTGAAGTTCTCGATCAATAATTTGGGATTTCCTGATGGAGTCAATATCAGTGAGATCTTGCTGTTGCAAGCCTGGGCGCATTGTTCTGGCGTTCCAGGTACCAAGTTTTAGTATTTTTCTGTTTTTGCCAGGTGCACACTTTACGTCAGCTTTTTGACTTTTGGTCTAGCTCCAACCACCTTATGAAGCAGGCTGACGTGGCGGAACAACACCCAACTGCCTGGGGGCTGCCCAGGTTACGGCGGGCGGTAGTTGATCAATGCAGCTGAAAAGCCGCTCCCAGCGACAGAGGGGACCCCTGGCGCTCATCCGTACGCCAAATGGATTGAGCTTATCACCGGTAACTGCCACCTCCCGTGTTGTGCCCATCCGTAACGGATGGCTGGAGTGTCCTCTCCAAATCGGAAATGGGTGGGCTTATAGAGGAGAGACAGACGCTTGCCAAGCCCGAGCAAACGCCTCCTCGTTTTGCTGCCTTGCCTGGGCTATTTTTAAGAGATGGTGCTTTGCCCAGAGGCACCACCCCTCTCTCTGCCATTCTAGTTAAACCCAAGGGAGAGACCAGGTCAGTACATTTGGAACTAGTCCGGCTGCAGGAGATGCTGGAAGCCAGTTTGATGCAGTTCTCCCTGACAACCACCTTCGGGTCTCCACTCCTGATTTTCTGTCTGGGTTTACTCCCATAGCCTTTGCTATCATAGCAACACACAAGGCAGTGTGGTATTTGTATTCAGGGTTACCTTCCCCTAGTCTTCCTCTCTCCCGAGATGACCCACAAGACAGTGGGGGTGACAGTAGCAGGCTGTATTGTGTACTGTCATACAATAGCAGAAAACTCTGGCCTGACATACACATACCAATTATATGGAAACTCTTACATGCATTATCATTATCATGTAAGAGTTTCCACATACCAATTATATGGAAACTCTTACATGCATTATCATTTTTTTTTTCTGTGTATCACTCAGGGGATTCAAGTATAAAATGATGCGAGTGGACGACCAGGTGGCCTGCGCTCTCTATTGTTACCAACCTGCTGGGCCAAGCTGTGACCTCAACACTCGTTCATAACAATCAGTCCAATTTCTGGCAACGTGCAGATAATGGAGAGTTATGCAAACATTCCCATTAGTACACCTTTCTACAGCAACCACACACCGGAATACAAGATAGACAAAATATGCAGATTTGTATGACTAACAACATAGGGGGGGGGGGGGAGGGGAGGAGGGTCTTAGCAACGGACCTGCACATAACATGCAGTCTGTCCTGGTTTTGTTCACAGCCCCCCCCCCCCCCATTTTTAAAAATGTGAATACATAATGTGTTCAAACTGTGTTTCATATTTGTTGACGTGTGTGACGATCCATATTAATATGGTCGCACTGGCCTCTGCTGTTGTTTAGTACTACATGTATTTCAAAATCGTAACACAGAAGGGAACGACTGCATATCTATCTATCTATCTATCTATCTATCTATCTATCTATCGATCTATCTATCTATCTATCTATCTATCTCTCTGTCTGTCTGTCTGTCTGTCTGTCTGTCTGTCTGTCTGTCTAGATCTATTCTATCTATCTATCTGGTGGCAAAACCTAACCCTCGACTTTTTGGACAATTTACTACGCTAGATCTTTTCATTAGGCCACCGCATGGTCACGTCAATTATACTGTAATTTTATCATGGATCCAACAACAGAGATAGCAGTTTGTACATTAGCTATGGAAAGTGGCTTCACATTTACAGAGGTCGTGGGGCATGTCTCTATCTTGAAATACGGTTTGTGTAGTCACTGCAAGACCATTTATTATGAGTCAATTAGTCATAAGGCTTCTAAGAATTGAATGGAATATTCAGCAGAGAGCAGCAATAAGCGCCCAGCGATTTTTAACGTTGGTTAAAACCGAGACTCACCCTGAGTAAAGATAATAGAGACTTATCCTGAGTAAAACGTATCCTGAGTAAAGACAATAGAGACTAACCCTGAGTAAAGACAACAGAGACTCACCCTGAGTAAAGACAACACAGACTCACCCTGAGTAAAGACAACAGAGACTCACCCTGAGTAAAGACAACAGAGACTCACCCTGAGTAAAGACAACACAGACTCACCCTGAGTAAAGACAATAGAGATTTGCCCGGGGTAAAGACAATAGAGACTTATACTGAGTAAAGACAATAGAGACTAACCCTGAGTAAAGACAACAGAGACTTATACTGAGTAAAGACAATAGAGACTCACCCTGAGTAAAGACAACAGAGACTCACCCTGAGTAAAGACAACAGAGACTCACCCTGAGTAAAGACAACAGAGACTCACCCTGAGTAAAGATAACAGAGACTCACCCTGAGTAAAGACAACAGAGAACTCACCCTGAGTAAAGACAACAGAGACTTATACTGAGAAAAGACAATAGAGATTTGCCCGGGGTAAAGACAATAGAGACTTATACTGAGTAAAGACAATAGAGATTCACCCTGAGTAAAGACAACAGATACTCATCCTGAGTAAAGACAACAGAGACTCACCCTGAGTAAAGACAATAGAGACTTATACTGAGTAAAGACAATAGAGATTTGCCCGGGGTAAAGACAATAGAGACTTATACTGAGTAAAGACAATGGAGATTTGCCCGGGGTAAAGACAATAGAGACTTATACTGAGTAAAGACAATAGAGATTCACCCTGAGTAAAGACAACAGATACTCATCCAAGTAAAGACAGTAGAGTTAGATGTCAAGCGGGACATGGTCCTCTGGATAAAAAAAAAAGGCATAACTTCATAGCGCAAAGAATCAGTGCAAAACGTTAGGGTAGCATTATATGCCGAGATGCTTAGGGCCACCCACAAAATTCGGCGAGACACCCAGACATAATTATTTTCTATAAATTTCCAAAATTAACACATTTGATCACTTTTTTTTTTTAATCTTGACACCGCAGAAGTAAAATCTTAATTCTCAGTTAAACGGGAATAGCTGCGGTATGTTATGTCAATTACGGTCGCAAAATGGGCACTTGCTAAATTGAATGCATGAGTTTTTGTATTGATGAATAGCCTGCAACACCCGCTACAGTAGCAAGCAGTTTTTTTATGCAAACACTTTTCATGCAACAAGTAGCAATCGGCCGACCACCATCTTCTACTGCATGCCCCCCTCCCCTCATATTTTGAGCAAAGTAAAAAAAAACAAAAAATCCCCATCATCTGGAGCGTTCAGATATCAAAAAGAACCTCCCGCAGGTCAAAAGGAAGGCACCCTCAAAATTTCACGCCAATCCCAGCTGTGTGAGCGACTTGTGGTTTTGTTCAAAACCGGGCGAGATTTTTAAATAATTTATTTACTTATTTATTCCGAACACACATTAAATATCCGAGATTTTGGGCGTTACTAAGTTCGAACTAATTAGGTCATGGGAAAACAGACAGACTGCACACTTGCCATGGTGTTGTTTACACGTGGATCTTCAATCTTGAGCTGCGCAAACAGCAGATAGCCAAACTTATCCATGTAACATTGGGAAAGATCTTCCTTTCTCGAAGGTTGCCAGTCTTAAATCTTAAGTGAACCTTTTGTATATTATGTTGCCTACATTTTTTACCTACATGGTATGGCTGTTGGGAAAAATCCTGTGTTAGCTTCTAAAGACTCTTCGACTTCAGAGGTTATGCAGGATAAAGTGCGTACGCTGGCAGAAGAACTGGGAGGAAGGGGTGAAACGTATGAAAAGCATGGTATAGGCGAGAGGTTTTTGGGGGAGGGGGGGGGGGTGTTAGCATGCGTTTTAATTATGACTAGCTGAGTTCCCGGCCCTGCCCGGGATAAATCGATTTATTAGTTTCAGTTCTGGGTGATTATTATGGACCTGCTTCATTTTGCCTGTTCCTTTAGCTTTATTTTATTTTTGTTTGTTTGTTTGTTTTTAGATACGTTCTATTGCTCTCCCTTTGCGCGTTGACGTCCTGCGCGTCCCGCCAGCACCCGTCAAATGGCTATGATTTGCGCACGGGTTAGTTTGTTTGCACATCGCGGGAAGTGATAACGTCGTGTGTTATTATGGAAAAGAAATATTATAATATTTTCTTAGGCATATTGAAAACACAAACCTGTACTTTTGGCCCTGCAGCGTCAATCTCCCAATTCCAGACCCTTTCTTTTTCCCAGTCTAGGCACATTGAGAACACACAAAGTTTTATACTTGATAGTCTTAGAACTCAATCTCATCATTCAAACCAGTCCTAACCGGAAGTTGTTTTGTGAGTGTGATACAGTCTATACCGGAACCAATCTTAGTTACATTAATTTGCCGAAAAAATAGACCGAACGCCAATGTGTCGCAACCTAGAAACTAATACAAACGTTCTGCGAGTTATTAATTATTTTTTAATTTTCTGTGCCGGGGACACGACGACAGTCTATACTAAGATGGAATTCCATCCTAAGAAGTGTCAAGTACTTCGAGTGACAAACAAAATTAACACCATCAGTTTTGATTATACTATCCACAACTTCAAATTAGAGGAAACAGAAACAGCTACTTATCTTGGCATAGTTATTGATAGGAAACTTAGATGGAAACAACAGTATAGCACAATTAGTCGTAAGGCAAATGGAGTAATAGCTTTTTTAAGGAGAAATATCTCAGACTGTCCCATGGATGTTAAAGATAAATGTTATAAGACCCTTATTAGACCAATACTCGAATATGGATGTAGCATCTGGGACCCCCATTGTAGAACCCACATAGATTATCTAGAAAAGATACAGAAAAGAGCAGCCAGATTGGTGACAAACAACTATAAATTTGAGGAGGGTAACACCAAAAACTTGGCTGGATGCCTTTAGAGGAGAGGCGGGCAAGAAATAAAATTATCAGCTTCTTTAAAGGTAGATGCGGTCTGATGGATATACCCATGGAACACATTGGGATTAATTTTAGTAAGACTAGGCGGAATAGCCAGACCTATGCCATACCATCGTCCAGTGTTGACGGCCACTTATATTCTTTTTATCCGAGCACGTTGAGGCTGTGGAACTCTTTGCCGGAGGACCTAAAATTGTGCAGTAGCCTAGACTCTTTTAAGAAAAAATTGGAAAAGCACACGTTGAGAGCTAGTCTAGCTACTGAACAGGCTGCATAGATATTCTTATAAACCCAGTGATAAGATTGGTTGATCTGCTCATGGCCACAATCAAGTGTTTTTATAAGTTTTTATAAATCTAATCGACTCCCGCTTCTTACACCCTTATATGTATATAAATTTTTAACTCCCAGGGACACGGGCCGAGTCGATTTTTATTGCGCACTGGTGAGATACTCAAATCTGAGAAAACCAGTTTTAAGGAAGAAGAAGAAGCCTTGTTTTAAATCTGAGGGCCACCGAATCAGCATTAACAGAGGAGTAGCGAAAGGCGCGCTGCAATTGTCCTAAAGTTTCACTTTTAATAATATAGAAGTCTAGCTGAGTTCCCGGCCCTGCCCGGGATAAATCGATTTATTAGTTTAAGTTCTGGGTGATTATTATGGACCTGCTTCATTTTGCCTGTTCCTTTAGCTTTATGGCAGACACCTCCCCGCCCACTTTCCCTCTCCTTCCTTTCTCCTGTCCCACTGAGTGGGGAAAGACGGGGAGTTGTGATAGGTTATGTTGACGTCAATCAATCAATTCAATGGTAATTGACATGATTGGTTGAGGACAGTTATTGCCTAGAGTGGCTTTACTTTGGATTCACAATCCGTGGGACTACGTAAGTTTAGGGATATCTTGCTGAGACGAACGTTACTTTTAGTCATCACTTTCTCTCACTGAGCCCTTCCCCCTCCCCCACCTCCTCCCCAAAAGGATAGACCTCAGGGGAGCAATTTGCCAACGGGGATGGACATACCCTACAGTGTTGAATGAACTACTTTCGTTGCAAGGTTTATAAATCACGCTTGGAGCATCCTATGTGAAATTTTGCGCATTAACTCTCTCATTTTAACTTCAACAGTCCGGGGTTTACTACTTACAAGGATCATAATTTTCAATTATTCTGCATGTGAATGCCGACTGCATGGGATCCCCACTGGAGTCTGCCTGCTGAGAATCACTGCAGCAGTCTGTCAGCAAGTTTTCACCCAAAAGCCAACATCCATCCGCAGTAAAGAGACTTCATTTCGCACTAGCAGGTAAACTCTAGCTGTGAAGTGTGACTGTAAGTTGTCCTATGAAATAGTTACCGTTACAGGCATCTCTGTTCACGAATGTTGTCTGACTAGTTCTACTGTGTTGTTCCCTGTTCATAAAATGTCCCTGCCAAATAGCTTGTCCGTGTGGACGAAGGCTGTCACTTTATGGGTTCATCTCTTCAAGCAAATAATGTTTGTAAATAGTAGCTTATATGATTAATTTATCACTATGGGCAATGTTGCCGTACAGTAAATGTTTCTAAGCATTAGTTTCAGTTCTGGGTGCTGATTTGAGTTTCACTGGACGTGCCCCGCTTCTTTGAAGTTGCTGTTAGTGGTATTTTCCCCAAATACAAAATAATAGTCATAACAATCAACAGTTCATTCCGATTCCCACTATTTTCATCATTTATTATGAACTCCCCCATTCTACTACAGTCATGTCAAATGTTTTTTTGTGAGTGTTATTTCTTTCCCCGGCCACGGCTCTGCCAAGACTGGTAAAAGAAAAGACAAAAGGCATCTTTTTATTTTCAGAGAAAATGAAATCAACACAAAAAAGTCTGGTTGGTATAGTTGAGGAGATTGCTGTGACAAAATCCAGAGAGTTATAGGTAGAAGAAGATACAATTATAATTATTTGTTTTTGTTAGATGTGCACAGTCATTTGCACGAAGCACGGTGTTCAGTGAGCGCGAGTTAAACGTTTTAATCAATAATGTCGCCAGAAACCTCTGGCGAATCAACAGTTCTATTGTTTGCACATGTTGCAGTTGCCAACAATCAATAATGCATATTTTAACTGACTGTGTTGATTTCAAGCATATACGGTGATTGAATACCAAAAAGAAAAGAGAAAGAGAAAAATTGGGCTAACATCTTGTTCAATATAGACTCGATTTGTGCTACATTGGAAGCATCCACATTTCGTCCCTCAGAACATGTACTAGCGTAAACGATATTTCAGCTGAAATCGAGTTAGAATTACAATGCAATTACTTGAGCCGTTTTCTAGCTCCTGTCTAATCGGGGAATCGATAAGAGCATTATTAGCTGAGATTATATGGCTTATAATCACTGGAGGCCTTTGCCATTGATGTGAGTGAGTGGGAAAAGCTCTCGCTTGATCGTGCAAATTGGAGGGCGGCCCTTACCAGAGGCAGCAAAGCATGGGAAGCTGACAGAGTCCAGCAGACTATCAAAAAAAAGAGAACGGCGCAAGAAAAGGCCCAGTGGTACTGAACCAACGGAGCACTCTTGTCATTTATGCGGAAGGGTCTGCAGGGCAAAAATAGGACTTATCAGTCACATGAGAAGCCATAAGTCATGAAAGAACAGTCTTTCCATTCTGTCCTCTGTGTCCTTTAGTTCTCTTTATTGCCCATGTGTTGAAATTCTCAACAATTTCTGTTCTTTATTCCTCTGGTGTTGTTAAGGTCATCATCATACCTGATAGACGAACTATTATTATTATATGGCTTATTAAATTTTTAGCGTACCGGCATCGTTATTTCTCGAAAAAAAACAAGGATCATCCAATTTTGAGCTAAAAAAGCTTTCTTGCACTTGGATATTGGCAGTCCTGTACATGTTATTTATGTCAAAATATCAGTGCGAAAAGGTGAAAACTGACGCCACAGGAGGGTGATGAAAATCGCCCAAAACAGCTCTCCTGCAAAACTAACAAAATGTTGGTCAGGCTAGCACGTGTTCTGAGGGACGATTAATTTATGGTATCGATTTGTCAAACAATGAAATAAATTTTATGTATTCTGTTGTTAACGAGACAGTCATTCTCTTTTGCCGGGCAAATTTGGTGCAATTTGCAAACCTCTGCAACGCTTGTATGATCAATAAACTGGTGAAAACGATCGATTTTCGAATGTGATCGATAGGTCTGGATGCACTCACCATGTCTCATCACTGGGTTGAGTGATGGTACACCTGAAATAGTGAATGAATTCTGGAGCAGCTGCTACTAAAACAGTGCTGAAAGTTCAGGTCAGGTGACAGTTAATTATCTAATACAGGAGTCGGCAAGCTCTTGGTCTCTACAGGCCAATGCATGTACTTATCAATGGGCGGTGGGCCAGATAAATGTCACTTTAAAGAAAGAAAGGAAGATATATGAGAAGTATTTAAATACATCAAAGTTTTATCTGACCTCAATTCATTGAATAAGCAATGCTAGAATCAGTTTTGTGCTCCATATGAAGCAAAAATTGGAATGTAACAAGATGCCATGCAATATCCTTCAACTGTTCGCAGATCGGATGACCATAACATGCTATATAACTTGCCCCTGGTAGGTTGTCTACCCTCTTCACACGGATTTACTCAGAAAATATCGGAAATTAAGGTATGAGCTTTTTATGTCTGCCAGCAACTCTGTGGCCGACCCAGGTTTAGTATGATGATACTCCCGGCCTGAGGTACCCACAAAAAGCACGAAAGGCGCAAAATGGCCGACATCGCACCAATGCCCAGTTAAACCCAGACTCGAACTCAAAACTCTCTGTAACTAAAGGATAGCAGTGCAGGATCTGGCGTCAAGAATGTGTGGTCCGAAATGTAAACTGATGTTAATTTTTTTTATTTTTTTAAAAATTGATCCTGCAGTGCATTATGCTACCGTTCCAATTTACCTGGGAGATTATAATTTAAACAGAAATTCCGATTTTGTTCTTTTTAGTTAACGTCTGATTATAACCATTATATCTGCATTATTTAGCTACTGCATCTTTTCAGTTATTCATAATGTCCGGCTGACCCATGATGGACTGTAAAAGGTACTAGAAACAATGCCATGCCTTTCCAGGAGTTCTCGCACCTTGTTTGTCTCGCTAAATTCCTGCTGTGTAAACCCAATGCAATAAGCAAACAATAACATAGATATTGTATGGGTAGCATGACGTTTGGAGCACCAAAATTTAAAACATGACATTTGGAGCACTCCCTAAATCTAGGTCAAATTGCAGTATGACATTTGGAGCACTACCAAAAATTAATAAAATTTCAGTATGACATTTGGCGCACCTATACCGCTGCTGGTATTCGATTACATTTTCACAGACTCATATCAATTTTTAAAACATGACATTTGGAGCACTCCCTAAATCTAGGTCAAATTGCAGTATGACCTTTGGAGCACTACCAAAAATTAATAAAATTTCAGTAGGCTATGACATTTGGCGCACCTATACCGCTGCTGGTATTCGATTACATTTTCACAGACTCATATCAATTTTTAAAACATGACATTTGGAGCACTCCCTAAATCTAGGTCAAATTGCAGTATGACCTTTGGAGCACTACCAAAAATTAATAAAATTTCAGTAGGCTATGACATTTGGCGCACCTATACCGCTGCTGGTATTCGATTACATTTTCACAGACTCATATCAACATCAAGTCGCAAATCTACTGAAAAAAAAATTCTGTCTTTTACACTCAAAAATTTTATTCTGCTCATCATCTTCACCATCATCATGAATTAGGTGAAAAAAGTCTGGTCTATAAATGATGACGATGATGATGATGTTGTTGTTGTTTTATTATTATCTTATTATCATTATTATTATTATTATTACAGGTATTATTATTATTACAGGTATTATTATTTTATCATAATTATTATTATTGTTGTTGTTGTTGTCCTTGTCCATGGCCACTGTTTGTGGCGTTTCATGCGATTCTGATCTCTGTGTCCAATTCCCTCCACAAAACTGTTCTATTGTTTTCGTTGGGTCCCACGGAGCTTATCTTCCCTTAGGCCTTCGACAACAGTGTGAAGTCTCGTGTAGATTATCTAGTTTGTTCAACCACTTATTAAAAGAAAAATAAACCCAAAAAAGAAAAAAAAAACCCAATAAAATAAACATTTTTAATGCGCGCCTCTTCACGACACAGTCCCAAGCCTGTATAAACGCAAAGGGAAAATGTTTATTTTTAAAAAAAGCATTTGTTCAAAACGCCGACGGCTCTAAGATCGTTGAACAAATATGGACTATTTAACATGTTTCTTTGTTCAGCTATGCTTACAATAATCTACATTTGGATTCTAATATATCCTGATAACCGAATAATTTCAAAATAATTTTGTAAGTTTTAAAATGCTTCAACAAACATTTTGCCAACGTTAACTAGTCTAGGCCTATAAAGAAACTTTCTATCCCTGTGGTAGGCTACCCACCGCAAGTTATTGCAAAATATTCGTAGAGTAATCGATAGTCAACAGGTTGATTAAGAATTAATCGATAAAATCACAGCCCAATTGCTAGTGCTCCAAATGTCACATGGCGGCTTTCTTTGAACTAATTTAGTGCTCCAAATATCCCATGGCGGCTTTCTTTAATCTGCAGTAGTTGTCACGAGCAGAGTTAGGGTCTTGGGGATGTTACGACTGCACGAGAGGCAGCTAACTCACACTCGGACACAACCACACAAGAAAAGTACTAAATAACTAGAGCGTATATATGTCCAACCAAAAACTAATTAATAACTTAACCAATGATATTCATGTAACTATGGAGGTACTGCAATCAATAGTAAATAGGTATATTATACGAAACTGGATATCAATTTAAAGTGACAGTTGAGTCGCCACTGGCCAGTCGCCAGGCAAACTCTCCATAAATCATATGGGCTTAAATGTTAGGAGAGCCCAGTACGTTCAAAGCCTACAGAAGCACTCTTCGGCTTGTAGGTAATTTAAGCAGTTGCCAAAAGACTATATTTTATGCACAATCACTATTCAATTCATCAACAATGTGCTATATTATTCCAATCATACTATGGCAATAGATCTATCATACAGGACACTCGTGGTCGAGTGCCAGCTGGGGTTTCCTTAGTCTTCCTATGAGGCTGTAGTTCTCTCTCTATCTCCGATCTCTATTATACTTGAATAATTAAGATATATTACCATTGCTCACGCCTACTGGTAGGCGCGAACATCAATATAGCGCAGCGTGGGCTTTCAAAGGTCAGCCCACTCAGACCTTTCTTTCTAGAGCTCAGTCAGTCCGTTAGCAAGGACTTCTTGTCTTCAAACCACACAGTTCAGGTACTGGCCAACCGGAGATACTTCACGAAACGATGCTTCTCTCGTCTGTATTCACCAAATCTGAACGTTACACGATGTTATATACTATCTAACTACCCAGCGTGCTAGTCCGCTGGCCCAATTAGTTCAGCTATCTCATAGGTCGAAACCTCCCACCATTTTAATTGTAGTAATACGTCTGCACTATTCTATCAGCCAGTTAACGTGCAAAAACTTGTCTAGTCATACTTAACAATGTCAACTGTCCCCACCTTGTTTCACCCCTACTCCATTACTTATTAATCACGAACATTAAAACCCACAAGCGTGAATCTAACAGTTTAACTTTACATTTATTTACTCACCAACTATAATTTGGCGAGGACCGTTCAAGGCCACCAGCCAATTTCTCATGGCCCTGGTAAACAACAACAACTCACTCTCTGCGTGAGTTTTAACAATATCCGAATCATGACATATCCCCCACCCCAGTTAAAATTTGCAATTTTAACGATATAAATGATTATCGTAAGGGGAAGGCATGAGTCGAGAAATTCCTCGAAAGGTGAACTTAACTAAGAATACTAGGTAATAACTAAGACTAGAACTAAAGTTAAAAAAAAACCTACAGGACGGGTATCCCTGATGGACAAAACTTCATGAAAATCTTAAGGTTCCGCCCAAAAGTATATATCTCTCTGAGGATTAAATCGTACCTCTAAATACGTAGACATTAACAATCATAACTCTAAAATTTTAGAGTACAACACTGATCCTGTGCGAATGTCATCAGGAATGCACACATACAATGAATAATACTCAAGAAAAGATAACTATAGTAGCATCGATGGCATTAGTGGATCTGGACTCCTGGTCTGCCATGACTTCTCGTCCTCGACCCTGGGCAACAACGTCTGGTGTGGCCAAAATACGGGTCGACGTCAGTAAAATAGCTGTTGGAACAAAGGAAAGCACAGGGGTAGGTGAAAAGTGTTCACAATGGGTGAACAATATGTGATACCATCCCTCGGTCTTTGAATGAGGTGCTAATCAGTATCCAACGCCAATACATATGACAGACTAAAATACAACAAGATTAAGGTAACCGTGATAATAGGTCGGCATGGACATTATCTCCACCAGGAATGGCCTTTATAATGAAGCGGTATTCCTGAAGGGCCAGACTCCATCTGGTCAAACGAGCGTTCTTGGCTCGGTTCGATTTTAAAAATAACAACGGTTTATGGTCTGTCTCGATGACGAATTCTGTCATAAGTAGGTAGCGGGAAAACGCGTCTACGGCGTATACAATCGCCAGGCATTCTCGCTCTATAATAGCGTATCTCTGCTCTCTCGGAAGTAATTTCCGGCTAGCGTACATACAAGGGCGCAATAAGCCATCTCTTTCCTGAAGCAAAACAGCTCCAATTCCTTGGTCCGACGCGTCAGTTCGGACGGTGAAGGTGCGCCTAATATTCGGTAGGATAAGCAGCGGCGAACTGGAGAACAGTTGCTGCACTGTCGCGAGCGCGGTGGCGCACTGCGTATTCCAGGTAATTTTGTTGGGTCTGTCTTTTCTTGTAAGATCGGATAACGGGGCCGTAAGGGCCGAAAAATTAGGAACGAATTTCCGATAATAGCTTAAGAAGCCTAACAGGCTACGAACCTGCTTCTTAGTATGAGGAGCCTGGAGTTTTAAAATCTTACTTATCTTACTGTCGTCCGGTGTTTGGACGCCTTTGGCGATAGTATGTCCCAGAAAGTTAATCTGCGTATAACCCAGGAAGACTTTGCTAGGCTTAGCTGTAAGCCCGGCATCTCGAAGTTTACTAAGCACTTGACGAAGTGCTTCTAAGTGGCCTTTCCAATCCGTATGGAAAGCGCAAATGTCGTCAAAGTAGCTTAGGACGCATGGTGTCTGCTGCAATAGGATGTTCATCATCCTCGCAAATGTCGCTGGTGCCGTTACGAGACCGAATGGCATGAATCTCCATTGCATGAGACCCATAGGGGTCTGAAACGCTGTGTACTGTTTACTGGCCTCTTCCATTGGGATTTGCCAGTAGCCTTTAGCCAAATCTATTTTCGAAAACACGGACGACTCGGCCAATCGCGCAAATAGATCTTCCTGATTCGGGATAGGTTCAGCATCGTAAATGGTTAGGGCGTTAAGCTTCCTGTAATCGATACAAAATCTAACGGAACCGTCTGTTTTCTTTACTAGTACAATCGGCGAGCAGTAAGGGCTCGTCGAGCGCTCAATGACTCCTAAGCTGAGCATCTTTTCCACCTCGGACTGTATGGTGTCGTGCGCTTGCAGCGGGCGCGGGTAGGGTTTGACAAACACGGGTACGTCCGACTGCAACCGGATGACGTGTTGAACTAAGGATGTTTTACCCGGCAAATCAGTGAATACTGGCGAAAACTCCCGAACAAGATTCATGATGTCCTGTGTCTTACTTTAATCCAGCTCTGGATTGATATTAACGGAAGTCGCGTCCTCTGTGGCTTGCAAGGATAGGAGCGATCTTGTCATAGATAATGGCTCCCGGTCGTTGTCATCGATATTGACCATCGCTGCGTTTGCTTGGGCCACAACATGGCATGAATGATCGTGATGAGTTTGATCATCGGTAAGATACTTTTTCAACATATTAATATGGTACACCTTATCGTTACCACGTATGGTAATGAGATAATTAACTCTCGAGAGTCGCTTTTTAACTAGAAAGGGGCCTTTCCAAGTGAGGAGTAGCTTGTTATTCGTTTCTGGTAACAGCACCAATGCCCGATCTCCGACTGACAGGGTTCTTAACCGACTACCCCGATCGCGATATCCTATAAATGACCTGGTCCGTACGCATGCAAATTGTCGAGCCAGGTCGCATGCATTAACTATTCTATGTCGGAGATCGACTATGTACTGATACGCGGATCGCGTATCAGGAACGTCGGTATCAGAACCGGCGTATAAATCGCGTAAAATGGCCATCGGGCCACGTGGTTTTCGACCGTATAACAGTTCAAACGGGGAAAAACCCGTTGTCGCATTTGGGAGTTCCCTATATGCGAACAAGATGGCCGGAAGTCGACGGTCCCAGTCACCAGGTCTATCGGCGGAAACGCGTGCCAGCATAGTTTTCATGGTGGCATTCCAGCGCTCGCAACAGCCATTGGTCTGTGGATGGTATGGCGACGTAAGTTTCTGCCTAATGCCCGTGAGTTCCAATACTTTCCTGAAAAGGTCAGAGGTGAATTGCGGACCTCTATCAGATAATAATTCGGACGGGAATCCGACACGTGTGAATATGGTCACCAATGCCTCGGCGACGTGATCGGCCGATATTTCCTTTAAAGGGACAGCCTCAGGCCAACGGGTGGCATAATCGATTACTGATAGAATAAACCGATGGCCTCTATCCGACTTCGGTAATGGCCCGACGATGTCGACGGCAACTCGCTGAAATGGAGTGGAAACCGGCGGCATCTCTTGTATAGGCGCCCGCGAAGTTTTTCCTTTGGGGGTTCTTTTCTGGCATGTATCGCACCGCGACACATAACTATTTATGTCCCCGTAAACCCCGGGCCAAAAAAACAGACAGGACTCTCGATTTTGTTCTCGCTTTGCCTTGGTGGCCCGCTAATGGCGTGTCGTGCGCGAGGCGGGTGATGTCTCGGCGAAATGATCTCGGTATGACCAATTGCAAAATAGTTTCGCGCTTTCCCCGAAAAACGCGATATAGGAGGTCGTCTTTAAGGCAGAACCTGGATGTATCCGGGTTGTCCGGATCAATCTTAGCAAAGAGGGGCTTTAGTGATGGATCTGTGCGCTGTTCGTTACGAAAAATCTCGGGGGTTACATCCAAATCGACGACAGGCGATCGTAATGTGTCGTCACTCTGGCGACGCGATTGTTGTCTTGTCGTGACACACGCAATGTCGTTATCATCCCAAATCCCGAGTTCGCAATCGGAGACGTCCTTTAAGTGGGGAATATTCCCAATGATTAGGTCGGCGACCGGATTTGGTAGCACGCAGGCCGTGACAACACCAGTTATAAACGGTGTGTCAACATATATTTCCGCCAAACGAAAATGTTCAACTGAACCACCAAAAGTAATGCATGTCGCATCGCGATCCAGGAGTTGTGCAGGACGGACCAGCGATTCACGTACACCGACGGTCGTACAGCCTGAATCTCGCAATACGGATGCTCGTATGGCGTTTACTCGTCCCTCATACAATGTCAGCGCGCCTCGCTCGTGGAGGGCGGACATAACTGGAATAACTTTATCTACGGTTTCGGCATTCCTAGTTCTGTAACCGCGGTTTTCGGTGAATGCTACAGAGCATGCATTTGCCGCATCTAATCTAACTCTGCATTGTCGCGCAATGTGGCCTCCGGCGCCACATCTATAACAGTAGACTGGATTATCATCCCTTCGAGGTGTACCTCGATAAGAAGGAAATGTGGGCGCTTGATAGTAGTTGTTACGCGGTCCTCCGGTAGGGAAAGGACGTGTATATCGGGGTTCCCAGTCCCGAGAAAATTTATGGGGATTCGGTTGCCTCCTGCTAACCCGCGGCTCGGACCGTGGACGAACGTGCGGCGACTGTCGAAAGGGCTGTCTTGATTGTCTCGACGGTACCGGTGTCTTAGTAGCAGCGCCGGCGTAACACGGTTCGTTTACTTTAGCTTTAGCTAACGATCGATTAGGGTGAGCTGCAGCATACCGTTCCGCTATCGATGTTATCTCGACGGTAGTTTTGGGGGCTTGTTCCTTAAAATGCGCCACCAGGTCCGTGTGGCAGGACATATATATTTGGTCTTTAATTATCAAATCATATAGTTTCTTGTAGTTTCCCTCTTCCACACCGGCCAACTCAGTCCAACGGCTGAGTAGGTGGCGGAGGCGGTCCACGTAAGTAGAGAAATTCTCAGATGCCTCCGGCTTGCAATCGCGGAAACGCTTATGAAATCCATCTTCCGTATGTTGGAAACGCTTTAATAGCGCGGTCTTTAGAATGTCATAGTCCCTAGCGTCATCAATAGTGAGGCTATGGAAAACTTCCAACGCTCTCCCTGTCAAAAGATTGGCGAGGCATGACGTGTACTCACTACGCTGCCATCCCGCGCAAACGGCATGGAGTTCGAAGCGGTGTAGGTAGGAATCAATACGATCAACCTTATCATTAAAGGTTGGCAATTTAGGCTTCGTTTTATTATTGGAAGTAACTTCCGGAGCCCCGGTAGGTTGGGCTTGCTTCGCTTCTAACTGTTTCAAAGCGAGCTCGTACTCTCTTTGAGCCTGTTTTTCCGCGCGTTCCGCGGCTCTATCTTCTCGTTCCGCGGCTTTTTCTTCTCGTAATCTCTCCGCGGCCTTTTCTTCTCGTTCTTCTTTCAGTTTCTGGTCTACCCAAGAAGCACGCTGAGCTTCCGGTATGCCAAATGATTGGGCCAGTTCCAAATATTTCTGTAGTTCGGCCATGATATCGGTCGATAATACGATATAATAATGTCCTAATCGAGGACAGCTCCTGAAAAATCTCCAACTTTATTCTCCCTTGAAGCAATTTATCAATTGCACTCTGCGGGTGCTCGTTCCTGCAGTATGAACGAAATTAACGAAATCAACAACAAACTGTACGTCTTAGTCAACCAAGTAGTGGTTGAGCTATCTCAGCGATCACTTAACTCCACTTATTTCTCCTAATCCTCAAGCAGTCAGTCTACTGCTTCCGTGATTGGTCGTTACTAACGATACCAATGTAATATTCCCAGTGTATTTTCCGTACACTCCTAGCAGCGTTCCCTCTGCTATAAATCGGAATAAATCAATATTCACGATATGAACTTCCTTGGCTATACCAGCCTAACAACTCTAATATCCAGATTATCTCTCAACGTGCCCTAGACACGTGATTTATCCCAGGCAATAATATAGCAAGTATGAATACAAAATATAATAATGCAACACTATAATGGAAAAGAATTACATGGAGAGTAAGACGAGACTAACAGAAAGAACAAACGACAACAGACCTGACTAACCTGAAACTATCTACAAAAAGGTAAGAAAAAGAACAGGAGAGACGTCTTCCTAAAATACGAGGAGGATAGAACGCTAACAATCTATACGAATAACAGGTCCCTACAGAACTATTCAAGGCAAAGCGTATCTCCTATCCGTTTTAAACGCCATCTAGATCTGCTAGTCTGGCAAAAAGAGGTATGCTAAGTCTCGATCCCTTCCAACCTCCCGCCTATCTAATCTAACACAAAAGAAAAAAATAATGCCTGTCAAAAGTAGGGGAGCTGGAACGACGAACCCCTCAAACGAAGACAAATACAGATGGTTCACTTAACTGGGCAAAATGGACTGGCTCTTTCCTTTGGTCCACAGCGCTGGTCTTGTCTTTTCCTGATGCTAGCTGTCAGTCCCTCGTAGTGGTCCCAGGATCAATGACGAGAGGACATGCCAGACATGTGGGGGAGAAACAAAAACAAAAATCAGCAGTATACAAAACTATAAACTACAAAAATTACATAAATAACAGTGGAGTCTTAGAGTGGTAGACCTGCAGCTGTTGACGGGGTCCTCTTCCGATGATAGTAGTGTTCTCTAGATGTCAGAAGGTGACGGGTCCTCTTCAGATGTCAGTGGGGTCCCCTCCAGATGTCACGAGCAGAGTTAGGGTCTTGGGGATGTTACGACTGCACGAGAGGCAGCTAACTCACACTCGGACACAACCACACAAGAAAAGTACTAAATAACTAGAGCGTATATATGTCCAACCAAAAACTCTAATTAATAACTCAACCAATGATATTCATGTAACTATGGAGGTACTGCAATCAATAGTAAATAGGTATATTATACGAAACTGGATATCAATTTAAAGTGACAGTTGAGTCGCCACTGGCCAGTCGCCAGGCAAACTCTCCATAAATCATATGGGCTTAAATGTTAGGAGAGCCCAGTACGTTCAAAGCCTACAGAAGCACTCTTCGGCTTGTAGGTAATTTAAGCAGTTGCCAAAAGACTATATTTTATGCACAATCACTATTCAATTCATCAACAATGTGCTATATTATTCCAATCATACTATGGCAATAGATCTATCATACAGGACACTCGTGGTCGAGTGCCAGCTGGGGTTTCCTTAGTCTTCCTATGAGGCTGTAGTTCTCTCTCTATCTCCGATCTCTATTATACTTGAATAATTAAGATATATTACCATTGCTCACGCCTACTGGTAGGCGCGAACATCAATATAGCGCAGCGTGGGCTTTCAAAGGTCAGCCCACTCAGACCTTTCTTTCTAGAGCTCAGTCAGTCCGTTAGCAAGGACTTCTTGTCTTCAAACCACACAGTTCAGGTACTGGCCAACCGGAGATACTTCACGAAACGATGCTTCTCTCGTCTGTATTCACCAAATCTGAACGTTACACGATGTTATATACTATCTAACTACCCAGCGTGCTAGTCCGCTGGCCCAATTAGTTCAGCTATCTCATAGGTCGAAACCTCCCACCATTTTAATTGTAGTAATACGTCTGCACTATTCTACCAGCCAGTTAACGTGCAAAAACTTGTCTAGTCATACTTAACAATGTCAACTGTCCCCACCTTGTTTCACCCCTACTCCATTACTTATTAATCACGAACATTAAAACCCACAAGCGTGAATCTAACAGTTTAACTTTACATTTATTTACTCACCAACTATAATTTGGCGAGGACCGTTCAAGGCCACCAGCCAATTTCTCATGGCCCTGGTAAACAACAACAACTCACTCTCTGCGTGAGTTTTAACAATATCCGAATCATGACAGTAGTGCTCCAAATGTCATACAACCATTGTATGGACCTATATTTCATCAGCCAGCGGCCGAGGAGAGGGGGGGGGGGGAGGAGGATGGCTAAGTGAGCCAGTTGGCATGGGTCTGCGAATTTGAGGGGAGGGGCTATCTACGCCCCCTGGCAGTTCCAAAGAGGTGATTTTGATAAAAGGCTAATGACGCCGTAAAGTAAAAAGGTGTCACTTGGGTCTGGTTGGCATAAAACGGACGGGCAATATTATTTATTATATCATAGTAAAATATTATTATTTAAAGAAGATTCATAAAGATCAATAATACATAAATGTAGATCAATAACTGCGGCCAGGGTAACAGAAACAGGCTAATATTATTATAATATGTTGCATATTAATTTATCTGCATACGAACATAGCTATAGAGGTATCTTTTAATTTATCAAGTTAGTTTTTTTGTTTTTTGGGTTCCTTTAATTATGTGCTGATTTATTTCTCTACTTAAAAAGCTTCATTCGTTCAACCGTTTAGTGAGATGTGCCTGTAGAAGCTCACTAGTGAAATACTGGTGCAGTCCCCTGCACAGCTGCTGGTAATAGGTCCAGGTCATATGGGAGATGTTTCAGTCTGGTTCATTCGTGTATTCTTTGTTTTAATGTGATATTGGGGTAGGTAGAACAATTGTGTATTTTAAGTAATTTTTGGGGGTGGGGGTGGGTGGGGGGGGGCAGGTTGAATTGGGATTTGGAAATGTAATTTAGTCTGTGCATGACTCGGTGATGTGAGATAACTAAAACAGAGAAATTAATCAGTACATAATTAAACGAACAGAAAAAGAAAACCAACTTGATAAATTAAAAGATACCTATATAGCTACGTTCATTCGTAGATAAAATGAATTATGCAACATATTACACAACCCCAGCCAGATAAACCAATGGAGGACCAGTCCGCTCACCTGTTCCATCCAAATAATTCAAAATACCACAAAAAAAACCATGGGATCGCAGTAGAGAGACCGAACGCTTATCTGTTCTATACTGTTCTGTTCTATTCTATTTTATTTTCATTTTGAATTGATGGAAAAATTATATTTTATTGTTGTTACTCTAGCTGTCGATGTTGTTGTTATTCGTTGCTATTTTAGGGCTATGAGAAATGCAAGCTTTGTTTTCTTTGTTTGGAAGTTTGCTTTTTCCCAGAGACACGCTACAATATTATTATATTATGTACGGCCGTTTTAAGAGAAAACACCGTATACTATATGCTAAGATAGGTTAAATTCGCACTCTAATATCGTTTTATAGAACGAAAAATATGTTCTGTTTTTCCATATGACTTACAATCTCTCTCTCTGCCTCCCTCTCTCTCATTCTCTCCCTCTGTCTCTTTTTCTGTCTGTTTGTTTCTCTCTCTCTCTCTCTCTCTCTCTCTCTCTCTCTCTCTCTTCACACACTCTCTCATTGGCTTTGTCCGTCTATCTGTCTTTCAGGCGGTCATTCTCTCTGTCTCTCTCTCCTTCTCCCTCCTCCCTTCTCTATCTCTCATTTTGTGTGTGCGTGTGTGTGTGTGTGTTGCACAGGTTCCTTGGATCACCACAAGCCAGAAAGAGACTGGATGAGATATGATTTATTTATTTATTTATTGTAAAATACATTTTTTGGCTTATACGGTCTTTAGCCAAAAAACGTAAATGTAGGTCACTGTCTTTGCCTCTTAGTCTTACCAGCTGTTGCATTTACCAAGACACATTCTCCACCCTGTAACACAGACGAAAAAAAAGCATGAACTAAATAATCAACGAAAAAAAAAAAGTTTCAGTTTGGCTTTAACGACGCGTCGGCTTGCAAAAGTTGCATTGTCCATGATTTGCATCCTTTACGATTATTGGGGTACTTTACTGCAGCTTGTTTGTCAGTTTGAATGATTAAAATCTCACCAATAAGAGTCTAATGGGAAAAGAACCGCATAGAATTGTGTTAATATCATACTATAATGGAAGTAGAGGGTAGACATGTAAGCACCTAAAATTTCGGGGTGACGTGACCAACGCATTTTCGTAGAGTAGAATCAAAAACTATGATCGGAAATTTCGTTCTTCACCTCTCTTTACGCTTAGATCAAAGAATTTGCAAGATTTTTTTTTATCTTGCCTGGGTTAACTAGTGAGAATAAAATGTCGTAGGGTATTTTCCATATTGTTGTATCTGCATGTTTTTTTGTTTTTTTTTCGAGAAAATGAGGATCGAAAATTTGAAGAGTTGTGTAATATCAGTGGATATCATTACGTCACTAAAACACCTACCTTGAACAGTTTTTAACCGATTGGAATGACACTTACACGTAATGAAATTAGGAGTGGGAGAACCACTTTCATGACAAAACCTCGAAAAATCCGCAATATGTTGCATACAACAGTATGGCAAATACCCCACGATAATATGTCAAAAATCTTTAAACTGATTTATAGATTTCAGTCTCTCTAGGCCAGAATTAATATTGACATACGAAAACGAGCTACACAAATATCATTTAAATAAACAGGTCTGACACAGAAGGGAACATGAGCCTGTCGACGTGTTTCCGCTTATAATGAACCCTCCACTGTGTGGGAAAGGGCTTTTGGGAACGGACTTTACATTCCACCTCGCCTGAAAGACTTAATTCAAGCAGGCTCAGATGCTTTCTGCATTGCCTTTCAGTAATGCAGTAGATAGGCTTTGGTGGAGTCGGGTACCCTCTCTTTGTTTTCTCCACAAATCTGGCCTCTAGTCGGGATCAGAAAGTTCTCGTTTATATATTATGTGATCTAATAACCATTTCATAATTTATCATACACGTAAAGTATACGATAAACATCTTCTAGCATATATTTCTGAGTTTGTCTGCGCGTCCAGTCAGGACAAATCTCCCGAATCAAAATATATCAATGTTTTAAATTATTTGACTAGTGTTAGATATTCTAGGTATATAAATATAGGTAAATTGCAGATGATATTACGTGTACACTACTCTCTGATCTCTCAAACAACTCCGTCAACAGTGCTTGGATAATAGCGATATTGTTCACTGAAGGGTCACTTTGTAGTAGGCCGGTGTCAGAAGCCTAGCCCCATGTAGTAGTTTCTTGTTCATCCCACATCTCGGTAAACTACTGTGAAGATGTAAGGTTAACAGTGCTTCAGTCTCAACTATGTCTCCTGATCATTCATGACGAGATCATTGTATAACGTGGCTGACTAAAGGAAAGTTTGCTGGCGGTCTACTGGTATGCCAGAACCTGATGATTCTGTAATACCTGCTGAAGTTACTGCTGCGATTAGTAGAGACAAAATGTGGCAAATAGCAAATGTTATATGTTGCAGAGCCTCGCGTAAGAAATAATACAGAAACGATACAATCAAATGCAAAGGAAAAGGAAACATTTTGTTACTTTTGCCACATTTTGACTCTCCTTCAAGCCTTGCAGCGACCCCATAGATTTTCTGTGCTTTTTTAATGATTCGAATAGCAGCATTTCTTTGTTTTTGTTACATACATACTTATTTAGTAATCTCAATAACAATCTATGAAAACCTAAAATCAATGTTAACATTTTCGCACACCCGGTGTCGTGATTTTGAAACAATCACTTTCGCGATTTGAAGAGTCATTATTTATCCTTTGAATGTTACATCTATAAAATGTTATGAAAATCCTAGAGATCGTGTTTATTCACTGAAAGAATATAATTTCAATATTTAAAAAAAAGACAGCACAGAAAATCTGTAGTGTCTCAGCAAGCAAGTCAAAATGTGGCAGGAAAGAGAAAAGGTTTTATGTTGAAAACCTTGCTAAGAAATATTAACACAAATTATACAAACAACCATTTCTATGATTCAAAGTTCGAAATAAAAGCTCATCAAAGACGAAAAAGTAAAATCAACAGTTGGATTGCAAGATGCCAGTGTGCAAAACTTCCAGATAACTTGCTTTACTCGATACCTGAAAGTACGATGAGTTCCATTGGGTTACATATGTACTTCGTTTGCATGAGAGATTTAAAAAAATAATTCTAAAAGACAATTCAGTGAAACACGGTCATGTTTTCTGTGCACAAGAAACCCTTCGTCGTTTGTGTGCAGAAGTAACCCTTCGTCGTTTGTGTGCAGAAGTAACCCTTCGTCATTTGTGTGCAGAAGTAACCCTTCGTCATATGTGTGCAGAAGTAACCCATCAAATGAAATCATCGACTTTTTTCTATACATCTGCAATGACATCTGTTACAGAGTGAGTCTGGATAAATAATACTAAATTATTCACACCGAAATATCCCGGCTCGAGGACTCCATTATTGGTGCCAGGATATTTGAAGTCGCTGAAAGAAATTTTTTCATTGTAGAATTTACGAGCGCCATATACAGCCTTTAGCCTCTGCATTACATATTATACAGGAGCGAGTTTTTCCAACAACCAAGCTACACATTGATTTCAGAACCAGAGTTTATTCAGCGCGTTATCAGTGTGGAGATAAGCGCCTGTAACTGTTATGAATCACCAATACTGGCTTCTTATCTAGGCCATGTTTGTCTTTATACAGTTCAGTCGTCCACAGATTGTACCTAACAGTTTTGTTCCCGAGTTCCTCGTCCTTCATCTGGGCATGTGTGCAATAGGCTACAGAATTATGGCCGGTTTCACATACCGGTACTTATATTATGAATTTGCTAGCAAAATTCCCTTGTTCACAATGCTGATTTTAAGCACGGTAAAATTCTTTACAGACAATTCCATTTGGTTCAACCATGTTAATTTAATCTAATCACTATGCATTTTATACTCGAAATACGAGTGTTCACTGAACATTTTAAACCACTGGGAAGACCTGAGGAAGAAAAGCAGAATATGAAGTTGAGAAAAACTGCAATCCAGCAAGATTCGAATCTGAAACCGTCATTTCGTGCTTGAACGTTCTGCCAAACAGACTATTTGATTCTGATACACCAAAGTGCTACAAAGCTTTTCCTGCGAGTCCTCAAGGACATATTTGTATGGGTTGGGTTCCTGAAAGATTTTTTCTTGCCATTCCAATCCCAAATGGTTATTCTGGCCGGGTTTGCAAATCAGCAGCTGCCAGTGCTTTCTTTGTTGAAATTAATCAGATCTGGGAAACGACAGATGCAGAACCACCGAAAAAGCTTGCTCTGTTCCTTATCCTAACCTTAATTCTAACAGTTAAAGGAAATTAAAAAGAAAAAAGAAACGATGCCGTCTTGATAGTGACATTTTGACAAAGAAATGACAACTGTTGTAAGAACTGCAAGAAATCTATCGGTGTAAAATGACCAAACCCAGTTGTCATAACCACTTCAGATTGTAAATTGTTGCTGATTAATTTTAATACATTTCAGTTTGAAACCGAACTTGCATTTTACAACATGTTAGCTCGATAACCCTTTATTGCGCTCTGCACTAGTTCACTGATGCGAAAGTTTAAAGCATGGGCATTCGAAGTTGTCGCCTATGAAAAATGTACGAAGGCTACAGAGAATTTCAAATGTATCAGATACAGTCAAAAGAGATCAAATAAACGTTTTTTTTATGCCTCAAACAGTTACCGCTGGGTGAAACATTAAAATCAATAATTATATTCAATAAATGTTGCAATGTGTTTACTGCGGGTCTGTGCACCAGATGTCACGAGGCGGGGTGTGACTCTTCAGAGCACTCGACTGCAAGAGGCTCGCCTCGCAACACTCAACCAGAAACAGGTGAAAAATAACACAAACAAAAGAATTCACTTTTGGCAAGCCTGCAGGCCGTATAATTTAACTAATAACTTAAAAATACAATATATATTATATGAACATAATTTATGGTTATAGTACTATCTGTTATAACAATCACGCTATTCCTATTATGGGTAGGCTCAATTAATTACTACTGCACTTTATAATACGTGGCAGGGCGCATACTGCTTATTTCCTATTATCAAACACAACAATAATTCATAGGTAGAATGCGCATATCCACCATCTTGTCTGTCCGGACCCACTTAAGGCGTCGTGAACCAATCGGCGGCGAGTTCACTACTGTAAACAATGACACGTGTGTATACGCACATGGGAGACATTCGGTCAATTCTTTCACTTCCTTTCTCTTGCTTACACGGATGGTAGGGAATCGGACCAGTTTGGATACATCCTTTCCACCCCTGTCACAACAGTCAACTACAATGCAACCAGCAGGCATTTTAACTGCTTAGACACATCTCGAAGTTACACTCATCAGCTGATCCACCGGCCATCTTGTTTGGCGGCAGTACAAAACAAAAACTCTGTGATGTCATGCGCATTCTACCTATACAGCAATAACAATATCCCTAGTGACGCTGTATGTGGGACAGCTCGTCTTCTCTTATCCAAGCTGCTCACAGCTCTCGAGGACCAGCTACTTGTGTAGGTACAGCAGGCTTACATTGTCGCCCACCACTGGGGCGGACGGTTTGGTAGATAGCGCTTGTGACTTTCTTTCTTATTTCATGGCCAAGGCTGAGATCTCTCTCTCTCTCTGACTGACTTCTCTGCCTGTCGTCAGTATTTTCGCTTTTCGTCTTTGTTATATGGCCACTCTCAACCGAGCCTCTCCGTGAACGGATACTTCTGCTGTTTCACATGAGACTAACAGATCAATGTGAGTATTGTGAGGTCGTCTTTTTATATGCTAGGGAAATATAAGGTCATGGCAAGAACTGCGCATGACAGGGAGTGAAGTCTAAAGGTGCACCCAGAGTGGGCACTGCTTGGACGCCCCGTGGACGCTTCTTGGAGGCCCCAAACGGAGAGAGTAAGGGGAGAGGCGAGCATGCGGCATGGAGGGGACAGAGTGGAAGCCTCTCTCGGGCCGCTCGCTCCGGAATATTCATTATCGAGAAGGATGGACGAAGAAGGAATCCTTCAATTAATGATTTTGTATTGGTTAAGAAAACGAAGGTTAAACAGACGCCGTTACTGGGTCCACAAAATTCATCAGTGCCGTTCTACATATGGCGCATGTCATCATTTAATGGAACAAGTATTTTCAGATGATGAAAAATGTTTGCCGTATATAAGGATGAAATCCTCTACTTTTAAGCTATTCCTGGCCAGAGTTGGACCATGCCTAGAAAGAAGAACCAACGTGCGAAAACTATTGTCACCAGAGGAACACCTGGTTATCGCGTTAAGGTAATGTATGATTACTATGAATGAATAAATATATGTGGCCTGAAGGGACGAGAAAATTAGTGCGGCGCTAAACCACCACCCTGCAAGTTTTTTTGTGCGTCCAAGGTGCCTCTGTGGTGAGAGGAAGTGGCCAGCAAGGTGCTTTCACGCTGTCTTCGATAACGCATTTCTTGTTATCTTAATTTTGGTCGTTGTAAAATGGTGCCAGCAGGGAGCGGCCAAGTGGAAGTGGCGTCCAAGCAACGCCCACTCTGCTTGCACGTTTTCTCCACTTTTCACACCCTAATCACTCATTTAACTTGGTTCTCAACAAACAACAACTTCGCAATATTTTAGTCCCATAGTCTGCACGCTCTATTCACGGTCATTATCTAACAAAATGTAATGTTGTGAGCACTGTTAGCTTTCATGAGACCACAGACGATCCATGACACCAGAGTCCCCACCTCGCCCGATCCACCTCATTATTATCAAACCCGAACATCTCAAAGGTTTTATTCTCCCGTCACACTTCATTAAAAATTAAAGCACAAGTCTCCCACTTACAACCACAACAAGAAGGACAGGGAAAGCATGGCGCCAAGGCTGTGGACCATTGATTTTGCATGATCAACTCAGGAGTTCCACTGGTATGAACTTGACTTACATGAGATATAATGCATTATGAACTTGATTTGCTTGAGAAATGTTTAGTTATTCATTCATTCATTCGCCATATATGAATTTGAGGACATGGAAAAAAGCGAACACTTTCACTCAGTAACTGTGGCACTTACAGATTTCAAAATTGACACGAATGTACTTGCAGTTCGACAAGACTACCTTGAAATTTAGGTGAACGAAAGCGTTGCTTTTTTTTTTCTTCTCAAAATGTACTATTTCGACTATTCCATTTGAGCGGTGAGTTAGTGAGTCATAGTTTTTAATCGCTGCCATGAATCATGCAACGAAACGGAAAAAGAAAAAGACCTGTCGATGAGATGTGTCCAGATTAGACAATTTCTTTTCTTTTCGGCTGTTGGACTCTCTCTCTCTCTCTCTCCCTGTTTCTCCCTCTCTCTCTCTCTCTCTCTGTGTTTTTCTCTCTTTCTCTCTCTCTCTCTATCTCTCGCTCTTTCTCCGTTTGTGTGCAAATATTAACGCATATTTAATATGTAACTGTTAGTAGTGTTATGGGTTTGTGATTCTTTAAAATACAAAGTAATACGGAAAAAAGTTCCCGAAGAAAGCATAATTTTTTTGATCAACCTGGGTCGCGCTGGGTATTCTGCTGGTGTTAGTATTATGTTTAAAGTCCTATTTCCGCTTTGATGAGCAAAGGAAAACCAATTTGCATACGGTTAGTAATCGCCACGTAACTAAATGAGGAAGTAATTAAGAACATATGTCTATTACAAGACGAGCTATCAAATACCGAACCGTAAAACATCCACAATTGCATTAGCACTATTGATCTGGCACATTCTACATGATGTTTGGCATAAATTGTCTTGACTCAGTCCAACCAAAGATACCAGATTGATAAGATCAGACACTCCCTTCTTCCGGCCTTTTAAAAACGCGTCTTTGTCCGGTCACGGGTACCGCCCACTCTCATCGCGCGGAGCCAGCGCTTCGTACAATCGATTTGCATAGAAGGTAAAACACAACACTGATTGGTTTGACTTCCAGAGGCAATTTCACCGTCAAAATATTTTTAAAATATTGAGTATCTAATTACTATTTTTTTTTTTCAAGCAAAGCTAAAAGAAAAAAAAAGTGGGTGAAGGAAGGAAAAAGAGAGAAAACAGATTGTTCACCAGATGGCATAGGCGTAGATCTAGTAATGTGCGTGCGGCTTCCCCGGCCTCTCTTCTTTTTCGCCTACCGACAGCGCTTGGGATTCGACTGCTTGTGTTTCTACTGCTGTGCGTCTCTGATGCAACAGTTGATGTGTGTATCGACGGTGGTCTATTTTTCTTGGATTTGGAGAATAAAAAGAACAGGAGGAAAAACTAGAAGAAGGAAAAATCCAAGGTTAGTCTGTTATTCTTAAAGGCACGTTCTTAAACATTTTCAAAACCCTTCACAGTCCCCGCTATTGTTTACTTGCATCTGCCGCTGGGAGACGGGGCGCGCGAGTTACTGAACGGAAAATTCAGCCTCGGTCTCATGTTATTCTAAAAATATACCAGATGTATCTTCGGTATGATGGTAAATTAATAAAATGATTGTGACATTGTTACCATATTTAAAAAGGAAAAAAATAGCCAGAGGTTACAAGGAACAAACTACTTTATAATTACAAAGTAAAAGACGTCCAGCGAGGTCTAGGGTGACAGGTGAACAGTGAACAAAACTCGGCATTTTCTCTATTCGGCTTTGTAAAAAATGCCGTTGTTTAAATCTCTCATGCTTACGCCACAAGATGGCGCTGCGAAACCCGTGCAGGCGAAAACCCCGAGCTGTCTTATCTTATCGTTTATAGTATCTTTGGTCAAACTGGAGCAAAAAGAAAAAAGTTGTACATGTCTGTAGCAAAGCCTAGCGTTAGAAATTATACAGAAACGATACAACAAAACCAGTGATATTATATATAATAAAAAACACTAACACAGAAAATCTGTGGGGTTGCAGCCATAGATATACTACACGAACGTCATGTCGTGTAGTATATCTATGGTTGCAGCAGGGCTTGAAGCAAAATCAAAATGCGACAAAAAGAAAAAGTCGTATATTGCATGCAAAGCTTCAGGTA
The DNA here is from genome assembly GCA_963931925.1 of Onchidella celtica. Classification (NCBI taxonomy): domain Eukaryota; kingdom Metazoa; phylum Mollusca; class Gastropoda; order Systellommatophora; family Onchidiidae; genus Onchidella; species Onchidella celtica. The sequence continues at coordinate 6,541,583 of OZ007574.1, read as the reverse complement.
TCAAATAATACCTAAACGGTACAATAAAACGCAAAGGAACAGAGATGACAAAGAAAACTTTCGGCGTTCAACATTCATCAGCAATGTATCGCTTTGGTATTATTTCCTAAGCGAGTCTTTCCCTCTTACATTTAGTTTATTTTTTTGCCACATTTTGAACAAGCCTTGCTTCAATCCCAGAGATTTTCTGTGCTTTTTATAATATTTTGTCTTGGCTCAATCTACCCGGCTACATAATTTTGCATCTTGGGTTTCGCCAGTTTACAATCTCCGATTTGTTGATATAATGTAAGGCTTTACAACTTAAGTTCTCCCCCCCCCCCTCAAGATTTGTTGGAAATGTAAGGCTTTACAACTTCTCTCTCTTCCCCCCCCCCCCCCGCCCCAACCTTTCAACACTGTACCGAATCCTACATCGGTCCCACATCTTTTCTATCTATTTTTTTTTTTTTTCAAATATCTGTGAACTTTACTTTAAAGGATATTTAGTTATAGGGATGCCAAATGATTTTCGCAAAAAAACCCTGAAAAATGAACGTGTCATCGTGTTTGCACCAAAACAAACACTTTTTTAAAAACAGTTTTTAAATAATCCACCAACACACAAAATACAATTAAATACCCAGGAAGCTGACGGCAAACCGGACTATTGGCATCCCTGTGGTTATTACGACTTGACCTGCACGTTAACATTAATCGTCCCAACATGTTCTGATGTAATGAAGCCGAAGGGTAGTTGTATGGTGATTCACAATCATGTTGTAGTGCTGAGGTTAATTTCAGAGTCATTAACTTGGGCATGGTGAGGCCACAATGGAGTGTGAGGAAATCAGGGACCGAAATACATGTTTAACGGGTCCTTTTTGGGAAGGGTCAGTACATTTCCTGAATTCATATTGTCAACACTGCGTGTAGTGGAAGCCATGCTTGTTGCCGGAGAGATCGTCAAGGCGTGGAGGTAAGGGCGTGGATTTTGGATTGTCACAAGTGACACCACTGATACCTAGCAAACTTATAGACAATATTGTGCCATCTAGTATTAGTATTGCAGGTTGACATGCATATTAATTATCAGTGATATTGATTCAATTCGTGACCTTAGTTCTTGTCTATAGACAGTATTGCAACATTCAGTAGAAGTTCTGTAAGTTGGCTTCTATATTATCAGTGATGCTGAGGAAAGCGGTAGCACCAGTGAGAGGGTTGGGATTTTTCTCAAGACATTGGGATTTAGGGGGTTACCTTGGGATCCTGGTGTCATGATCACATTAGGATCATAAATGCCGTGCTAGGTCACGACGTCAGTGAGTTAATTTTTACGATCTTGTTGATTATAACCAGCGTAATTTGTCCTTGAGCTGTTCTCGTGAACAGTTTGTTTTGAAACACCTTTTTTCTGATGGATGGAGAGAAGGAGGGGCGAGACAGAATAAATGTATAGCTAGGAATGACAGAGCAGTTCTCGACCCCGTGATTTTGATTAACATAGATAAGGGGCGAGTAAAGGTAGTTTATTTAGACGCTTAGTTGGCGTTCGGAAATTCGTGCATAAGAGTAGAAAGCACGGGGTTTGAAGATTTTTGTAGTTAATGTTTCGCATTTTAACTTTTGTCTAGACCGTAAACGTGACCTTGATTTGGCGCAAGGCCATGACAAGCATAAATTAGTATTGCAGGCTGAGCTCCCAGCGGCTGCACCAATCAAATGTATGAATCTGGACGGAAGGTCGAGACATAGCTTTAGTATTTAAATCCGTGCAGAGCTTAGATAGTGGCCACATGTAGACAATCCATTTACGAGGTGGACGGCGATAGTCCTCAGCCAGATGAGAGACATAGAGACGCGGTTGAGCAGTCCATATTGTGAGGAGCGTGATGTTTTAAAGCTCCAGAGCCTAAGCTACTTGGTTTGATATGAACCCACAGCGTTTACATCCAGCGCTCTCACTCCCAGTGAGGGCCGCATGGTGAGAGTTCATACTAATTTGTAATGATGAAAGTGAACCGTTCTACTTACTTTTGAAGACAGTTTCAGAGCTACCGCCAGACAACGCATGGTTGTACAAGCATTCTCCATGGCGTGTCTAGAGGAAATGTCCATATCATAACATGTCTCATTGAATTAATAGAATTTAAACTGTTATATCCGTTGCCACGTGCGCGGATTCTATTTGGCATCTAACTCATATGACCTGCAAGTAGTTAGAGTGAATAAGTTAGTCTTTATAGAAAGCTGTAGTTTCATTAGTTAGATTCAGTTGCCTTTGAATTGATATTTATATTTATAATTATATTTGTTACATTAATTCCTGTAATTAAACTGCCCTACAGTTCTGCTAAAAATCAAAGCAATTGATTTATTTAGTTTTTAGAGTGCAAGTATTTTTTTTGTGTGTCCGTCGATTGTGGGAGCGGACCTCGAAAGAGTGTCAGTCGAATTCTCCCCATCTAACCCACATCGCGACACCTGGCATTTTTAAAGAAAAGTCTTGGGATTTTTCGGCCTTTTGTGTATTTGCTTTTTTTTTTTTTAAACACACACGCAAACACACACACACACACACACATACAAACGTATACAATTGCCCTTCCACTCACAATACTATTTGCGGCTTCAAAGGTGAATAAAGCCAAATGGGCTAAAGGCCAATCTAAGATTGCCTGCATTGGATCTTTTGTGTGATGAGCTAGGTATTATAGACATGGATTATCTTAAATTCAATGCAGAATGAGATTGTACATTTTAAATGTATTTTTTCGGGTTGGAAAAAGGTCTTGAGGTCCTTTCACCTCTTCTTGGGATTTTTTTATACGAGTTTCTTGGGATTTTTTAAAATCTTCGCCGGGAACGCTGTTGGTGGCAACCAGGTAAAGGTCAGGCAGGGAGATTTGATCATGTTTGGCTCTGGCAAGTGCACGTCGTGCAAAGACTTTTTTTTTTTGAAGTTTGTGTCGTGCCGAAACATTTTCTCAGGCAGATTTTACTGCCCTTGTGACAGTTTTGTCACCGGCGGAGCCCATTTAAAAAAAAAAAGTTTTATAGCATGCTATGTGTGACTGACTTGTTTCACAATGCTTAGACTAGAGACATATCTTTGGCTACAGAGTACAGAATTTTCAATGGTGTCTATTTTAAACATATTTCATGAAAACCCACATTTCTTTTGAATTTGCAGCATTTGATACAAAGCGGTACCACCACGTTCAATACAACGTAGAGACCTTGATGTCAATAAACAATTTTGATTTTGTCCAAAATGTTACCGGAAAATTGAGTGGGGGAGGGGGGGGGGAGGAGGGGGGCACGCCTCATGCATCTTTGCGAGACCGTTTGCAGTAACTGCATAACAAGGCGCCTCCAAGTTTTATACAGCTAAGGGCCACACCTAGTCCAAAGCCGGCACTGAATTGTTTCAATAATGTCATGATACTATAATTATGTCAGCATTCCCTTGCACTCTGTGAAAACTCCCTCAGGCGCGAGAAATTGTACACAACACACACAAAAGCCCCAACCAAATCTGTCCATAAGTCCTCCCATTCTTCTTATAACCATGCGCACATTTTTCTGACAGTTATTTAAAGTGGCTTTTGTTGTCAACTCTTTGTGGAGCGGCCATGCCTGGCGCCGAGAATAAATAGATAAAATTTAATAGCTCCAACCCAACCACCCCCGCCGTGCCCGCAGTCACTCCAACTAGCTAGGCTGTCAGTTCGGGTCGCTCTGATATGGTGTTTGGGCGCGTGGTTGGCTATGCCGCGGTTGGGGAAGTGGGGTGTTGGCTGCTACCTGGACCTGGACCATTATAACTGAACTTTTTCAGGTCCCAGTGAAAGACCTGCAAAAGATTACAGTTGATTGTCTCAAAATAGGGATCTTCAACAGCCACCCCCCCCCCCCCCACCCCTTCGTCAGGATTAACTATGCAACACACCTTTATCATCAAGCCGAAGCCAACGCCTTTCCAACTTTTTTTGTACTTTGTTTGGAATGGGCGCTATATTTAATGATCTCCATTATTATTATTTGTGAGTGTGCATTAGAAAACCCACAATAAGCCGGCAACATGACATTTTGAGTTCTGTACATATAATAAAAGACAAGACATTTCTGATAAATTGAAGTCAGTGATTTTGAGAAAACAGCATTTAATCCTATAAGTGGCAATAGCTAATTGACCAAGTAATATTGGAGTGATTGATGTTAGGAGACCGTAGTCTAACAATTAAGCTGTTCTAGAAATCATAGTGAGTAGTGTTCACTGCTCGTCTACAGTTTACCCTGTAACATGCCACGGTCCCCTAAACAACAGCCAAGTTGGAGGTTTATGTAGGACCCATATTTTCAGTTCAAAGCCGTTTTTCTCAAAATCAGCTCCGCAGACTTATTGTGGGTTTTCTCATGCACACTCACATATGTGAGCTGATTTTGAGTAAAACGGCTTTGAACTGAAAATCTGGGTCCGACATAAACTTCCAACTTGGCTGTTGTTTAGGGGACCGTGGCATGTTACAGGGTAAACTGTAGATGAGCAGTGAACACTACTCACTATGATTTCTAGAACAGCTTAGTGTAGTGACATACTAGACGCGGCAAACTGCTGCCGCACGCGGGAGCGGTAAAAAAAAAACCGCCAACACGTGTTATCCTATGAGACCTGACATACTAGAGAAACCGTCGTCGCGCGCGGGAGCGGTTGCCGCTGTCTGATTTTTTTCTGCCGCGCCTGTCGGCGGGAAAATGAGAACCGCAACCGCGCGCGGGAGCGGTTTTCAGAGACAACACATGTTAGGCTATGGCTAGTGACATACCATCCCGCTCGCCGCGGCGGGATTTTTATTGCAGTGCAATCATCAGGTGCACTTCGTTTCTCGCACACAGTCCTGTTTCTTTTTTTCAGAAATAATATTCAGATATTGTGAACTTTTCGAATATGTCTGCGGAAGTTATTATTAGTATGGTGGAGCAACAGCCTGCTATCTGGGACAAGGGTTGTGAGAAAAACGCACTGGAGGGAGGTTTGCCGCTCATAGTATGTCAGGTTCAAACTTACGCGGTTTGCAGCTGCCGCGCGCGGGAACGGCAAACCGCGACAGCACGCGGCATAATATGTCACTACACTTAGTTGTTAGACTACGGTCTCCTAACATCAATCACTCCAATATTACTTGGTCAATTAGCTATTGCCACTTATAGGATTAAATGCTGTTTTCTCAAAATCACTGACTTCAATTTATCAGAAATGTCTTGTCTTTTATTATATGTACAGAACTCAAAATATCATGTTGCCGACTTATTGTGGGTTTTCTCATGCACACTCACAAATAATAATAATGGAGATCATTAAATATAGCGCCTATTCCAAACAAAGTACAAAAAAAGTTGGAAAGGCGTTGGCTTCGGCTTGATGATAAAGGTGTGTTGCATAGTTAATCCTGACGAAGGGGGGGGGGGGGTGGCTGTTGAAGATCCCTATTTTGAGACAATCAACTGTAATCTTTTGCAGGTCTTTCACTGGGACCTAAAAAAGTTCATGTGCATGAGAAAACCCACAATAAGTCATACATATTTTTTTTAGTATTTCTACTGTCACGTTGTTTTTGTTGCTTTTCAATCAAGGCGAATGAATGTAAATGGGCACATATACGACACTCGGGCTCCTTACAAAGGCAACGGGAAGGTGAAACTAAGACACGACAGCAACAGGATAGCAAATGGCAGGTGCGCGCCTAGACTAGTAAAAGCACGCCGTCACTTGTTGTATTTTTTTTATTTACGACACCTGGTAGAAATTTAGACTTAAAACTGGAACAGTGGAAGGCCGACATGAAAAGGAGAAATCAATCACAGAATAAAAAATTGACAGAAAAAGCGGCCTTAGAACTTATGATGAATTGCGACTCTGTTGTCAAGGGACGGTCATATTACAAAGCTGAATACACAAACTCCACTGATTTGATCCTAAACATCGAATATTAATCTTGCTGTAATGAATGTACGCTGTGTGTAGCTAGAAATCAGTACGTAGCAGTAGTAATCAACTGAGCAAATACAACAGCGGTTCTCAAACTTTGTCAGACAATCGCTCCTTAAGCTCCAAATTTTCTTTCAGCCCCCCCCCCCACTTTTCTCTCCTCCTCCCCCCCCCCCCCCCCAACGCCAATGCCTACTCAAATCCAACAGACACATTCCACAAGAAGGGCAGACTACACACAAATTACCATGTTAAGTTTTTCAAAACCTTATTAATGACAATAAGCAGGTTGACTATTTTTTATCAAACAGAAATCATTCTTTGTCAAATGCCCTAAAAGAAGTGGGCATTTTCTGTTCATAAACCCCATCTCTGTGTGCTGTTGAACAAGTCCGGGACCGTACATGTTTTTGTCCCCAAAATTGTCCCTCCGTTCCTGCCCCCCCCCCCCCCGAAAATCGCCCACTTTCATCGGTTTCGTTCCATTGTCGCCACACTCCCTTTCCCGCGTTTTCGCTCCATCCCCCACACGTTGAGAACCACTGATTACTACAATAATAATTTTGTCTCCCATTACGATTATCCTCTTAAGAAAACGTTTTTTTTTTGCCTCACTAACGTCCACTCGATTCTTTTCGCTGTCACCATTACCCAGCTATAAACATGTTTATTGCGTCACCAGCGGCCACTTTTACTCAAGTTCTTCGTAGTTTTGCAGTGTTTGTTATGGTGGTTGTAGTCTTTAGGACCCGTACATTCATTATGCAGTGTCTTCCTTTCGCACTGATCATTTTAGATAGTTAAAGTGAAGATGAAACATTTAAGAATAGTTGAAGGCAATCAAATCACCTGTGCCATCTGCTTCCTTACCTCATAAATCAACCGAGAAAATCGATATTGGAAAGTCTACCGTTACCAAGGTCATCTCCACCATTTCGTGACCTCAATTCTTGTTTGTCCAACTCCACTTTTTACACAACTGAGAAATTCGAAGTTAAACATGTGCGGCTTTAGTATTATGATAAGAATAAAACTCAACTGTGAAAGAAACAGTTTGACAAGTGCCACAACGCATTTTAAATAAGTGTCAAAGTGTGCATTTGTTATGCCCTTTCTACATTACTAAAAGATCTCCAGTTTTTTTCAGAAAATGGAGAAAGAACAAACAAAATTAAGAACTAAAGTCACGATTTTACTCCCACATATCAGAAGATGCAGCCGACTGATGTGTGTGTGGGGGGGGGGGGGTGTGGAGGTGGGGAACAATAACAACAACAAATGCTCTGCTGTAAAAATTAATGTTCGCGATTTTTTTATGTGGTGTGCAATATTATGAGGGTGACCACATTATATATATAGTGCGTTCAAAAACATACGGTTTGCCAATTTCTTTAATATCTCCGTCTTGCCTTGATGAATCCGGACCAAATTTAACATAGCCTCCTCTTTCAAATTGTCTTAATGGGAACTGTTGTTTTTTTCACTTGTAAAAAGGTTTCTTCATAAACAATATAAAAAGCACAGAAAACTCAGTGAGGCGAAGAGCAGAGTTTTTACCGTGTGCCCAGAAAAGTCGTCTTTGTTATGACATGTCTGCATAAGAGCATCTCCGAAAATTTCAGATAAACGCAACGGCCCTTGGAATAATAAGTCACACCCAATTCCACGCGACTGTGCATGCATGCAGCGTAAACAACGGGGACATCACTGAGTTTCGTGATTTTTACCCAGGAACAAAGTAAACAAATTTTCAGTCTTGAAATCGCATGGCAGCTCAGCCAGTGTGAGATAGCGTGAACTAATTCTACCAAAACAGGCACGTTTGAAACAGCACCAGATTGTCACTCTGCTCCTGAAGTAAAGAAAATTGCCCTGAGAGGACTTATCATGCATGCGAAGCTCAGAAACAAAGCCTCCAAGTTTCTTTAAACCATCCCCTGAAAAGCACCTGTGCATGCTTGGATGTAAAAACATAAGAGACATAATGTTATTTCAGTGCGCCAAAAGTAATCATAAACAATTCTTTAGCTCTCTTTAAACTATGCAGTCCGTTTATCCAAAACGTGCACCTTTGCAGTTACGAAAAGTGCACGTCAGGGGTGCACTTTCGCTGGTACTGTAAAATAATAACCTCCATGTTCACCATTTTGTGTCGGGCAAGTTTTTCATTTAATTTTATGAAGGAAAAAAGTTATTTCAATCTCTATAAGTGCCAAAAAATAAGTTCCTGTTTGGACAAATTGAAACGGGAGGCTATGCAAAATTTCACCTCGATTGATCAAGGCAAGCAGAAGATATTAAAGAAATGACCAACCGTATAATGTTGAACGGACTATAACACTATTCATCATTTATTCACAAAATTTTAATTTAAACAGTGGAGGGAATGTGGGGGGCAAGTTAACAGCCTAGTGATAATCATTTAGGACAAAAATTATGCATTTTGTGATAAATGCAACACACTTTGCACAACTGTAGAAGATGGGCATACAAATCCTTACCGATATAGAACCATCTCCCCGGATGACCTTGACCACCTCAAAATGACCTCTGATTTCCTTTAGGCCTATATTTCTTTGTATATTGAATGACATCGATGCAAGGTTAGACAAACTGAAAGAAAAAGGATTTTTAAAAAAAAATTTTCTTAATTTAATACCTAGGCGTATGGCCTAAGGTCTTTCCTTCCCATCTGTGTGTATAGTCATGATAATTATTTTTCTTGCGACCTTCATGAAGGGCATTTAGGGCCTGACGCCATGTCACTGTGTGATTTTCTTCCTGTCCACATAAAGAAACGTGAAAACAAGTGAAAAAAAAAAAAAAATTTGGACAGTTGAGGAAAATCTCAGCCCAGTGTGCACTAGAGCGAATCGACTTAAGCCATCTAAGTTGAGGCCAATGGCACACCGTGAACGCTGAACCTTGTGACCTACATTTTCTGTCCACATTTTAGCCTTGGTGCAAACCAGTGTTATAAGCTCCTTGGTACAAACCCAGCTGACACCGCACATTTTGTAGAACGTAAAGACTCAGTTAATTTGCTTTAAGATTATTCACACAATATTGTTACTGAAATTGGAAGGGTGGGTCTTTTCATTCTGCTCCAAAGACCACGACGATATTTTGATGGCGCTACGCTTCGTGTGCGGTGTTTTGCATTGTGTAGGTTGCTGGTGTTCCTGTTTTACGCATTCCCACAACAAGTTTCTGTGAACTTTCAACTGTTCCTGTATCGTTATTTATGATCTCTCAGAACTGGTTCCACATGTATCACATTTTTGTATATTTTGAAATACTCTATTCACATGCAAAGTTTGGTGATTTTATCAACTTGTGCACAATTCATGGGCTTTTTAGTCCTTGATGACTCGACTATAGAACTTACAATGTCGTTCAGTCACCAAAGCCGTAATGACTGGTGCCTTAAAATTCAGTCTAGTTTCTCAAGCTGTCAGTCGCCCTTGCAGAGTTCAGGCCTTCTGTTTCCTGGAATATTACGGTGTCTTTTATTGCATGTCCAACTCAACATCTTGAATATGTAAATCTGCCATTCAACGTGCATTCCTGGGTTTAGTGGTAAACAATCGCAATTCAGTTTTAAAAATTTTTTAGGAGAAGTGAAAAAAAAATGAATAGTCTTCTTTCTCAGACTTAATAGGCACGATAATTTGAAAAACGTTATTTAACCCTTAGTTTTCAGATGTTAACCCCCAACTTATAACACAATATGCGGGCTGTCGAGAGTTATAAGCATGCCAAATAATAGTAGAATCTCAATGTTTGAACAAGTTCAGTTATCATAGTTTACCACGCGGCCCTCGAATATGATGAGTCGTGATGACCCCATGAACTTTCATCATCATCATTGCCTTTCTCACCCTGGATCAGAATATAGGCCACCAACAAACACTTTCCAGCCCTCTCTATCATGGGCCAGCCTCTTTACATTATTCCAAGTCTTTCCGCTTCGTTGCACATCATTTTCTCTGGCTCTTCTCCACGTTCCGCGCGGCCTTCCTCTTGATCTCTTGCCCTGGGGATTCCAATCCAATACCTTCTTCGTGATGCTGTTTCCTGGCCTCCTGAGAGTGTGGCCGATCCATCTCCATCGCCTCCTACCAATTTCCTCTCTGACTGGGCTCTGTCTCGTTCTTTTCCATACAATATCATTGCTGACCTTGTCTGTCCATCTAATCTTAAGTAGCTTCCTCAAACATCTGTTGATGAAAACTTGGATTCTCTTTATGCAGGCCTGGGACGCATTCCAAGTCTCACATCCATACAACAGGACTGACTTCACGTTCGAGTTGAATATCCTCAGCTTTGTTTTTAGAGATATATCCTTGGTTCTCCAAATCTTGCTTAAGGACGTGAAAGCTGCCTGTGCCTTTCCAATTCGTGCTTTGACTTCTGCCTCTGTTCCTCCCTTATTGTCAATGATACTACCAAGATAGCAGAAGGACTCTACATCTTCCAGTGGTTGATCTCCTACTCTGACTTGTGCGCTTGGGGGTGCAACAATTTTTAGGACCTTCGACTTCGCAGGATGTATCCTCAATCCAATAGATTCTGAAATTTTGTTTAGAGCTGTAGTCTTTGCTTGCATCTGGCCGTGTGTGTGCGACAATAGTGCCAAGTCATCTGCAAAATCTAGATCGTCCAGCTGTGTCCATGGGGTCCATTGTATGCCATTTCTTCCTCCACTGGTGGTTTCTTTCATAAGCCAATCAATCACCAGGACAAACAGAAATGGGGACAGCAAACAACCCTGCCTAACACCAGTCTTGATATCAAAGCTGTCAGTAAGCTCGCCATCGTGTACGACTCTGCAACTTGTCCCCTCGTACATGCTCTTGATAAGGTTCACCATCTTCTCTGGGATTCCATAATGTCTCAATATTCTCCACAGTGATTTAAAGTATTTGCTTGTGTTTCTGTAACTGGTTTATTTTTACAGGGTGGGTAGTTGGCCCACCGCCAACTGGCTCTTCTCGGGAGACCAGGACCTTTGCACCTTTAGTCGCCTCTTACGACACGCAGTATCACGTCAGATGTATTCTTTGCTGTCCCTCTTTTGCAAGAGGGCCCCGCATCTGCACGGGTGCCATGAACTTTCTCTATCTTAAATCAATTGAGACTCCTCCAACTCAACCTCTTTCAAAACACACATACACAGACTAGTACAACTTGAGACACAAGGAGGATCTTTAGGTTCACAACATTTATTTGTTAGTAAAAGTGCTCAAGGTGTACGCTGATAAGTTTACGCCAGACATGGGCAACGTTAAGCAATTTTGGCCAAGGTTGATTGAGAATTACTCTACGCACTGGTCCCCGAGCTGTATGTTAAAATCTAAAAAAGGGAGATTATCTGGTCAAACCTTCGATTGTGCCAGCTGAACTATGTGTTCCAAACACACCACTCGGAATTCACAATGTCGGTAGCTATTTACAATATATTTGTATTAGCTTATAAAAATTGTGTTAGTTACGATGAGAGTTCAATCGGTATTTTACCTAAATATGAAAGAATGACGCTATAGTCTTGAAATTCACACATGCTATAGATGCACTTTACACAGGGATTCACACTAAAAATTGTGATTTTAGATTGTCTAAACAGTACTTCTAAATCGTTGTGGATTTCTTCTGACAATGAAGAGAATTGAAATGGAAAGAATCCACTTACTGTCCATGATGAAATGTCTGCAGTGTATGCAGATGTCTGCCCAAGCTACGATGTAGTCAATATTGGTGTCAGGGATTCCAATTTGGATGCATGTCCGTCGAGGATGATAACCAAGGAGGCCCTCCAGTTTTAGTTGTGATTGACGACACTGTAGCAGTAGTGCAGAAGATTGTACTTATAGATCGGTGCGTGACCACAACAGAACTGGGCAAGACAACAGGCCCGAGTTGCGGTCGATTGGGAAAATTCTTCGTAAGCATTTTGAACATGTCGAAAGTGTCTGCCGGATGGATATCTTGTCTGACCTCTGTAACAAATCCCAGATTGGGAGATGCACTTATTTGACAGTAACAGTCACGAACAGACAAGTATAACAATTAACAAAACAATCAAACAGGCTCACACATTTATTATAACATTAATAATGACAATCCAATAAATACAACATCTCACTCGTTCCCTTAAGCATTCATTCCTCTTCTCATTCCTCTCTAGGATAAGCACTCCTTTACAATAGGATAATTGGCCTCAGCCTAACAATACATCACTGGCTGCACTGCCTTGTAGCACGATGTCTCACTGCCCGTGCTCAACATCACATCAATATCTAATCTCACATCAAGATCTTAATACATTCCTGTATGTGGCCAAACTGCCACGGATAATGTGCCCTCACTGTCCTGCGGGTGGCCTCCCTGCCCAACCCATGCACCTCACTTATGCTGGCCTGCGGGTGGCCTCACTGCCCAACCCATGCATCTCACTTATGCTGGCCTGTCCCCGGCACCTATAAAGAATAACATCACATCTCTATAATACTATGTACCTACTATCCACTTCACCACTCACTACAAACCATCAAGCGTACACATAACCTTCCACAGTTCACCCACCATACAGCTGCACCTCTCTACTGTAGTATACCCCCACAGCATTACACAGCACTCCGACTAGGCTAGGAATCCCTGTTCCTAACATACATATCTCGCTCATCGTTCACATCTATTTACACAGTAACACATGACTTGCACACTCCTTAAGTCCTCGCATATAACTTATTTGGATCATTGTCATCATCAGAATATAGTAGATCTATCACCACAATTATCAATCCTTATAACTCAACCTACCAGTCTTCACTGGAATACACTACAACTCCCTACTGCTCTCTTTCACGTCTGTCCTCTTGGACTTCTTAACTTGCAGTGACTTTTCACTACACAAGATTTACTTCATCGCCTTCACTTTACTCACGTCTTGCACGCTTCCACGTTAACTAACAGAAGTCAATATAGGTGAGCAGCCTCAACTACCCCGTGAGCTAATCTCACACTTCCATGCCCCCGTAATCCTCTGAATCTCGCTCACTCCACTTGTGACAACCTCTCACCAGATGGAGCAGTGAGTGAACTGCAGCCAAGAAGTGCTTGTTCTATTTTATCAAGACCAAAACAATTTCTTTGACCCTTTGGTGATGATCCGACAAAACTTGGGTTCATCACTTTGACCCAGAAACAAAATCTGCGTCCATACAGTGGTAGACATCACCATCCTTTCCTTCCAAAATGGCAAAAGCGTCGTCAGTATTTTGGAATCAGGCGGGCGTAGTTCTGACTAAAACACGGGCATTCTATGGGGGACCACATAGAGAAAAGCCGTTCGCTTACGCCCGCGCAAGCGCACTGCCCGGGGCTGTGAAATTAAAAGAATCCCCTAATGAAAACCGTGTGCGCCCCACATAGATAAAGTTGTCATTGAGCACGCGTCAGCGCGGAGCGGCACTGACGTTTTTCGAAGAATCGAAACTACATTCTTTCCAAGGCCGTCCAAAGCTGTCTGTAGCTAGTTTTCACAAGTTTGATGTTGCAAATGATTCAAACATGAACACAGATGCGCTCATATCATCAGTGTACGTAAGATCAGGGTAGGACTTAAGTTGTCTGAACAAATGATGGTATTCACCAAAAGATGCCGCTCTTTGTTGATGTTGTGAACTCCACATCTAGTTTTTGGGCTGATTAATTTAGGAAACAGACTGTCCATTAGAAAGAACTCTTCGTCAGATGACGAATCCATTTTCATAAACACTAATCTCTAGTAGCTTTCAGAGCCAACTGTAATAAACGGCCTCGTATAACAGCGTTCCCTATGTGGGGTCAAGCAGGCACTTTCCAAAGCTTAAGCGGCTGAAAGCGCGGCTGTTAAAAGTACGGCTTGGAGAGGTTTTCTCTGTGTGGTCGGTCCCCCTATCGCTGGTGACCAATGTCCAGATCAGCTGAAGTGGCTTTGGATGAAAAGAGGCTCGAAAGTTAAACAAAGGTGTCGTGCTACCCCACGATAACGCGCCAGCTCACACCTCATTCACAGTAGAGTCATTTAGGACTAAAGGTTCTATGAATTGTGAAAATGCTGACAAAGGCACTGAACGTTCTATGACAATAGAGTACCGTGCTTCAAAATATACAAAATGTGATAAATATAGAACCACTCTGAGAGATGTCAGATAACGAGACAGGAACCGTTGGAAGTTGACAGAGATTTTTTGTGGGATTGCATAAAACAGGAACACCACCGAGTCTCCACATCGCATACCATTGCACACGTAGCGCAGCGTCATCAAAATATCATCCCGATGTTTGGAATGGAATGAAAAGATGCGCCGTTCCTATTTCTTTCAGTAACCACACTGTGTGAACAATCTTAAAGCAAAATAATGTAGCCTTTTCATAGCTTAACAAAATGTGGGCTGGTAGAGGGCTTGATAATTCTACACATGGGAGCAATCGCTCAAAAAATGACAGACGCATGAAACTTGGCAGAAATGTTAATATGAGGTGGACTTTTTTATTTTTTTTTTTAAGAAAAAGATGTTGGCCAAGGATTTTTTTCAAAATGGCCCAAAAAAAAATTCAAGATGGCCTACATACTTAGTTAATTGTCACGAAGGCTATTTGCATCTCAAAGTGTGTAGTTATAATGTTGGAAAGAATGGATCTCCAATATACAGTTTTGATTTTTTTAGACAAAACAGTCCAAGATGGGTTCCAAATTCAAGATGGCTGCCAATGCTATTGCTCCCTTGCTTAGAAAAATGCAAGGAAACCAACTATTTTATCATGCATAAACGAAAGAAATATGAAAGAGGAAACAAATTATGCGTGTTCATCATTTCTGGCAAGTTGTAAAATAATTATGTAGCAAGTAGCCCACACATCCACTTGATGGTGGCAAAAGGAAAAAATAAGCATTTTTCAATATCAACTCAAACTCTGAGACCTAAGGAGACTGACTCAACCACATGGTGAGAGTAGCGATTTGCTGCACAAAGGAAGGGTTTTCTAGCAAGGTACTTTGTGTGTGAAGTGCTACTGATGTGAGTGTACTTGTGGGCGTGGTTTACATTATTTATTTATTTATGCATTTGATTTATTTATATATATTTAGGCACTCAATACGCGCGCACACACACACACAAACACATGCATACACATCTAAGATGATAATTTCACAAAAAGTAATAATATATATAATCGTTTCCACAGCAAACCGGATGGGTGAAAAGTCATTCTTCTGTGTTCAATTGTGCTACAGGTATCTGGTACAAACAAACAAACAAACAAACAAACAAAAAGAACAAGAACAACCTGAAATATTCTAACATAAGAACACTCGAACTTCAAACCGCAGAACAGTCAATGACTCAAACATTAGTTGTTTAGCCACGGATCAAGATTAGAACATCTCTTTAGACAGCTGTTGCTATTTGAACGAAGATAATAATGCAGATCAGATAACATTTTCCATAAACCTAAAATTGCAACTATAACGCAAAAATGTAACGAAGTACCACCCAGGCAGAATGAAACAACTACTTGCAGTGCCCGCACGAGAATAAATATGTTATGTTGATGGTGCTGTATTGAGTTAGTGTCAACATTCCAATGACATCATTTGCATGTAAACGATTCACGGATAATGGAGAAGTATTTCAAAAGTTGCTATGAAGATGGGTCAATAAATTGATTAGGTTATAATTTCATGCAACAAGTGAAACTTGAGCAAAAGTCAGTAAGACAGGTCCATACAGACGAGGGGCTGAAATAATCTACACCTGTGACTTAGTAGTTAGTTGCCACGCCCAGTAGGACAGCTTTGTTAATACTATCTTCGTTGAATAAAATGAAGGGCATTTGCATAAGCAAATACACGGCATCAATTTGCAATTCCAAAGTTGAAACAGAATACTTGCCAAATTTAGACTTCCTGCACTGTGATATGATTTAACTCGGTGGTTCTCAACGTGGGCGATATCACTCCCGCCCCCCGCCCCGGGTGGGGGGTGGGGTGGGGTTGGGGGGGGTGACAAAGAAAAGGGCGCCAGAGGTGAGAATATGGCGAAATGGGAGAGCACGTAAATGGAGACGATTTGAGGGCAGATATTCTCCTGACAAGACTTAGTGATGACAATATCGCAGTGTCTTGATAATAGTATGGACAGTTCTTTTAACGTTCAATATCCATAATATCATGGCTGTTGCTATTGGATTCTGCCATGAGACAAACAAACAAACAAATCCTGTGAAGAACACGCAGTTCAAATTCCTCAGCCATTCAGTATTGCTGGTAACCGATGATAGGACAAGCCAGTCTGCAGCATGGAGTTTATGGGCGGAAAAGGCGAATTGTGGTGCATTGGGTGAAGAATGATCTCTTCTTTTCTTTGTTAGAATCAAATTGTTTTTTGTCATTGAACAAAGTTTTCATCGTAATTTATATGTCCGTTCACTTGTTACTGTATGTTGCGGGTGGGGTGGGGGAGGGGTAGCTTGCGCCGGAGGGGGCGGGGGAAGGGGGGATGAAAGAACAGTTTGGGCCTAAATGGGGCGATTGTCTGAAAAAAGGCTGAGAACCGCTGGACTTTAGATATTCGTGAAATTCAAGCATATTCGCTGTCAAAAATAATGTATATTCTTAGGTTTTGTGGTACTCGATTTAAAAAATGAGACATTCAGGCTCAGGTCAGTCACTCTGGAAACTAAAGAGTCAGCAGGTGAGGGATATGATTTGTTTTGTTTGTTTGTCGCTTTCATCTATGAAACCAAACAGCCTACATGGGTCGGATGCAATGTTCCTTCCAGGGTGCGAATCTGCGCAGGTGCGCGGCCGTGCAGTCGTTGTATTGGTGCCTCACACATCAGAATAATTATTGCCACGCACATGAAAATGTTACACAAAAGTTTGAATGTAGGGCACTGGCTTTGAATTTAAAGCATTTGGCTCAGTGGTTTGCACATGTTGATAAAGGCTCCTTATTTTGGGTGTGAATAGAGTACTTCAAAATATACAAAAGTTGATATAGAACCACTCTGAGAGATGTCAGATAACGAGACAGGAACCGCTGGAGATTCACAGAATTAAAAAAAAATAAAAATTATGGTCATTCATGAAAAAGGAACACGCCCATACAGACATACAGCATAACATTGCACACGTATTGCAGCGTCATCAGAATCTCGTCGAGATGAAAAGATTCGCTCTTCCTATTTCAGTACCGATACTTGTGAGAATAATCTTAAGGCCCGGCTTATAGAAAGAAGCGCGAAACGAGAAACCCGAAACAGGAAACGCCCCATACGTGCAAACAAAAGTGGTGCTGTGATAATGATTTAAACGGCAACGTGCACATAGGAGGTGACGACACGCCAGAAACGCGAAACGCGTATGTTGATGTGTATGTAGAGGCAAAGTGAACTTGTTCACTTTTCGTGTGGCGTTTCTTGTAGTTTCCTGTGCAACTGCAGTGAAGCGCATTATTCTGCTACTGCGTTGTCGTAGAGATAACACAGCGTTCAAAGCTCTGACTGTGGATGATTATAGATAAAATGTTATAGAACTTGTGAGAGGCCGACCATTACGTTGTTGTGATTCTTCTTCTTCCTGCTGTTGTTATTGTTGTAATTCTTCTTCTTCTTCTTGCTGTTGTTGTTATTGTTGTGATTCTTCTTCTTCTTCTTTATGTTGTTGTTGTTATTGTTGTGATTCTTCTTCTTCTTCTTTATGTTGTTGTTGTTATTGTTGTGATTCTTCTTCTTCTTCTTTATGTTGTTGTTGTTATTGTTGTTATTGTTGTGATTCTTCTTCTTCTTCTTTATGTTGTTGTTGTTATTGTTGCGATTCTTCTTCTTCTTCTTTATGTTGTTGTTGTTATTGTTGTGATTCTTCTTCTTCTTCTTGCTGTTGTTGTTATTGTTGTGATTCTTCTTCTTCTTCTTGCTGTTGTTGTTGTTGTTATTGTTGTGATTCTTCTTCTTCTTCTTTATGTTGTTGTTGTTATTGTTGTGATTCTTCTTCTTCTTCTTTATGTTGTTGTTGTTATTGTTGTAATTCTTCTTCTTCTTTATGTTGTTGTTGTTATTGTTGTGATTCTTCTTCTTCTTCTTTATGTTGTTGTTGTTATTGTTGTAATTCTTCTTCTTCTTTATGTTGTTGTTGTTATTGTTGTAATTCTTCTTCTTCTTTATGTTGTTGTTGTTATTGTTGTGATTCTTCTTCTTCTTCTTTATGTTGTTGTTGTTATTGTTGTGATTCTTCTTCTTCTTCTTGCTGTTGTTGTTATTGTTGTGATTCTTCTTCTTCTTCTTGCTGTTGTTGTTGTTGTTGTTGTTGTTCTTCTTCTTCTTCTTCCTGCTGTTGTTGCTGTTGTTCTTCTTCTTCTTCTTCTTCTTCTTCTTCCTGCTGCTGTTGTTGTTCTTCTTCTTCTTCTTCTTCTTCTTCTTCTTCTTCCTGCTGTTGTTGTTGTTGTTGTTGTTCTTCTTCTTCTTCTTCCTGCTGTTGTTGTTGTTGTTGTTCTTCTTCTTCTTCTTCCTGCTGT